>JBANSL010000007.1:59244537-59562037 GCA_037127255.1 Persicaria tinctoria | reverse complement strand
ATCGCCGACCGCCTACTCGGCAGTCACCCGCACCAAATCACCACCGAAGTGCCTAATTGTATGTTCGTTCTCGTTGAATTTTGATATCAATTCGATAGGCTCGGGGGTTCCGATGATTCGATCTCGCTTTTCTGCAATAGGTTAAGGTAATTACAATTTACAAAATATTCACTAAAGGCGTTGTTGTTGTTTGCTTTCAATTTTGTGTGCTACTTTGCTGTCGTTGCTGTTGTTTGAGACTGAGTGTTTGATGTCAATTGAATTACTGTCATAAGCCATTGTAATGCTCACTTGCTGTTTGATTTTAGTTGCAAAAATTAGCACTGAATTTTATCAAAATTCGAAAATTATTAGTAACCTTTGTTATAAAAAAATCAACAATGAATTTTGATTTCAATTGAGTTACTGACTACTGTCATAAGTCCTTGTTGCTGAATTTTGAAACTTTCCTATATTTATCAGGTGATGTGTTTTTGTTTTTTTATAGTTTGATGTTTCCTTTGTTATGATTGAAAAGGCCCATTTTGAAAACTCGCCTCGGGCCTTCAAAATCTCAGGTCCGGCCCTGAATACACGTGGAGCCATTAGAGGCAAGGTGCTTGAGCCAGCGAGCTGCTTGCTAGGATTTCGGAGGCTTACGAGATATTAAGAGTTCACTTTGATTCTTACATGGGGTCCAGGTCGCGAGGGAAATAAGGATTAATTGTTCTCCGGAGCGCTAAGCCTAGTCCTTCGGGCTCGATCGGATACTTTGCTCGCGATGTACTACTGGTGGGAGCGAACATCCTTTTGCATTGGGCGACCCATTTATGACGTCATACTCTGTGTTTATTATATAGCCTATTTTCTATGTCGTCGTCATATCTCCTCGTAACCGGATCGTGAGTGATACGTCATTTCGTGATTGGGTTTCGACAAATAGGATTCTCCCTGTCAAAGTTCTTAGTTGATTGGATGTGCCTTATCTAGGCCTATCGTGCTCTTGGGCCCATTGGGCGAAGTGATCCCACAGGGACCTATAAGTGGGGTTTTTACCCTCGCTCCTCCTTATTCCACATTTCGGAATTTTCAAAGGGAAGAGGGAGGAGAGAGGGAGTTCAAGGGTTTCCTGTGTTTTTTGAAGAACCGAGATCGGAGTTAGGTGGTAGTCCGTTATCCGTTTCCTAAGTTTTCCGACGCTTCCCTCTCACAGTTATCAAGTGAGTCGTCTCCGATCTTTCTTTGGCCCGTTTTAATTTCTAGGCTTGTGTTATTGTCTTGAGATTTTTAGGGTTAGCTGGGAAAACCAAAACCAGCGGCGGTTATGAGGCAGTGATCGGGGTACGCCCTGGTGTTGCATCCCCCGTCTCTTCCGCTGTCATGTTGTTTCATCCCTTACCTTTTCCTTTGTCCCCTCAGTCACAAATGATCTATATGGGATAGCAGAAGGATATTTAGTAGTGGCGGGGTGGTGTCGAGAGGGGGTAGTGTTGCATTTGAGTTTTTCGGATGACCTCCGGCGGCCTTTTCGGACTTTGTGGAAAATCTCCGACGATAAGGGACGGAAGAAACCTCTCGTCTCCCCTTTTTGCCTTTCTCATGAGTGATTTCTCGAGAATCGGGAAACCTTTGTGGAGGAGATGGAAATGCGCCTTTGAGCTGCCATCCTATGGGGGGGGGGGGGGGGAAGATGTCTTTTCAACGTCTCATCGGGGGGCGCGTGAGGCACCAACGTAAACCTCCAAGAGGACTTTTTGGCGCCAAATTTATTTACTCGCGATGTTGAAAAGGTAGTTTCTCCTTGTTAATTTTTCCTTTTCTTTGCGTCTTTTCCAGGGGGGTTTTCCTTTGTTTTTAGAGTTAAGATCTCGCAGGAAAGCGATAGCCAGAATCATAGCGTAGGCTATGAATATGAAGAAGTCGGTTCCTCGTGAACCAGATCCCATGCAGATGTCAACTCGGAGTCTGCGGCGAGTCAAGCTCATCCTTAACCAAGTAAAAAACCCTGCGAGGAAAAGAGAAAGAGGGCGAACCCCGGGGCTGGTCCAAGCGCGAAGAAATAGAAGATGGCGGGGACCATTAAGCGTGCTTTAAAGAGGGACAACCCTGAGTATTGCCATACCTCGAAGTCTATAAACAACTTGGGAAGGGGCGAGTCGTCTCGCCTACCCAAGGAGTCTAAAAAACTTACCCGAGTGGTCCCGGGTGACATTGCCCTACCTCCTTATGATCGAACGGAGGTTGAAAGTTGTAGCTTTTGCGAATGTTATACTTTCGCGGCGCCTCCTCCTCCTCCAACAATATTCTTGGATCGTGTAGCTCCTACCGTACCAAAAACGTTGGGTGAGGAATCGATTTTAGACGTTAAGCACTTGGAAGAGGTGGCGAAGCTTTATCCGTGGCCGGCTGGGGTGGAGATAGGCCTGTCCGTTGGTGGTTGGGGATGGTTGAATGAATACAAGGACCATGTTGTCGTTCACCTGGGCAGCTTGCTTCAAGGGTTCTGTCTCCCTCTCCCCCCACTGTATGTAGACTTTTTAGCTTATATAAACCAATTCCATGCCCAGCTTGCTTTTAACGTATGGATGTATTTGGTGGTATACATCATGCTATCATTAAGCAAACGTAGTGAGGGATTAGATCTTTTTTCTCTGTTCTTTCCTTGAGGCGTAGTGAGGGATTGATGTCTGCCTCTCTGGCTGGAAAGATTGTAGAGAGGTTGTCCAGTAGCCGGGGATGGAGGAAAAACTGGTTCCTCGTTCGCGATCCAACCAAGACTATTTTGAACTTTGTGATCAAACCGAGCAAGTATGTCATGCCTGGTGACAAGCATGATGTAGCGGATAGGTGGAGAGCTGTGTTCGAAAAGGGGGTTGTGATTGTACGAGGTTATAGGAAGGTTGTGACCCCGGTTCGCTTGGAAATGGCCAAACATAGCCTTCCGCATCGGCTGGGTCGGTGTCTAGGAATTTTTTTTTTCTTTGGCGTTTTGGCCGTGATTTTCCTTCATTCTGATTTATTCCAGTTTTTCTCGCATATATGATAGTTGATAAGTCGAAGATTTCCGCGCTTGCAAAGAAAAAGAGTACCGCAGGAGGTGGGTCCAGGCCTGCCCTTACTGTTACTCAGCGGTGAGGTGGTGGTCGGTAGAACGTCCCCCGCAAGCCTCTCCTCGCGAAGAGGTGTCCGAAAGGGAAATAACTGGTTGACGACAGGGAGAGCCTATCGTCAGAAGACCAGCCATTGGCTTATCGCGGGCAGGAGCGACCAAGGGAGGAAGCAAGAGACACCAAGCTTTTAAGCTCCGAGTCGATTACCCATGAGGGGATTTCCATGGAAGCTTACCGATTGCCTGGATTTGACCCTATTAGTATCAATGAATTGGAGATCCCTAAGAAGAGTTGTCCAGCTGAGAGGGATAATCTCCATCATCTGACGGATGAAGAGCTAGTGGAGCATGGACGAAAAAAACAGAGGCTAGGTAACCTCTTTTGCGATTCGTGTTTCTACTTTTCCCCCCCTTTTTTCTGTTTTACTTATGCGTTTATTACTCTTCCTGTGTTGTCGTAGGATGACCTACAATGGTCTGAAATGGCTGGACGTTTGAGAAACTACGATGATAAGGTAAGGGAGTTGAGGTCGATCATGACCGCTCTGAAGGCAAAGGTGGATAAGTTGAGAGACGCGGAACTCCGGGAGGTAACTATCGTGAGTCCCAATGATGCCTTGACGAAGTCCCAGAAGGATGTGGAAGTGGCGAGAAGCGAGCTAGACCTGCCGCGAGTCGAACTTGCGAAGGCTCAAGAGTCCGAGGTCCAACATAAATCTGAGGTCATGTGCTTGAAGGGTCAGCTCCAGGATCTTGAGCGTGAGTTAGGGCCAGTTCGTGTGGAGCTTGCTAATGTGAAGAGTCATTTGGAACGCTTTTCCTCTGGGGAAGATGATGCTCTCTCCCGGAAAATGCTTCGCGAGTTCATGCTCATCGATGTCGGCCAAGGGTGGCTAACTGAATTCATGGAAGGAGCCGACCGGGATTAGCTCGGTCACTATCTTGAGACGGATGGGGAAGATGTCCTTTACGATAGGGTTACTGGCGCGTTTATGGAGGGGGTTGCAGGTGGGATCTCTCCAAGTGTCAACCGCTTTGCTCATCTTGGTGATGAGGTGAGGATATTTCCTCCTATTTACGAGAATGAGGATATGAAACTGAAGGATCCCCCACGCGAGCTGCCTTTCCCCCTCGACGCTCCAATCGATAATGCTGCCGTCACCGACCCTCCTTCTGAAGGTGGAAAAACCCCTGAGCCTACTCGCGGAGACGGCAAACCTCCTATCGACGTCTGACTTACTACCGCTTTGCTCTTGACAAAGTTTCTTTTTGTGTAAGGGAGTTTGGAAATATTTCTACCCATGGCAAGAGTTTTGTACTCTGTTATGGTTTACTCGTTCGTATTTTGTGATGGTGAACATTTCAACCCATGACAAGTAACACCTTGTTGTGGTGTTTTGTGAACACTTTTAACTTTGAATTCACCGTGGTTTCATTTATATCTTTTGCATGTTTTTCTTACTTGCTTGTCCCGCCGATTTTACTTATGTTTTCTTATGTTTAAATCTTGACCTGTTCACCCTGTCTACCGCTTTTATTTGTAAGGTAAATTCGCGACACCTTTATCCATCTCTTGTCGTTGATCGTTTTAGGGAATAAACCGTGAAATGACAAAAAGTAGTGTTCGCGTATTTATTAGATGTTATGCAGAATGATAGGCCAAACCTAAGAACTTCTTAGCGATGAAACATAATAGTAAATAACTTGTATTATCTTTCTTGGTAGCATACGTAGTCAGGCAAAATATCCCCATTCTCGTTGGGGCCTAGTTGCTCTATTTTCAGATCAAAGGTGGATCTTCCGTAGTACTCGAAGTTGAGGTGGCTCGCTATTCTGAGGTTAGTAATGTTCGCAAAAGATCTCCACCGTTCCAATAGGGAGAACCAACGTCTCGTTCGACTGGGATTAAGAATTCTTGGTTTGAGGGAGAACATAGATAGATGTGGTTTGTTATTTCCTCCCCGAACTCTACAAAGATATATGGTAAAGGGAGACTGTGTAAGTGGCTTTCCCTAAGGATTATTCTGGAGAATTTAGGATTTGGAAAAAACATAGGGTTTGTGATGAAAATTGGTGGAGGGGTTTCTGGTGGAAAGAGCTCTCCTCAAACCATGTCGAAACTTGGCATGGTGTTTTTAGGCAATTCAATGTGTACTCATGATGTTTTTATTTATACCAGTTATATTCGCATTGGATATGGATGTTGTTCTTGCAGAGTTATCTTCTAATTATGGTGAAGTATGGTGGTGCGTGTTGCTAGCATGTTTTTCGTGTAGCTTAGTGTACGATTTTTTCCTGTAACTTTCTTCATCGCCTGGTTTGAACTTGTTCTTATCAGATGCGTTTTGTTGTGTTATCTGATATTTGTTGCCCTCGTGGTTGAACTAGGTGGTAGGCGGTTTGCTTGTTGTGTTACCTGATACTCACTGCCCTCGTGGTGGAACTGGGTGGTAGGCGGTTTCCTTTGATGTATTTCTTTGCAGCGGTTAGTATAAGAAGGTAAGAAGCCCAAGGCTTTATTGTAGTTTGCATGTGACAATGATGCCTACGACGCCAGTCGACATTCTCGATGTATTTTTTCCTCGCGTGAGGGGTTTGACTCAGGATATTGTCGTTGAGGGGCATTTATATAGGCTGGTAAGCGTTTCTGATGTGTTTGCTGTCATTGTAGCCTTTACCATCCATATATCGGGATTATGGTTATGATGCCCTTGGATTCGTCCATTTATGGAGGCGGTCGGACAAGGAATTTATGGTGAGGGTCGAAGCCTTGGGGCCCAACAACTACTGGTTTACCACTAGGTGGCCTGAGTTCGTTGTTTCGAATGAACTTCGAATTGGGACTCACTTGATATTTTAGAATGAAGGACACTCTTGATTTGATGTTGTTGTTGTGAACCATGGTCCAGATCAAAATGGTGATGTAGATTTCTCAGTTCGATGTTGAACTTTCCGTTTTTATTATGTTTGTTGTGGTTATGTTGTTTTGCCGCCAGCGGATGGTTGTGTTTCGATGTATAAATAATGAATTATTAAGTTATCGTGGTGCTACTTGTTTGAGGTTATCGTAAATGGCAGACAATCCGATGAACAAGTAATCTCCAGCGTGATGTTCGCGACTGAGGGACCTCAATCTCCAGCGTTAGATTCGCGTTTGAGAGATAATAATCTCCAGAATCCTTAGATGCTGGGGAGGAAAAAATCAAGAGATCTCTAGTGCGTTGTCCGCGAATGGAAAAACTTCAATATCCAGTGTCCTTAGATGACGGGGAGGAAGAAATCAAGATATCTCCAGCGCGTTGTTCGCGAATGGAAAAACTTCAATCTCCAGCGCCTTTAGATGCTGGGGGTTTTCTTCGAACCGTTAGACAAAGATTGATGATAAATCGAATCTTAAAGAAGCGAATATTTACTGATAGGCCGATCTTTTCTTAAATTTTTTTAAGATGGAACAACTTTGCTCATCGAACTGGTCCCGTGATCTAGTGGAAACCATTTGTCATCGGACCGTCATAGTCACTATCGTAAAGTTCATCTTCTATGTAGAGGCCTTTATTGTCGAAGAAATGGACTTCAAACCTTGCTTCTCCTAGGTGGGTGAAAAGTATTGGTGTTTCCAGCTCTAGTCCGTGTGACTCAACAAAGTCCCTTCATCCAAGTGCTACACAGTGAGATCTGTAATCGCCCCCTACGATGTGAACAGGGAAATCTTTGATGACGTGAGTGGACAAAAAGATCAGTTCGGGAATATGGGCTTGGAAGTGTCGACCGAATTCATAAGGCAACATCATGCGCATATATTGTTGTTCCCCTACTAAATAAATATCGAAAATAAAGGGATTGTTTGGGTTTTGATTGCTGGTGTTTGTTGCCATATTTGTGTTTTTTTGAAGGACCGGTAATGAGAAGATTGTGCCTTTTATGTCGTAAGGAAGAAGAGCTTTTATAGTGGTGTCGACTGATTTTAAAATGCTTTTGTGATAAATGACTATTTTTGGATTTGAAATGCGCCAGTGTACTTGGTCTGGTTCTGAAGGGATTCTTTGTCACACGTACAATATGCAGAGTATCTCGGGAAATCCTTCTTGCAGATTCTTTGTCTAGTTTCAACGTATGCAATAAATGCTTTAGACGATTTCCAAGATTTCCAAAGTATGTACCCCCTTTTTCCGAGTATAAAAAGGCATGGTGTTTTGTTGAAATCTTGAAGTTATTGGGTTGCTTTATTAAGCATTGTTGTTTTGGGCGATGGGATGGCGTCTCCCAATTATGGGATGCGAAGGGATGGCGTACTCCGTGCTTTATTCTTTTTTCTTAGGTCTAAACTGTTATTAAGTAACAATGTTCTTTCGTATGCAGCCTCTTCCTGATGATTTTGAGATGATGTATGGTCATGTTGTATCTGACCACGTTTGTTTAGTTTCCGCAAAAAGGTGAAAACTTTCATGTCGAAGTCTCCAAGGATTGCTCTAATCGTTGGTGGTTATCTACTGGCTGGAATAGATTCGCAACTAACAACGACGTTAAGGTTGGACCATCGGTGATGCTATTTCAATATGTGGAAGGACATTGGTTCAAAATCCTTGTTCTTGAAGATGAAGATGAGTAGAGCTTTTGAGTGTTCTGAAATGGTGTTGTTAGCAGATATTTGTTTTTATGTTGTGCTTTTATTAACTTTAATCGCGTGCTTTGGTATCTGTAATCGCGAAGATTTATATAATGATATCTTGATGCTCTGAATGATTTGGTCTGGGTTTTTGTGTTTTGTCTTTTTCCGACCCGGATGTGACCTCTGCCAACGTAATGATGGCACTCTGGGATGCAGAGTTGGATTCTGCAATTTTTCCACTTGTTTGGCATGCAGTTGGTTCTGAAAATGTTGCTTTGGACAGATATGAATTACTTTTTCGGTGATGAGACAACACTGCC
The DNA here is from genome assembly GCA_037127255.1 of Persicaria tinctoria. Classification (NCBI taxonomy): domain Eukaryota; kingdom Viridiplantae; phylum Streptophyta; class Magnoliopsida; order Caryophyllales; family Polygonaceae; genus Persicaria; species Persicaria tinctoria. Next base: position 59,554,020 of record JBANSL010000007.1, on the reverse strand, counting down.
TTGTTTGTTTTATTTGCTGATAAATAGCAAATATTCGGATAAAATATGTGGCAGTTGTCCTTGGGTTTTGTTTTATTTACTAGTACTCTTGTAGTGAGGAATCATGACCTCCCTTCATCCTCGTCGTCGTGACTTTTTCCGTTCCATTGATTCTGAAGAAAAGATGAAATGTATGGTAGCTTTCTTTACCCATCTTTTGTAATTCTTGTGTTTCTTATTTGATATTTGGTTTTGTGGCTTGAAGCTTTTGCCTGAATCATTTGGCGCTCAGTATGCTCGTGAGGGATTGACTCATGTGTGCTTGGTTTCTCCCACTGGGCGAGAGTTTCGAGTAAGGGTGTTTCGAGATAGCCAGGGCCATTACATCCTTACCGAAGGTTGGCGTGCTTTTGTTATGGACAACGGTTTACCTGACGGGGGCCTCTTATTATCTTTAAGTATGAGTGGGGTAGTTGTTTTACAGTAATTGTTCTAAAAGTGAACGAATGAGCTTGGCGTGCAAATGTATTGTGTATTCTCTTTTGAAGTTTCATTTGTATGTTGGCTTTTATACGCGTTATGTCGAACTTGTTTTCAAAGTTTGTTTAAAGATTGGACTAGAATAGCTGACACATCTAATCTTAGGGGGCTATTTTAACGATTGTTTGATGTCATGCTTTTATTAATTTTCCAGATGATACGGAAACTCATTTATGTAAATCGCAAACAGAGTGATGGCAGCTAAATTTATTCTCCTTGGAGGCTTACTTGCATGTGCATCTGTGTTTAGAGATTATATTACACAGGGAGAAAAACTAGAAACATTCTACGAGTGTTTTCAATTTACCTCCATCGTGGCCTAGCCGGGATAATACGAGTCCTGCCCTGGCTCAAGCGGGATCCATTCGAAAGCGGGCCTTCTGAGTGAGGAGGAGCCCATTCCGCATCTACTTCATCCCCTACCGCATCTAGGATACGAACCTCGAAACGTACCCCTCCTTTGTGAATAAAGGTTACAGAGGAACCAACATCAATACTATGTGAACAGGCAAAATCGTTCGGCCACCTATGTAAGGAATCCTATAATCTCCGCAAATAACTTCTACATAAAAATCCCCCAAAATTCGGGACGACAGGAGAATGTTTCTGGGATGGTTCGGATGAAATTGATCTTCAAAACGCAATGGAAGGGACAAGTGATGTAGTTGCTCCGAGAAGCGGATGGGCTCAGAAAATGTCCAAACTGTCTGCCTTGATGTAGTCATAAAGAGAGAGAAAATAGGAGTAAAGAAGGTAAGTGAATGGAATGCTCGTCAAACTTCTTCTCTTAATAAAGGGACATCTATGTGAGCGGCTCATGATCACGGGTAACAACAAATAGGGCACCTCGCATGTCGAGGCAGGATTGTTGATAAAGCCAAAAACACGAGACATAGATATCGAAATGAGTGAAAACGTGATTAACTTTGCAGAAGAACACAGTGCATTGGGACGCCCATAAACCTTGTAAATAGCAAAATTCTTGCTAGGAGAGCAACGAGGCCCGTGAACAAAGGAATCTAAGGGAAATTAATGGGAGGACAAACCTCTTTATGTATATGCTAACCTGGTTTGAGATAAAACAAGTTAAATCCCGAATTACTCTCACAGATTAACCTAGGAAGAAAATCATCACAAAAAGCCATGAAAGAGGGGGAACGAGAGGGTTGTTCTAATATCTGCGGAAAGAGTTAGAAAAAGTTACCGCGAGAATGATTAAAGATATAAGGAAACAAGGATCAGTTGTCATCAACAAAATCTCTTGCTTTTTTTAAGTTTCATAGTAAATTCATAATTAACAGAAAAGTCATGATTCTGCTAAGGGTGAAAACCATTTGCAGATTGATCTTGTATGGATGATCCCGCGCGATTGATAACTCCACCTCCCCCGTTCCAATCCTTGATCTGAACTTCAAAGCGAGCACGACCATTATGGGTGGAAACCATGGACGAACCTATTCCGAAGTCATGGGATTTGGCAAAATCAGATCGTTAATTTATTCTCCTTCGAGGCTTGCTTGCATGCGTATCCGTGCTTAAAGTGCATGCGATCGCTAAATTTATTCTCATTGGACGCTTACTTGCACATCCCCATGTTCGAAAGGCATGTGATTGCTAAATTTATTTTCCTTGGAGGCTTGCTTGCATGCGTATACGTTCTTAAAGTGCACGCGATCGCTAAATTTATTCTCCTTTGAGGCTTACTTGCATGCGCATCCGTGCTAAAAGTGCACGTGATCGCTAAATATTCTCCTTGGAGGCTTACTTGCACATCCCCATATTCGAAAGACATGTGATTGCTAAATTTATTCTCCTAGGAGGCTTACTTGAATGCGCATCCGTGCTTAAAGTGCACGCGATCGCTAAATTTATTCTCCTTGGAGGCTTACTTGCACATCCCCATGTTCGAAAGACATGTGATTGCTAAATTTATTCTCCTTGGAGGCTTACTTTCATGCGCATCCGTGCTTAAAGTGCACGCGATCGCTAAATTTATTCTCCTTGGAGGTTTTTTTGCAGATCCCCATGTTCGAAAGACATGTGATTGCTAAAGTTATTCATATCCACAATTTTTCTTCGGTTTGAAACTTTCATTTATATATATGAAAAGGTGTACCCAATCCAGAACCCTGGTGACCGCTATACATAGAAAATCTAAGTCACCAGGTTTCTAATATGTCTAGCATTTACGCAAAATACGCCTTAAGATTCGTGGCGTTCCATGATTTTGCGAGGATCGCGCCTTCCAAATTTTGAAACTTGAAGGAATCCCTACCTACTTCTTTGTGGATGACGTATGGACCTTCCCACTTAGGTTCAAGTTTTCCCCCGGTCGTTGCTTGTCGGAGGACCATATCTCCTTTTTTGCAGGGGTCGTAAAAAAACACGCTTGTTGTATCCTTCCGCCAGGCGACGTTGATACTCATTCGCTTTTAGACAAGCGGTATCCCTTCTTTCTTCGCGTAAATGGAGTTCTAACTCAAGGGCCTCGTCTTTGGACTCTTTTCTGAAATCGACAATTCTAGTCGATGGAACTAGCAGCTCTACTGGTATGACAACATCCACCCCAAAAGCCATTGCGAATGGTGTTTCTCTGGTGGGACTCTTAGCTGAGGTTCTATATGACCATAATATCAGGGGCAAGATCTCAGCTCAATCTCCTTTCACGGTCCCCAACCTCTTGTTTAAGGCATTCAGGATTTGGCGATTCGTGGTTTCGACTTGTCCATTGGATTGCGGATAAGCCACTTATGAGAATTGGAAGTTTATACGGAGGCTGGCGCAGAAGTCACGAATTCCCTCGGAGTCAAATTGGGGACCGTGATCTGTGATGATAGCTTGAGGGACCCCGAATCGGAAGACCATATTTTCCCATATGAATTTACGCAGTTTCTCCACTGTGATGGTGGCCATGGCTTTAGCTTCTACCCACTTCGTAAAGTAGTCTACTTTCACAATGATGAAGCGCAGCTCGCCCGGTGTTGTTGGGAAGGGGCCCAAAATATCAATTCCTCATATTCCGAATGGACATGGTGCGAAGATGGTTTTCAAAGGATAAGGGGGACGATAATTGAGTGGCACGTGTCGCTGACAAGGATCGCATATATGGATGACCATTTCCGCGTCCTCCCTAAGGGAGGGCCAATAATAGCCTAAGTGTGTGATTTTAGACGCTACGACTCTCCATCCCTGGTGGTTGCCGCAGAGGCCGGCGTGCAATTCTTGCACGAGATTAAAGTCTTCCTGGTTTGAGATGCAAAAGAGATCCGGAAGGTGGAAACCCCTTTTGTATAGTCGGTCGTCTCTTACTCGAAAGCGGGCCGCTCTCCTTCTGGTATTTTGACTATCTTGTACCTCGCCTGCTATTGCTCCTTCGGTTATATATTCAAGGAGGGGTATACGCCAGTCTACGAGGTTAGATATTCTGAATACCCCCTGATGGATTCCTCGGGCATGCCTCTGTTCGATTATCACGCGGTCACTTAAACCTAGGGGCAACGTGGCCCCCATTCTGGCCAATGTATCGACGCGCTCATCTTTCTCGCGAGGTATGGACGTGATTGACGGTTTTTAGTTGCGTAAACCGTATCAAAATAAATTCGAACCTACCTAACTAATGTAGTGTGGCAAGAACGAGTCGATCCCACAGAGAATCAAGTTATTCCTAAGTTAAGTTTATTTACCAATTAGTATGAAACGGGGGGTTTTGAGTGGTGACAATAAGAAATAAAATAAAATAAACTATAAACAAATTGACAGAGATAACAATTAATAAAATAGTATCATCTACAAATATCCACTTTATTTTGTTGAATTGATATTGTAACTTCCTCTTGTCATTTTAGTTTTCCTATGAATGTCCTTGTTCCGACCTAATATAGTTACTAGTCCAACCAGTCCTAGCAGCCCTTATCAATCGAACAGTCCCTAAAGAAGGATTTAACCCAATTGATAGATTTAAGTTCATAGATTAACCAAGGTATTTGTAGTCCCTTAAGAGGGATTTAACAGTACATCCAACTTCCTACTCATTCAATTAGTTCAACCAACCCTAAAGGAACAAGTTTGCCACTTGGGTTAAGGTTCACAACCAGGAATCTACAAAAGCCTAGCAATTGAATTAACTCTAACTAGTTGCGCGGGATAGATAGAATAAAACAATAGACAATCAAGCACAAAGAAGTCGAAACATTCAATATAGGAAATAAGGAACAAGATTCAGCAACTCACAATCGATCCAAACAAAGCTTCAAATCGTAGACGAAACGGGAGAGTTTAGATCTCCATAAAAATAAGATAAAACATAATTAGGGTTAAGATGAGCAAAGTCGGTCACGGCCGTATGTCACGGCTTTACATCCGGCTCCCTTTCACCGAATGAATGAATGTATATATATATAACATAAACTATCCTAACCTAAATCTATCTAATCTAATACGGATGTATAATAATAATATTATTATATTTATCTAATCTATCTAAACATATATGTTACGCAGCACTCAGCCACTCATTGGAGTTGTTGAACCCACGTCCTGCCGTTCGGAGCCCATCTCCTCCACCTACGATCATCAACCCATTTACGTAGCTAGCCCATCTTGTCTTTCAAATTGCGATCAACCAATCAACCTCTGAATTCATACGATCCAACCCGAAAATACCTGAAATATATAAAAATACTAGTGTAGACTCCGAAAACCAAATAATATAAATTAAGCTATAAAATAGGTAAACATGCTCTAAATTAATATGCAAATCTATTCTAAAAACATGACTAAAATAGACTCTATCAAACTACCCCATGCTTCGACTTTTGCTTGTCCTCAAGCAATGAAAAAACAAATATAGAATTAATCATCCCACAAATAAGATTTTCATGGTATAGTTTTAGAAAAGCAATATCAAGCAATAGGAGCCATGAATAAGATAACAAATATCCTAGCAAGTATATGAGCGATCCAATAGTAAAGGCAAATTTAATCCAATCTCACCGGGATAATGTGTTTCACTTAAGCTCTCATGTGTTTAGGCTTTAAAGTACAACTCCTAACTCAATGCAAAATGCTCTATACACCTAAATTTAATCCAAGATGGGTATCGTTACTAACACCTAAATGCAATGAAATGCATAACAAAAATCTTACTTTGTCCTCAAAGTAATGAAATAGAATGGAAGAGGTAGAGGAAACTCACAATGTAATCAGGCATTAAAAGACAAGCTCTCAGCTCAAAAAGAGGTAGTGGTGTAGCCTCCGAATAGACCCAAAAAATCAGCAACTTCTCATAGTGAAAAGACCTATCAAACACCACAACCAATAGAAAAAACAAGCACAACTAGAATAGCAATCTGCGAAAAATTGAGTTCTCAAGAGCAAAGGAAGAACAGAAGCACAAAATTCAGCAAGAAAGTTACTATTCCTTAGAGCTGATAAGAGAAGAGTTCAGAAATTACAGATGGAGATTCGAAGCATAGTATTCGCCAGCCACTCCCTCCTGGATGCAATATGCATTTGTGAACCTTCTTGGAGTTGGATACATATAGGCCTATCCTCCCTGGAAAACGCCTAGACAAGGCAAAAAACAAAAAGAACGCACCAGAAACAAACACATTCCAATAACCAAGAAAAATATATCATCCAAGAATAGATGTACCAAGACTAGTATAACAAAAATCAGCTCTCAGGCTCATCCATCTTTCGGAAGGAGAATCATGAAAAATTTGATGGATACAGAGAGCATGAGACAAGCACCAATCATATAAATCACCTAGGCTAACGTAAAGCACAACCCAACTGTTTAGAGAGTAGCAAAAAGAACTCGACTGATGTTAAACATAATAAGAAGAAACCGATCAGCTCCAGAGAGTTGACAAAAAGGAGTTTTAAAATCATCATTGAGACATTTCAACAAAATCAATAGTAGACCGACAAAAGAGCAAACAGACTCAATGTAAAAATCTCAAAGTACACGTAATGTAGTCCAGGAGAATGCTCAAATGCGAGAAATCATAGCACCTACTCTCCCAAAGAAAGGTAAACACAAGCTCAAAGTTGAATAAAAAATCACCAACAATTTAGAAAGAAACCAATCTAGTCTCAACACAATGCTCAGGTAAGCAGCAAACATCCAACGAAGCACCATATACGAAAATCAATTGCGCAATATCAAATCATAATTCATAACTCCAAATAAGCTCAAATGCGCCGTTATGCGGGCCATTGATTGGCCACCAATTTCACCGGAACATAACTAGATAAGATGGAGAAGCCATACCTGCACTTACCTAATCGAAATTGGAGTCCAGTTGATAGAAATCAAAGCCACACGGAGCAACAACTAGCATGGGGAGTTGGACTGGAGCAAAGCCAGGAACAGGGAGCAACAATCGAAGAAGGTCGGGGCGCAGCAGCAGTGGACACTGTGGATGGTGGTGTGTTGCCAAGGATGAGGGTCAGAAAAGGCATCGGGACGAGCAGTGGCGGTGGATTGCTGATGGTGATTGGCGACATCGGGGAGGTACGGAATTCTTGTGACAGTAGCGAAGAGCGAGGGAAGGAGAGAAGGGCCGGAGGGGAGATCCCGACGAGGAGGCGGCGGAATCCGGGAGGCGGCGAACGATGCGGCCAGGAGGAGGAGAATGAGAGGCGATGAGGGAGGTGGAGACCGGCGGAGATCTGGTGATTCTGGTGGTGAATAGCTGCGAAAGGCGAGGGAAAGAGAGGAAGGCCGGAGGGACGTGTGGTGCTGCGGTGGTAGGTCGAGGAGGACGACGGCCTGGTGCGGGTGGATGTTGGTGGCCCAGCGGTCAGGCGAGAGGCGATGGGTGGTGCGGTGAGGAGGAGAGGCGATGGGTGGTGCGGGAAAGAACGAGGGAGACGGGGAAGACTGAAGAGGGTTTCTTTTTTCTTTTTCTTCTTCTTTTTTTTTACGAAAAAAATAAAATAAAATAAAATAGTATAAATTAATCCTAACTAAAAAATAAAAAGGGAAAAAGAAAAAAAAATATCTTGGTTGGCTCACAATCTCTCTAAGATCGATTCAGACATTGTTAAAGCCCTTAACAACTTGTCAAACTCTTGGGCACTTATCCCACATAAACGAGCATGACTCTCTGCAGAGGATATGTAATACAACCAATTCAGTTACATTGGTGGTTTCTCAAAATATGCGCTCATCTTTTGCCATCTTTTAGCTCTTTGTCCGTTTGCATCCTCATTAAATTCAAATAATAGAATCCCCATTGTGAATTTTTCCTTATCTTGCTCATCTATCCATTCTTCTAAGATCTCCTCGTCAATAGAGATGATAGCCTAGTCGTCACTAACCACCACCTCCGTCTCCCTAGGAAAAATCTCTTAAATAATTGGAATTGTAATTTGGTGAGACATTTGGATCCGCTTCATCTCGTTATTGAAATCAGTTTGGATCATTATAAGTTGGGATTCCATTGCGGCAAAATGTTCTTCCATAAGGGGCAACATGGACGATTCGTCTGATGTTTGCGGAGCCAGACATGGAGGCTCTAGTTGTCCGATTTGGAGCTCTAATTGTGCAATCTCATGTCTGATATCCACCTCACGAGAAAGTTGAGTTTTGCACAAATTGTACACTTCCTTAACCTTTCCAATCGGAACTCTAAACACTGGACAATCTTTAAATATATGATTAGAAACTCCGCAAAAATCACAAAAGAAATCATGAGTCATCTTTAGAGGGAACCACCTAGGCACACGAACACAAACAGTTCGTAGCACGGGTGCTCTGAACCATAAGATAGGCTCACAACAAAGTTAATTATATACAATATTTGGCAAACACACAAAACAAAGAAATAAACTTTGATTCCCCGGCAACGGTGCCAATTTGATTGACGGTTTTTAGTCGCGTAAACCGTATCAAAATAAATTCGAACCTACCTAACTAATGTAGTGTGGTAAGCACGAGTCGATCCCACAGAGAATCAAATTATTCCTAAGTTATGTTTATTTACCAATTAGTATGAAGCGGGGGGTTTTGAGTGGTGACAATAAGAAAGAAAATAAAATAAATTATAAACAAATTGACAGAGATAACAGTTAATAAAATAGTATCATCTACAAATATCCACTTTATTTGGTTGAATTGATATTGTAACTTCCTCTTGTCATTTTAGTTTTCCTATGAATGTCCTTGTCCCGACCTAATATAGTTACTAGTCCAACAAGTCCTAGCAACCCTTATCAATCGAACAATCCCTAAAGAAGGATTTAACCCAATTGATAGCTTTAAGTTCAGAGATTAACCAAGGTATTTGCAGTCCCTAAAGAGGGATTTCACAACACATCCAACTTCCTACTCATTCAATTAGTTCAACCAGCCCTAAAGGAACAAGTTTGCCACTTGGGTTAAGGTTCACAACTAGGAATCTACAAAACCCTAGCAATTGAATTAACTCTATTTAGTTGCGCGGGTTAGATAGAATAAAACAATACACAATCAAGCACGAAGAAGTCAAAACATTCAATATAGGAAATAAGGAACAAGATTCAAAAACTCACAATCGATTCAAACAAAGCTTTAAATCGTGAAATTTTTTGCAAAACAAGCACTTTTTTGGACAAATTTACAAAATGGACACGGTTTTGGACAAATTAGTGAATTGGCCGCTATATATACTTATTTACTATTGTACGTACACTTTTCTGTTTTCCGAAAATCCCAACTCTCTCCTCTCTCCAATCTCTCTCTCCGCTCCCGATTGAAGGTGATGGAAGCTCTCGATCCGGCGCCAGAACCGTTGTCTGGTGGCGGGCGAACGGCGGAGAGAGCGAGGGAGGGAGTGAGCAGCGGAGCCAGTGTCGGAGGCCGGTGCGAGGTCGATCGAGCGAGCGTCGGATCCAAGATCTCCTCGAGCGAGCGAGCGAGCGAGCGAGGCTGAGCGAGGAAGCGAGGGAGCGGGAGCATAGCCGGATCTCCTCCACCAGATCTCGGATCTTCTTGTCTCCTCAGAGCGAGGGAGGCCGAGCAAGGGAGCGATGGCCGGAGATCCCCTCTGAGATCGCGAGCGAGGGCTGGATATGAGAATCCGGAGTGGCATGTGCACAAGTTCATCTGACATGTAAATACAGGTGGCTAAGAGATCAGTCGATGCCCAAGTTCGTTCTGTAGGTCTGAAAATGGTGGAGGCTCTGATCCGTGATAGCTGATAAGGACTGGTTGTAGCATGTGCAGTCTTACTTGCACTACAATGTCTCAATCTCTGCATCATTGTGGATGGTATGTTGCCATGTCTTCCTAAACAGAGCTTAGTTTTGTGTTATATTAACATATTCTCAATCTCAGTGTTTCATTAGAAAATGATTATGTTCATGCGGGAAATTAATTGCAAGTTTGCAACTTTCTACTACCCAGGATTCTATTAAAAAATTCACACAATTGAAGATCATTTCTTTGGATTGAGCGTTCAACTCCTTGACCATGGAGGGAAAACCTAGTAAGTTGTAGTTCTTTTCACAACAGAATTTTATTGCTTGCTTGGAAATTTATTTTCTGCATTTGCAAACCATATATGACTAGTAGATAATGTAAATTACAGTGAAAATGTTCTTTCATCATGCTATATGGGACTGCTAGCTATGATTTGATTACTCTTTTTGATTTAAAACTTCGATCTACATTGATATATATATATAGTATCAATATCTCATATGCTTTGTTTTTTAAAGAAAGATTAAAAATAGATTGATCAGTGGAGTTTATGTGACTGCTAGCTTAGAGTTGCACAACTTGAGCTTAGAGTTGCACAACTCGAGCATAGAGTTGCACAACTCACAGCTCGAGCTTAGAGTTGCACAACTCGAGCTTAGAGTTGCACAACTCGAGCTTATAATCTATAAGCCCGTCTGATTTGGTCATTTGTTGATCTTTTGATAACGTGGTTTCATTCTTTTGTGAAAATATTGATTGGGTCTTGGAAACGATGAGTTCTTGATTAGATTTGAGCAGTTCCATTAGTTCATATACATGGTGTGCAATCACATATGGTTTAATGTCACATAGGTCATGCAAATGCAGTAGGTGTGTGTTGCTTCTGCTCCTAGCTATTTATAGTCTGAAAATTGGGTCAACTTAAGTTATTGGATAGTTGTATTACCATGGATAAATGTTGGGTGCAAACAATTGGATGGATCGTTCTTTCTTATATTTCTTTGGCGCCGATCTGCCCCTTCCCTAATGTAAATTTTACTGCAGTCTCCCTCCTGTGACCATCTAAAGGAACATCAATGACTTGTAGATATGAGTGAGGATGCAACTTTATTTTATTTTAATCAAAGATCTTTCTGTCTCGTTTTTTTTTGCCCTGTCGTCCATTTCGCAAACACATAGTCACTGCCCACTCTGTACACATCCATGCTCAAACGAGTTAATTACTTGCTCACTTTGAGTCCTTATCTGCAGGAATTCTTACATTTCTGAGCCGACCACTGTACAGTTTCTCTTTGAAGTGGCTCAGGGTCTGCATCATAGAGATGATTTATTAAACATGACACATGATGGTGGTCAGAAGCTTAGACCACTACTTTCACGTTTTGTGCAGATGGTAATGCTTTTCATATATATGAAAGTTCATATACTTTTCACTTTTCTATAGAATATTTGAATATGAAACCTGGGATTTTTTTCTGCCTATGATTTGTTCTTATGTTGCTTTCAATTTTTACATCAATTGTTAGGTTGATTATGGAATGGATCTAGAACATCATCTGGCTTTTTGAGCTGACTGTCGAGGAGCTTTTGCTGATATGGATGAATTGAAGGTACGTGAGTGTGTTTCTTTTATGATTGGAAACATAATCATTCCGTACTAGGTAATAGGGATTGCTCTAGTTAATGTTGGTGAAGGAATAGCTTAGTATGCTACTGTTATTGCAGGAGGATGGTCAAGTATGAAATAAATATAGAATAAAGATCAGACTGACTTCCCTGTCTCAGCAAATAAATACAAGACTTCCTCCCGTTGTAGTAGAAGGTTGTCAGGATCAAATCCACGAGGAAGCACGTCAGCAGTTCTTAGGGAGCAACAGATCTCACAGACAAGCAACAAAAAGACAGAAACGGCAGAAACAAAAGCAGAAAATAACAAACAAAAGCAAAGAACTAAACGAAGACAGAAAAGACAAAGCAAAGCAGCAAATAAAAGCAAAGCAAAGGGCTCGTCGATCTCGACCAACAGCTACTCGAGATCGACAAGGGCAGTGAAGACAGAAACTAGAAATCGACAACAACAGCAGAAAAATCAACTCAACCTAGACCAGTCCTACTCGAGATCGACAAAGGTTGTACTCGATCTCGACAAGGCTTTACTCTATGTCGACAAGAATGCAGAAAATATAAATTGCAGATTTCGAACAAAACTCAGAATTTTGACGGAAATAAACTCAATATGCTAAAAGACTTCCAAAGCCAGGGTATCAACACCACAACGATAACCATGCAAAGTAACACACAAAGGCATAAAAGATCATGCTTTCCATCAAATAACTTGCGTCATTAACAAATAGGCATATAGAGGCTTTCGGATAAACCCTAATTATTACTAACCCTTTTCACATAATTAATCCAAGTTGCATTAAGATCACTTTCGCTTCAATAACACAAACAAGGATCACCTTCAACTCTCGCAAAAGAATCATGCTCATAGGGATAGAAGATGAATTGCACCAAAAAGATCTGACCTTTATCGCATCGCCTCACATGGCCACCGTCGGGCTCACCCCAGCCCCAGCATTGGGTGGACTACTCACGCCTCATCACAATCGCAGACATTGATTGAAAAGAAATAACTTGCATAAACTATATTCAAAAGCCTTTACAATCCCGACAATCAACTTTCGCAGAATGCCAAAACCCTAAAAACCGTAGAACTCCTAAACTCTATGTGTAATTGTGTCTCTGAATTGGAATGAATAAAACTGAGCCCCATGGGCCTTATTTATAGCCTTCTAGTCCTTGCTAATAAAGGATAGAATCTCCTATCTATATCTAAAATTATATCTAAAAGGATAAAAGATAAATAAATTGTATAATGGAAATAAATCAACTAAGGAAAAAGATAAATCTAACTAAGGTAAGTCTTCATGATGTTGATAGATTTCCCTCCATGGATAGATGATGATGGAATCGGATAGATCTTCGGCCAGCTCGACTTCCTTCGTGCCCAAGGATTCCCTATTCTACTCGGACAGCACTTCGTCGACGCGTTTCTGAAAACTGGGCTACTCGACCTCGACAAGGGCTCGTCGACCTCGAGTAGGATTCATCGTCGACTGGACTTCCCGGCTAGCTCTGCTCGATGTGGCTCGGTCTTGGCTCCTGACGCTCGTCGACCTCGAGTATCCTTAGTCGACCTCGAGTAGGCTTGATCCGTCGACTAGGTCTCCTCGGGTAGGTGTACTCGACAAGCTCGAACCTGGGCTCTAGCCTTCGTCGATCTCGACTAGGGTTTGTCGAGATCGAGTAGAGGTGTGCTCGGCTTCTCGTCCTCGGCTTCTCGGTCAGCTTCTCTCCTTGTCGACTCCGGGTGTGGCGCTGGGCTTCGTCGATCTCGACTAGGGCTTGTTGAGATCGAGTAGACTTCCGAAGCTGGGTTGTCTGGTTCTCGACGTTGCTCCTGGTCGACAATGCTGTGCTCGGACATGCTCGTCGAGATCGAGTAAGGTCTACTCGAGATCGAGTAGTCTGGTTCCTCGGCTCGATTCGACTGGTTCCGCTGCTTCCTTGACCTAGGACTTCTGTAGCCGTTTTTCGAGCTTCTTTGACTTTCTGTAGAATCGCTGTAAAATGCCTCGAATTCTGCGATTTAAACAGAAACTGCTGTAGATTCCATAATTTGGCAAATAAACATAAACTACATAGGTTCTGTACTATCTTAGCCCAAATGAATGCAATGTATGCAAAAATCGATATAAAAGTTACTGTAAAACATGGCAAAAGTGATCCTTGTTTGTGTTATTGAAGCGAAAGTGATCTTAATGCAACTTTGGTTAATTATGTGAAAAGGGTTAGTAACAATTAGGGTTTATGCGAAAGTCTCTAATTGCCTATTTGTTAATGACGAAAGTTATTTGATGGAAAGCATGATCTTTTATGCCTTTATGTGTTACTTTGCATGGTTATCGTTGTGGTGTTGATACCCTGACTTTGGAAGTCTTTTAATATATTGAATTTATTTCCGTTAAATTTTGAGTTCTGTGTTCGAAAATCTGCATTTCTGAGTTTTCTGCATTCTTGTCGACATATAGTAGAGTTAGTCGATCTCGAGTTGGTTGTACTCGATCTCGAGTACGCTTGGTCTAGGTCGAGTAAAGTTTATGTCTTTTGTCGATTTCTGAAGTTTCTGTCTTTATGCTGCCTTGTCTGTGAGAATTTACAGCTACCTGAGAACTGCTGACGTGCTTCCTCGTGGATTCGATCCTGACTTTTCTCTTACTACAACGGGAGGAAGTCTTGTATTTATTTGCTGAGACAGGGAAGTCAGTCTGATCAATATTGTTATATTTATTTCATACTTGACCATCCTCGTGCAACAACAAATTGGCGCCGTTGCCGAGGAACCTATCAATCGCGCCTTAGGTAGTCAGTTCTCACTGTTTCTTTGAGTTACTTTTCAGGTATATGCGCCGTTCTGGTCAAACACCTGAGTTTGACGCCTTAGACGAACCGGAACGCCTATTTCACATCAGAGCTAAACTACAAAGAGCCTTGGCAGCTGCAAAGGATGCTGCTATCGCCGCTGAGAAAGCGGCAAGGGAACAAGCACAGGCTGAGCTTGCCCACTATCCAACCACGGCAGAGGACTACATGCACCCAACTCTCGTCGTGCCTGAATCGGCGATTCTTATCCCTGATAACTCTTTTGAAATTCGCACTCAATTTCTTATAGAGCTGAAAAATAATGCCTTCTATGATAGATTTAATGAGTGTCCTCTTGAACATATTAAAAAATTTTCTGAAATGTGCCGTACTCTTGCTGAAGGTACAACTCTGGAATATGTCAAGATGAAATCTTTTCGCTGGTCTCTCGCTGGGCCTGCACTGAAATGGCTGGAAGGGCCGAAAGCAAGATCACTCACAACCTGGGCCCAAGTAGAGCAAGAGTTTCTGAACAAATTCTTCCCACCTGCCAAAACAGCACATCTCCGCCAGAGAATCACTGCCTTCAAACAGAAGCAAGGGGAACCGCTGGCAAAGGTATGGGAGCGCTACAAGGAACTTCTGCGATCTTGCCCTACTCATGGACAGCCACCCTACGTCATTCAGGAGATCTTCTTCAACTCTCTTGATCAAGTCACTAAGGACATAATCAACCATTATACTCGTTATGAGTATCTGACAATGCCGCCAAGTGACGCATGGGGTGTGCTAGAGAAGCTCACTAACTACGACAACAAGTATGGGTCTACTACAACCTATGATGAGAACCCATATGCCAGGTCAGCACCATCCATGCCCCTCCATGAGCCACCTAAGGAGATTGATCTTGACGTTAGGGAGCAGTACTACAGAGACCGGAATAAGAAGCTCATCAAGCAAGTAAAGTATCTCTCTGTCAACCAGCCTTGTATTGAATGCGGATCACAAAGGCACACCACTCCTGAGTGCCCACACGCAGAGCAAGTCAGGATGGCAGAGCATCATGAGGAGGCAGCTTCCGCAGGGGGTCCCAATCGCTACATGGGAGACCAAAGGTTTCAGCAACCACAATGGAACCAAGGTGTCCCTAGGAACCCCCCGCCCTACAGAGCCCCAGGACATCCGGAAAGGGACCATAAAAAGGATGATATACAGACAGTCCTGGAGGAAATACGGAGGAATCACAGAGGAATGCAGCCACTTGGACATATTGGAGAAGAGGCCGGATCCAGGTAAGTTTGCTATAACTATTGGATTTGTTCTATACAAAATTAATGCCCTATGTGATCTTGGAGCTAGTGTGAGTATAATGCCTTTAACGATTTGGTCCAAGATTAAGATAGGTGCCCTAGAGCCTGTGGATGCTAGACTTTACATGGCCAACAACACGGTGGTCATTCCAACTGGCATGGTGGATAATGTGCCAGTACAAGTAGGTAAATTCTTCGTCCCTGCTGATTTCTTAGTTGTTGATATGCAAGAAGATCCTGCTTGTCCAATTATCTTAGGAAGACCATTCTTGGCGACGGTGGATGCCAACATAAGTGTAAGGAAAGGAGTGCTCACCTTCAACATCAGCGATGAGGTAATTGAGTATTCCTTTAATAAAACTGAAAGGCATACAGGTCCAATGGAAGAGGTCAAATCTATCTCAGCTGGCTACATCACCTGCGGGGAACCCAAGGTCAGAAATATGACCCCTGAGGAGATAGAAAAGAGGGACATGGAGGCCCAGGTGGAGGAGATCATGGCAATCCTCAAGGAGAACACTGAGAATCCAATCGACACGGACCAAGGTAAGTCGTTGTGGATTAAGTATTTTTCGGATGCCTTGACATGAGCTAAGTATGGGGTCAAGATCGACCGGACCCTAGTCGATCTCGACCAAACCAAGGAGCCTCCACCAGCACCAGCATCATCGAGCAGCGAACTAGACAAACAAGGCTCGTCGATCTCGACCACCCTTGTCGAGATCGACAAGCCCTCTGCTGACTCGACTCCTGCTTCCTCGACACAGACTCCATCAGACGGGGCATCCTCGTCGATCTCGACTAAACTTGTCGAGATCGACCACCAATCAGGGAGCCCAGATCCTTCTTCCTCGATGCTGAGACCACCAGACGGACCATCCTCGTCGATCTCAACTAAGCTTGTCGAGATCGACCACAATCAGGCTCCACCAGATCCGCCTTCCTCGATGAGCAAACCACCAGGAGCAGAATCCTTGTCGAGGTCGAGTAGTCTACTCGAGGTTGACGAGCCATCGTCTTCATCGACTTCTGAATCTGCGAGCAGGACACCACCAGAACCTACAGACGCATCGAGATCGACTAGCCCTAGTCGAGATCGACCAAACACAGTGGTCCCCGATTCCGTCTCTGCGAAGGTAAGCCAAGGTATGGATCTTTCTTCTCCTATTTCCATTAAAGATTTATCTATACATGGGAGATGACTGCCTTGGTATGTGCGATTGTGTAGGATTTCCAATGATGAGCCGAAGGAGTATGAAGTTGGAGACAAGCTCTATGTCTCTAAATCAAAGGATCATTGGTTTCCCAACAAATTCAACAAGAAGCGGATGGGACCTTTCGTGGTGAACAAGATCCATTCTGGAGGATTACAACTGATGGACAAGAATGGAGTCCTATTTGAGGCCGAAGCTACATGGGCCCTGCAAATGCCACCTTGAGCTAAATGGAAAAGTTGGCCTAGCGACTATAAAATCTAGAGAATGTACATAAACTTTTTAGGACTTTTTTGGACATTGTTTTGCTTTTTGTTTTTGAACATTTTTTTTTTGGTTTTTGTTTTGTGGGTATATGTCTTCTACACTTTTCAGGTCCATGGATAGAACCAAGCTATATTCAAACTCAGCCTAGGAGGTGCTCTAGTCGAAAATATGAGGCTCTGCACATCTGTCTTGTGAGTTTCTTTCTTTACCCCTGTTTTTATACAGTGAGGACACTGTAATGTTTAAGTGTGGGGTGGGGTAAGGGCTTACTTTATGCATATTTGGCTTTATTTGACATTTTTTGTGCATATTTAGAGTTTAATTCTTTGAATTGCTTATACATGGCTATTTTGGAATGCATTATTGATTTATGTGCTTATATGCATGTTTTCCAAATTTTCCAAATTTTGAGAAAAATGACCCCCATTGAAAATTTTGGTTAATGTCATGGAAGCTTATATTGAACTCGACGATGCAAAATTGGATTCATTAGAGATATAGCATGAAATTGCCCAGTAAAGGGAAGTCACAATGAAATGCATTATTTCATGAAAACCATAAAAGGAGGTAAAATTTGATATTGCTTTTGACGTGTTGCATGATAAAATGATGGAGGACTTTATATTTCCATATAATGCTCATTGTTTATAATCCTAGCCATACCTATGCTTATGCATCACAAAAGCCATAATACGCCTTATTTCAAATATTGCTCCACATGATCTAAATATTGCAATTCTTTACCCTATCCGGGGATTATGTTGAGAATGATGTTACATTATGGAGATGTTGTCATATGGTGTTTGTGTTAAATATCATTATTGGAGTTTGGCGGGAAAATGTTTGAAATATATGGAAAATTTAATGAGTGAAAGAAAATCCAATCACCTCAGGAGATAAAGATAGATTGACCATGCTCTCTGAGATAATAGTTTGGAGAGATTGGACATATTGTGAGGAGTCCAAAGCACTAAGTATCCGGGGCCATTCATGACACCCATGTTTGCGACTCTCGAGAAGGCAATGCTGAGGTTAGAGAGGTAAAAGCATTATTGTTGATAAAAGCATTATGAAAGGTGATGAATCAAATGGAGAAGGAATGTGGAAATTCAGTTTGGAAAGTACTCCATTTCCCCGGATCAAAAGCACCACATTGCCAAATTTTGCCCACCTTTAGCCTTTTACCAATCTACTCCTTATTGAGCTTAAATTAAAGTCTTCTTGATTATCAATGCTTTGTCACGAATGAATTATGTTTTGGATAACCCTCCTTTTTTGAGTAGATGTTGCTTTTACATATTTGCACATGCATGAATCTGTGACATAAGTACCTTTTCGAGGATGGTAATTAATTGCAGGTTTATATAAGAATGAATCTAAGATGTTGAGAGTTTTGATTTCTTTACCTGAATGACAATTAAAAGTATTGCTTGAGGACAAGCAAGCTTAAGTATGGGGTGTTTGTTGTGAGCTGAATTTGCCATGTTTTACAGTAACTTTTATATCGATTTCTGCACACATTGCATTCATTTGGGCTAAGATAAAACAGAACCTATGTAGTTTATGTTTATTTGCCAAATTATGGAATCTACACCAGTTTCTGTTTAAATCGCAGAATTCGAGGCATTTTACAACGATTCTACAGAAAGTCAAAGAAGCTCGGAAAACGGCTATAGAAGTCCAAGGTCAAGGAAGCAGCGGAACCAGTCGAATCGAGCAGAGGAACCAGACTACTCGATCTCGAGTAGACCTTACTCGATCTGGACGAGCATGTCCGAGCACAGCCTTGTCGACCAGGAGCAACGTCGAGAACCAGACAACCCAGCTCCGGAAGTCTACTCGATCTTGACAAGCCCTAGTCGAGATCGACGAAGCCCAACGCCACACCCGGAGTCGACAAGGAGAGAAGCTGACCGAGAAGCCGAGGACGAGAAGCCGAGCACACCTCTACTCGATCTCGACAAAGCCTTGTCGAGATCGACAAGCCCCACAGCACCAGTCCGAGTCCATGCCGAGGAGAAGCCTGCTCGACCAGACGTTCACCACTCTACTCGATCTCGACGAACCCTTGTCGAGATCGACGAGCCCAGGAACCCAAGTCCGAGCATGTCGAGTAGATCTAGCCGACGAGTCCAGTCGACGAACAAATCTGGTCGAGGTCGACGAGCCGTGGTCGATGTCGAGTAGACTGGATCCCAGAAACGCGTCGACGAGTGCCTGTCCGAGTAGAGTTGGGATTCCTTGGGGCCGAAGGAGGAAGATTCTATCCAAATCCATCAAGTTCTATCGATGGAAGACGCAATCTATCAAGACATGAAGACTTACCTAGTTTAGAATTATCTTTTCCTAGTTGATTTATTTCCATTATGAAATTTATTTATCTTTTATCCTTTTAGATATAATTTTAGATATAGATAGGAGATTCTATCCTTGATTAGCAAGGACTAGAAGGCTATAAATAAGGCCCATGGGGCTCAGTTTTATTCATTCCAATTCAGAGACACAATTACACATAGAGTTTAGGAGTTCTAAGGTTTTTAGGGTTTTGGCTTTCTGCGAAAGTTGATTGCCGGGATTGTAAAGGCTTTTGAATATAGTTTTATGCAACTTATTTCTTTTCAATCAATGTCTGCGATTGCAATGAGGCGTGAGTAGTCCACCCACTTCTGGGGATGGGGTGAGCCCGACGGTGGCCATGTGAGGCGATGCGATAAAGGTCAGATCTTTTGTGCAATTCATCTTCTATCCTTATGAGCATGATTCTCTTGCGAGAGTTAAAGGTGATCCTTGTTTGTGTTATTGAAGCGAAAGTGATCTTAATGCAACTTGGGTTAATTATGTGAAAAGGGTTAGTAACAATTAGGGTTTATGCGAAAGCCTCTATATGCCTATTTGTTAATGACGAAAGTTATTTGATGGAAAGCATGATCTTTTATGCCTTTATGTGTTACTTTGCATGGTTATCGTTGTGGTGTTGATACCCTGGCTTTGGAAGTCTTTTAATATATTGAATTTATTTTCGTCAAATTTTGAGTTCTATGTTCGAAAATCTGCATTTCTGAGTTTTCTGCATTCTTGTCGACATAGAGTAGAGTTAGTCGATCTCGAGTTGGTTGTACTCGATCACGAGTACGCTTGGTCTAGGTCGAGTAAAGTTTCTGTCTTTTGTCAATTTCTGAAGTTTCTGTCTTTCTGTTGCCTTGTCTGTGAGAATTTACAGCTACCTGAGAACTGTTGACGTGCTTCCTCGTGGATTCGATCCTGACTTTTCTCTTACTACAATGGGAGGAAGTCTTCTACTCGGACAGCACTTCGTCGACGCGTTTCTGGAAACTGGGCTACTCGACCTCGACAAGGGCTCGTCGACCTCGAGTAGGATTCATCGTCGACTGGACTTCCCGGCTAGCTCTGCTCGATGTGGCTCGGTCTTGGCTCCTCACGCTCGTCGACCTCGAGTAGCCTTAGTCGACCTCGAGTAGGCTTGATCCGTCGACTAGGTCTCCTCGGGTAGGTGTACTCGACAAGCTCGGACCTGGGCTTTAGCCTTCGTCGATCTCGACTAGGGTTTGTCAAGATCGAGTAGAGGTGTGCTCGGCTTCTCGTCCTCGGCTTCTCGGTCAGTTTCTCTCCTTGTCGACTCTGGGTGTGGCGCTGGGCTTCGTCGATCTCGACTAGGGCTTGTCGAGATCGAGTAGACTTCCGGAGCTGGGTTGTCTGGTTCTCGACGTTGCTCCTGGTCGACAAGGCTGTGCTCGGACATGCTCGTCGAGATCGAGTAAGGTCTACTCGAGATCGAGTAATCTGGTTGCTCGGCTCGATTCGACTGGTTCCGCTGCTTCCTTGACCTTGGACTTCTGTAGCTGTTTTCCGAGCTTCTTTGACTTTCTGTAGAATCGCTGTAAAATGCCTCGAATTTTGCGATTTAAACAGAAACTGGTGTAGATTCCATAATTTGGCAAATAAACATAAACTACATAGGTTCTGTACTATCTTAGCCCAAATGAATGCAATGTCTGCAAAAATCGATATAAAAGTTACTGTAAAACATGGCAAATTTAGCTCACAACAGCTACCTTAAAAATGTTCTCACCTCATCTAGTGGATAAGGCAGTAGTTAGATCTTTCATTTCTAGTTTTATGTGCATTATACATAAATTATGAACAGCTAATAATTTCCACCTTGAAGAAAGGTATTTTATTTATGATCAACTTTGATATTTTTAAATGTTTGTTTTAAATACGAACTAGTTATGATGTAACTTTCAAAACCATTTCAGGTCTCTCTTGTTCATACGAGCAACAGTTTAGCAATCAAAGCTGTCAAACAAGGGCAAAAACAAATTGTTGGTGAGCTTATGTGTAGGGCAGTAGTGAATCTGTAAGTAGTGATCTTTGTCAAGAGTTTCAGAGAGACAGGAAGAGCGAAAATGCATCTTAGTTCTTCTGTATGCAATGCTCTGCTAAGATTCGTGTTCTCTGTATTTTCTGTAGCATTATTTGTGAATGTGTATGGGTTTCCATGTTTATACCAGCGAATTGTCTCTGAAGATTAGAAACACTTATACGGTCCCTGTCTGCAATTGCAGTGTTGTGTGAATTTAGTGTGGTTGTGAAAATGAAAATGGACAAATGATTGAGCAAAGTTTTGGTGCTCCTAAAGATGAATAGGCCAACAGTTACATCTTAATGAGTCTTATGAGGATGCTTTCTAAAATGCAAAGTGAGTTACTACTTCTTCTATGATAATATGCCTCACTGTAAGGGATTGTTGTCAGCAATGCTCGCCAAATGATTGCATTTATTATATGATGTTTCTTTTGATTTCAGTTGAATGTGTTTGTGCCAAGGTTTTGACAAGGAAATCTGATCAAGGGGCGATGTTGAGCCTGGGGAGATCTCATCTTTATCTGCTTTGGGTGTTAACCCTACTGCCTCCATGTCTCAGGTTTGCTGCTCTTTTGATCTACATTTTCGATTTGTTCTCAGTTTGGCATTTCAGATTGTCCTGATACTGCATAATCATATATGTTTGAGGTTTATGGTTGGTTTTATGATAGAATTTGAATGTGAGAAGATGCATTTGTGTACTACATAGTGATGGAAGTGCATTCCTCAGAGAAAGAAAGGTTCTTTTTCATTGATTGATCATAGCATGTGTAGATAAAAGTAGGTGCATCAGGTTCAATTTCTGTCTTTTGCCAGTTTGAAGTTTGCATCTTTAGAGATTTTAGGATACCTGAAACTAGTTTGTGTGTAAGTGAAAAGCTTGGTGAGGATGGAGAGGCTGCATATATTTTTTATATGTGTAGTTTCCGGTGTTTGGTGGATTACTGGGGACTTAAATTCTTTATCCTTCAGTTATGGAGATCATACATCGTAATTTGACTAATTTCTGCATAGTCATAGTATATTCAGTAGAGGATGGAATTTTGAGGGTGAGGAAGTTAACTTATATTTGGCGAAAATCTGCTCTATGTAGGACGGGAAGCCTGTTGCTACTGCCTCCATGAAGGGAGGAGAGACCGAAGCGCTTCAAAGGGTCAAAAAGTTTGTTGAGTGCCAAGCACAACCACACAAGGGATCCAAGGATGGCAGTGACAGCAAATACGGCGCAAACTTTTCTTGCAAAATTTCTCCATGGCTTACCACTGGATGCCTTTCTCCTCGGTCCATGTTTGATGAACACAAGAAAACTGCTTCTAGGTGAAAGGCTTGTCCGAATTTGACATTTGCTCAAACAAACTTCGATATGACTGTACTGAAAATAACCCGATTTCATTATTCACCATTGATCGAACAATCTCTGCTTCGTCAAAAGGGAAAGATGATGGCGGTGATGGAATGAGCTGGTTGACGTCCGAGTTGTTGTGGAGGGATTTCTTCAGGTATGCAGATGACTAATACATTTTTTTTATGAAACTCAATTCTAAAATTCCAAGAGATTGTTTATGACATTTCTTGGTATCTTCCGATTTATCACCAAGAAGTACAGCTCTGCCACGAAGCTTGAAACCGCTCCTGCAACTGCCTGCACTAGTGCCTTTGCTTAATTGAGATTCAAACTGTCTGGTCTGAAGGAGAAGAAATCCCAGAAAATTCAAATTCGAGTTACTCGTATTCTCTTGTAGGTTATTCAAGCACAATAGTAGCTAGGTTTGGGGGTGGGATTGCTGAAACTGTTTCTTTCCCCTCATGTTTGGATTTTTTGTATGAGAGCCAGACAATGGTTGAATGTTTCAAGCTTATCCATGTCTTAAATAAGGTTTATTTCAGTATTGGTTCCATATCTTTCCATGCTACCATGTGAATAAGATATCAAATGGCAGTTTCTGTTCAGGACCTTTACTTCAAAGGAATTAATGTTTTTGCTCATTTGTTCCATCATTGTGGCTTTGTTTTGGATTTCAAGCTGATTACATCTTCTGAATTTTGAGTTTTTTTTCATAAATTAAAAGTAGATTTGCTCACACAACTGGTTTTTAATTGTTCCTCAGTATGTTTTGAAGTAATTGTTTCATACACAGAAAACTTGAAATTGAACCACACAAACCCTTGAGATTTCAGGTTCTCGTTGCTTGTCGATTGCGACTCGATCAGTCCATATATGTGCACAACGCAAAGTTATTTTTGCAAAACAAAAAGTTCTGAAACGAAAAAAAAGCGGAAAAAATTATATTTTGCACAACATACGATGTAAGAGTCGCACGACTCTGTTGTAAGAGTTGCACGACTCTGTTGTAACAGTTGCACGACTCTGTTTTACGAGTTGCACGACTCTGTTTTAAGAGTTGCACGACTCGGTTTTAAGAGTTGTACAACTCTTGTTTTAAGAGTTGCACGACTCTGTTTTAAGATTTGCACGACAATCGAGACTTGTGAATTTATTCTCAACATGATCTTATTTTAAAAAAGTGCTGACGTGAAAAAAAAATTATTTGAAAAAAGTGCTGACACAAATAGAATAAAAAGTGCACAAATTAGAATAAAATGTGCACGAATAATATTATAAAGTAAAATTTTTTTTTATCCATGTAGAAAAAAAAAACTAGATTTGGATCATATTTGTGAAATTGTAATCCATGCTTGATGGAATTGTTCGACATCATTTGATCGGCTTATGATTCATTTGTCATGTGCTTCTTCAATTCTTTGTGAAATTGTTATCCATGCTTCTGCAACTCTAAAAAAAGTGCTGACATGGGAAAAAAAGTGCTGACACGGAAAAAAGTGCAACTCTAAACTAGACTTGGATCATATTTGCACAATTTATGGTTATATCTGCACAAAGTACTCTTAAATTTGCACGATAAAAAGTTAAAAAAAATAAAAAAAATAAAAACTAGACTAGGGTCATATTTGCACAACTTATGATTAAATTTGCACAACGTCCTCTTATATTTGCACAACTTACTCTTATTTTTGCTCAACAATAGGTTATTTTTTGCAAAACAATCGAGATTTCTGAAATTGTTCTCAACATGATTTTATGTTCTCTCAATATTATTTTAAGAATTGCACGACTATGTTGTAAGAGTTGAACGACTATGTTGTAAGAGTTGCACGACTATGTTGCAAGAGTTGCACGACCATGTTTTAAGAGTTGCACGACACCGTTGTAAGAGTTGCACGACTCCGTTTTAAGAGTTGCACGACTCTGTTTTAAGAGTTGCACGACTCTGTTTTAAGAGTTGCACGAATCTGTTGTAAGAGTTGCATGACTCTTTATTAAGAGTTGCACGACTCTTTATCAAGAGTTGCACGACTCTTTATCAAGAGTTGCACGACTCTGTTGTAAGAGTTGCACGACTCTGTTGTAAGAGTTGCACGACTCTGTTGTAAGAGTTGCACGACTCTGTTGTAAGAGTTGCACGACTCTTGTTTTAAGATTTGCACGACTCTATTGTAAGAGTTGCACGATTTTTTGTTAAGAGTTGCACGACTCTTGTTTTAAGAGTTGCACGACTCCCTTGTAAGGGTTGCACGACTCTCTTGTAAGAGTTGCACGACTCTGTTGTAAGAGTTGCACGACTCTGTTTTAAGAGTTGCACGACTCTGTTGTAAGAGTTGCACGACTCTGTTGTAAGAGTTGCACGACTCTTATTTTTTCTCAACAATAGACTATAATTGCACAACATGGGAAATTGGTGGAAATTTGCTCAACATGATTTTATTTTTGCTCAACATCATCTTATTTTTGCTCAACAATAGGTAATTTTTGCACAACAATCGAGACTTGTGAAATTGTGCTCAATACGATTTTATTTTCTCTCAATATAATTTCATACTTTCTCAATAAATTATTGCACAACATCATCTTATTTTTGCTCAACTATAGGTTATTTTTGCACAACTAGTGGTGAAAATTAGTGCTGACACTAATATTAGTTACCATTAGTGCTGACACTGATATTAGTTATAATTAGTGTTGACACTGATATTAGTTACAATTAGTGTTGACACTGATATTAGTTACAATCGAGTAATCTTACTAAGTAATAACTTTGTAGTTCGATATATATTTTTTCCGTGTTAGCAATTTTTTTTCTTCATGTCAGCACAATTTTGCATTCATAATAGCAAATGGTATACTGCACATTCATCAGTGCCCTGTTTCAATAAATTTTGCATTCATAATAGCAAGTTGAAATAGTTACTCGTATGTTTCTACACAAGATAGATCATTTTCTTTTTAAAGTCAATAAATCAGAGCATGTACGTTCAGAAATCAAACACCATTTGGTACTAATGCCTAATGAGTTGATCACATAGCATAATGTATTTAGTACTAATGGTAATGGGGTACTAGCATTGTGAACTATAAAAGTTTAGTTGAGATACGCAATTAAGTATCCAAGAAAAAAAAACCTCCAACCACATATAATTAAAATAGTACTGGACGACTAGTAGTAAGGTTCAAAAGGTAGTCAAGTGCAGATAAAAAGGAATGAACTGTAGGATGCTCCTGAAGTCCGAACAATGAAATCTGGGTTTGGTGCAACTGACAGGTCTAAATGCTTCTCGATATCTACTAAGTGTATACATCGGTTTCCCTGGCGAATTTCACATGAATCCACTGCTCTGGCCTCATTTTATCCTCACAAGCATCATGGACAGCACGAACAATCTCATTCGTGGATGTGTAAGCAATGCAGACTAATAACACAGCATTGGCATTTGATTTAGTGGATGCCATAACTCTCTGAGCAACTGGGTTTACAAATTCATTTAGGAGGGACAAGTCCCCAGCAAAGTGCGCCCTGATACCGTACTGGTTAACAATGCTATCTTCATTGAGAAGAGCTTCCATCTTCTCTTGCAAGAGTTCCATCAGAGATTGTACTTCTTCTGGGCATCAGTGTGAGGGAGCTACCTTCGCTTCACTTAGAAGATGCTAGTGCTCTCCCCCCGATTGCTTCCTCTATCTGTTCAGATGACATCACTGATGCCCAGTTGTCGAAATTTGCTTCTTGCATCTGCACGTGCAACTGCACAATACAAGTAAAACAAAACTTTTTACCAACACTGCTAACTACTAAAGCTCACAAAGACGCCAATCAGCTACAAAGGCATGTATATGAAACCTGACTATTTCAATCTCATAAGAGATTTATAGAATGGGGGAACCAATTCAATGTGAGCAAAATGAATACATTTTTTGTTTCCATTTCATAAATCTAGATCTCCCAAACTCTGCTGTGAGTGGAATATAACAGGTTCGCTGTTTTTGTGTACAATTGTACAAATCTGGAAGATTTAAAGAAACTTTTGCAGCCAAAATGAACCCCATTTTTTCGTTGAGACACTGGGCATAAACATAGACCAATCTACTGCAAAGCAAAGCCTACAGCAATCTATATCAGAGTATTATTTGAACTCGTGTGCATATGAGACAAACAAGAACCAGGACTCCAGGCATAAACACAGACCAATCTACTGTAAAACAAAGCCTACTGCAATCTATATCAGAGTATTATTAGAACTCGTGCGCACATCAGACCCACAAGAACCAGTTCATCATACAGTCATTATTATATTCAAATTAGAAGTTCATAAATATTGAATGCACTGCAAAAATTGACCACTAAATCCCCTTTTCAACAATTTGATAAGCATTTAAAATGCACATGACACTACTTCTCAGAAGGAATTCATAAGCAAGTATCCCTGACAAAAAGTGTGAATGCAAGTTGTACAATTAGGTTGTTGGGATGAAGAGCCATTTCAATTCGTAATTGTGTACCTGATATCCATTAAGGCTCACATATCTTAGGAGTTTGTAAAGCCGTTTGTTTTTACTTTAGATGGGTGGCAGAAGGGATACAAAATGAAAGGTCGGTCATTAGATAAGAATTAGCAGTGCAATATAGTGTAGCCGAGATGAATACAATCAAGATCCATTCAGAGGGCATTTAACTTGACAAACAAACATTTATCTGGCTTGTACTGTTCTAACATATCCATGTTAAGTTTCGAGATATCATTTTCCATTTCTTTCAGACTTCAATGTAGAACACTAAGTACAAAACTGCACATCAACAAGCAACTGCTTATTTAGCAACAGAACATTGTAAACAATAAATAAATAAATAACACCTTTTCAAGGATAAATGACTGATCATCCAACTGAAATTTCCGCATGTGCTTAAGCATCTCCAATTGCTGCAGGATGGCTATGTTAACGAATTTGAGGTATATCAGAAATTGCCAAACAAATTTAGCCAAAACTTACCTGGTCTTGTAGTTGATGTTGGATATGCATTTTTATAGCAAATTCATCAGACCCAAGATCAGCTTCATCACATGCCATCTCCTCCCTGAAATTTTCACATAATCAAAACTGTAACGGTAAGCACAATGAAGACTTTGGTGTAAGAGCTTATACAATTTAAAAGGCTAATCAAATATTTTCATTTACAAAATTAACTGAAATAAATGTTTTGTAATACAATTAGCAGGGATCTGGACAATTGCATCCTGGTTTGCCAGCCCTGAATTCCCCAATGTTCTCTGATCAAATTGAAGGCAAAATAAACTATGAAACTGAGTTAATCTGCACAATTGCATTACAAACAAAATCGATTTCAGATTTCATTACGCAATTGCAATCCATCACAAACAAAATCAAGTTCCTTATCAATCGATCTTCGATCGATTGATAAGGAAAACAGTCGGAAGCAAAGATCGATTATTCGGAAGCAAAATCTGTCACATGTATGCTCAATTTCAAAGCCTTCACGGTGCAATTTGACAAAGAAACGTAAACACAAACACCTTGAGACTTCAAAATCGACTCCGACACTTCAAAAATCGAAGAAAATTTGCGCCTTCGCCGCAAATTTTCTGTGATTTCAATGTAGTTTCGAACTCAATCATTACTGGAATGCTCTTAACAGGAGCGGAGAAAAGAATTTGAGCTACAACTGATAATAAGCTGAAGCAAAAACCACAAATTCAAAGCCCTAAGACGACAATAATTTACCCTAACAACCACTCCGATGGAAGAAAACGAAGATTGCAGTCGTGAGAGAGGCTTGGTGAGGAAAAACCTAAAGAGGAGTCTTCGACGAGAGAGTTTTCGAGCTGCTTCTCGGTATAATTACTGGAATGCTATACTTACTCTATTCGATTGGAGGAGCGTCAAAATCGGTGGTTTTGATGGATCAGATAGATCGGTGGTATCGGCGAGCAGTAGAGAGAGCGTAAGAGGAGAGAGCATCGCGTAGGAGAGAGAGCGTCGGGGAGAGATAAACCTTCATCTTCAACGGTGGTCGAACAGAGCGAGAGAGAGCGTGCGGAGAGGGAGAGGGCGGAGGAGAGAGAAAGACCCGTGAAACAAAAGGGAAGGGGGTTTATATTGCGCCCATTTTACAAAAATGTCCCAACACGCGGATATTTCGCAAAATAAGCCTATTTTCGTGACTATTTGGCAAATCCGCACTTAAATCGTAGACGAAACGGGAGAGTTTAGATCTCCATAAAAATAAGACAAAACATAATTAGGGTTAAGAGGAGAAAAGTCGGTCACGGCCGTATGTCACGGCTTCACATCCGGCTCCCTTTCACCGAATGAATGACTGTATATATATATAACATAAACTATCCGAACCTAAATCTATCTAATCTAATACGGATATATAATATTATTATTATTATTATTATATCTATCTAATCTATCTAAACATATATGTTACGCAGCAATCAGCCACTCATTGGTGTTGTTGAACCCACGTCCTGCCGTTCGGAGCCCATCTCCTAGCCTCCACCTACGATCATCAACCCATTTACGTAGCTACACCATCTTGTCTTTCAAATTGCGATCAACCAATCAACCTCTGAATTCATACGATCCAACCCAAAAATACCTGAAATATATAAAAATACTAGTGTAGACTCCAAAAACCAAATAATATAAATTAAGCTATAAAATAGGTAAACATGCTCTAAATTAATATGCAAATCTATTCTAAAAACATGACTAAAACAGACTCTATCAGGACGTGATAGAACATTTCCCGATGGCGGCAGTGAGTGTATTTACACAGGCCAAATATTCAGGCAGCATTCCAGTCTTTGCTTCGTATTCCCCCTTAACCTGTAGGGCAACCACCTCTGAATCTGTAAAAATGCGAACTTGTTGGGCCCCATTAAACAAGGCATTTTCAATACCCGCGATCAATGCTTCATACTCCGCTTCATTGTTGGTGGCTTCAAATAATAATTGGAAAGATAAGTCGGTTATCTCTCCGCTTGGGTTAGTGATGGTGACTCCTGCTCCACATCCTCCCGCCGACATCGATCCATCGACCTTAATCACCCAGACCTCTCAGTCGCGGTACTGAGATTTCGTGAAGACGGCTTCGACAACGAAGTCGGCCAGCGCTTGGGCCAAACGAGACTTCCTTGGTTTGAAGTGATCGTCTAATTCGGAAAGCTCTACTTCCCATTTTCACATTCTTCCTGAAAGGGATGGTGATTGTAGGATCTGATGGAGTGTTAGGTCGGAGAGTAGTTCAATGGTGTGAGCGTGGAAATAAGGTCTCAATGTTCGCGCTGCAAAAATCACAGATAGAGCCATCTTCTCTATCAGGGTGTACCTGGATTCAGCGGGTTGTAATACTCGGTTGACGAAGTAAATAGGAAACTTGGATTCCCTAGCGAGCACCGTGCTAATAGTAGTGGAGCCGACGGCAAGGTACAGTTGTAAAGTCTCGTGCTCACGTGGAAAGTGTAGAGTGGGTCAAGCGGCTAGATAATCCTTCATGCTTTTGAAAGCTTTATCCAAAGTGGTAGTCCATTCGATCGGACCTTTCTTCTTTAGTTGCTCGAAGAATGGTAGTGAATGGTCGGCTAATCGCGAACAGAATCTGCTCAAGTAGTTGACCAACCCATTCAACTTTTGGATGTCGTTCACCGTCCTTGGAGGGGCCATGTCGAGGATGTTTTTTACTTTGGAAGGGTTCACGTCTATTCTTCGGTGGCTTATCATGAAACCTAGGAATTTCCCAGAGTATACTCCAAAAACGCACTTCTCCGGATTCAGGCAAACGCGATTTCTCCTTAGAGTATCGATGGTTTCCTGCAAGTTTTTGCAATGGTCTTTCCTTGTAGGGCTCTTGATTACGATATCATCGACGTAAACCATGACATTTCTTCCGATCTGGGATACAAACACTTTTTTAATCATTCGCTGAAAAGTGGCACCCGCATTCTTGAGGCCAAATGGCATTACCTTATAACAAAATGTTCCTTGATTGGTGATGAATGTGGTGCGTTTTTCGTCGCGAGGACTCATCTTAATCTGATTGTAGCCAGAATAAGCATCTAGAAAGCTTAGGGTGGCATGTCCTGTTGTTGTGTCCACCAGCTCGTCGATGGACGGTAAAGGATAACTATCTTTTTGGCATGCCTTTTTCAGATCTTTGAAGTCTACGCACATCCTCCACTTGCCACTGCTCTTTCTGACTAACACCACATTTTATAGCCAGGTTGAGTCATTAATCTCGCGAATAAATCCGGCTTGCAGAAGCTTGTGCACCTCTTGTTTTGCCGCTTCTGACTTTTCGGCAGCCATCTTTCTCTTTCTTTGGCACACGGGATTCGCCTCGTGATTAAGTTTCATGGAATGTTCCGCGGTCTCTCGGGGAAGCCCCTTTAAATCTTGTGGTGACCATGCAAAGACGTCCCGTGATCCTTGCAACAAATTCTTGAGGCGCTCTAAGGCGGGACCAGTCAAACTGTGACCGTGGTATAGGGCTTCAGTCTTTTATGGGAAGGGAAAGAAAGCGACTTTTTCTTCCATGATTTTGTCAGCTACCTTCTCGGGTCGAACTTCCAAATCCGCCTATTGTTGTTCAGATGTGGCCACTTGTTCACGCTCGTCGTTTGTTTCTTTTTTTAGAGATCCTCGAATGCCTTCTTTAATCACGAAGATTCGATTATGGCCCTTTATTAGTGAGGATAAGTAACAACTTCTACTTTCGGTAGGTTCTCCCCGCGCTTCGCCCACCTTTCCGTCAGCGCATGGAAACTTGACTCTAAAATGATATATAGAGCATGCTATTTGGAACTTGAATAGACTTACACGGCACATGATGGCATTGTAGATGGACGACAGTCGGACTACCGTGACCTCAATCATGTAGGTTCTTTTATTTGGCGTGGTCCCTAGCGTTAGGGCCAACTCGATCGTTCCAGCTACTTCAACCTCGTCTCCGGAAAAGGAGACTAGCTTTCCTAAATAGCACCGTAGGGTGCTTTCGGCGATCCCGAGTTGCTCAAAAGCGTCCCAGTAAAGGACGTCTACAGATGAACCCGTATCTATCATGACCCGCTTGACGATCTTGGTTCCTATCTGTACATAGATTACCATATGATCCGAGTGAGGCATCCTAACATCGCGAGCGTCTCGGAAACAGAGAAACTCATTATAGCGTGTGTTGTTGCAGGAGGATGGTCAAGTATGAAATAAATATAAAATAAAGTTCAGACTGACTTCCCTGTCTCAGCAAATAAATACAAGACTTCCTCCCGTTGTAGTAAGAGAATAGTCAGGATCGAATCCACGAGGAAGCACGTCAGCAGTTCTTAGGTAGCTGTAAATTCTCACAGACAAGGCCGCAGAAAGACATAAATAAAAGCAAAACAGAAACAAAGACAGTAAACGAAAAGAAAGAACAAAGCGAATCAGCAAGTAAAAGCAAAGCAAAGGGCTCGTCGATCTCGACCACAGTCTCCTCGAGATCGACAAGAAACGGAAAAACAGAAACTGGAAATCGACAACAACAGAAGAAAACTCAACTCGACCTAGACCAGTCTTACTCGAGATCGACAAAGGTTGTACTCGATCTCGACAAGGCTTTACTCTATGCCAACAAGAATGCAGAAACTTAAATTCACAGATTTCGAACAAAACTCAGAATTCGACAAAAATAAATTCAATATGCTAAAAGACTTCCAAGACCAGGGTATCAACACCACAACGATAACCATGCAAAGTAACACACAAAGGCATAAAAGATCATGCTTTCCATCAAATAACTTTCGTCATTAACAAATAGGCATATAGAGGCTTTCGTGATGCATAAGCATAGGTAAGGCTAGGAATTAAACAATATGAGCATTATATGGAAATATAAAGTCCTCCATCATCTTATCATGCAACATGTCCAAAGCAATATCAAATTTTACCTCCTTTTATGGTTTTCATGAAATAATGCATTTTATTGTGACTTCCCTTTACTAGGCAATTTCATGCTATATCTCTAATGAATCCAATTTTGCATCGTCGAGTTCAATTTTCCATCGTCGAGTTCAATATAAGCACATAAATCAATAATGCATTCCAAAATAGCCATGTAGCAATTCAAAGAAATAATTTCTAAGTAATGTCAAATATGATCAATATGCATGAAGTAAGCCCTTCCCCCACCCCATACTTAAACATTACAGTGTCCTCACTGTATAAAAACAAGGGTAAAGAAAGAAACTCACAAGACAGATGTGCAGAGCCTCATATTTTCGACTGGAGCACCTCCTAGGCCGAATTTGAATATAGCTTGGTTCTATCCATGGACTTGAAAATTATGGCAGACATATACCCATAATAGCAAAAATAAAAGTGTTCAAAACCAAAAACAAAACAATGTCCAAAAAAGTCCTAAAAAGTCTATGTACATGCTCTAGATTTTATAGTCGTTAGGCCGACTTTTCCATTTAGCTCAAGGTGGCATTTGCAGGGCCCATGTGGCTTGGGCCTCAAATAGTACTCCATTCTTGTCCATCAGATGTAATCCTCCTGAATGGATCTTGTTCACCGCGAAAGGTCCCATCCGCTTCTTGTTGAATTTGTTGGGAAACCAATGATCCTTTGATTTAGAGACATAGAGCTTGTCTCCAACTTCATACTCCTTGGGCTCATCATTGGAAATCCTACACAATCGCACATACCAAGGCAGACCTCTCCCATGTATAGATAAATCTTTAATGGAAATAGGAGAAGAAAGATCCATACCTTGGCTTACCTTCGCAGAGACGGAATCGGGGACCACTGTGTATGGTCGATCTCGACTAGGACTAGTCGATCTCGACGAGTCTGCAGATTCTGGTGGTGTCCTGCTCGCAGATTCAGAAGTCGATGAAGACGATGGCTCGTCGACCTCGAGTAGACTACTCGACCTCGACAAGGATTCTGCTCCTGGTGGTTTGCTCATCGAGGAAGGCGGATCTGGTGGCGCCGGGTGGTGGTCCATCTCGACAAGGCTTGTCGAGATCGACGAGGCTGGTCCGTCTGGTGGTCTCAGCGTCGAGGAAGCAGGGTCTGGGCTCCCCGAGTGGTGGTCGATCTCGACAAGCTTAGTCGAGATCGACGAGGATGCTCCGTCTGGTGGAGTCTGTGTCGAGGAAGCAGGAGTCGAGTCAGCAGAGGGCTTGTCGATCTCGACAAGGGTGGTCGATGTCGACGAGGATCCTGGCTCTGGTGTCATCAGCGTCGAGGAAAGCTGAGTCGACGTAGGGCTCTGGTGGTCGATCTCGACGAGCCTACTCGAGATCGAGTAGGGTTCTGCTTCCGCCTCTGCTGATCTCTGGTTGCTCGACGAGGCTGGTACTGGTGGAGATTCCTTGGTCTGGTCGATATCAACTAGGGTTCGGTCGATCTTGACCCCATACACAGCTCTTGTCAAGGCATCCGAAAAATAATTAATCCACAACGACTTACCTTGGTCCGTGTCGATTGGATTCTCTGTGTTCTCCTTGAGGATTGCCATGATCTCCTCCACCTGGGCCTCCATGTCCCTCTTTTCCATCTCCTCAGGGGTCATATTTTTGACCTTGGGTTCCCCGCAGGTGATGTAGCCAGCTGAGATAGATTTGACCTCTTCCATTGGACCTGTATGCCTTTCAGTTTTATTAAAGGAATATTCAATTACCTCATCGCTGATGTTGAAGGTGAGCACTCCTTCCCTTACGCTTATGTTGGCATCCACCGTCGCCAAGAATGGTCTTCCTAGAATAATTGGACGAGCAGGATCTTCTTGCATATCAACAACTAGAAAATCAGCAGGGACGGAGAATTTACCTACTTGTACTGGCACATTATCCACCATGCCTGTTGGAATGACCACCGTGTTGTTGGCCATGTAAAGTCTAGCATCCACAGGCTCTAGGGCACCTATCTTAATCTTGGACCAAATCGTTAAAGGCATTATATTCACACTAGCTCCAAGATCACATAAGGCATTAATTTTGTATGGACCAAACCCAATAGTTATAGCAAACTTACCTGGATCCGGCCTCTTCTCCAATATGTCCAAGTGGCTGCACTCCTCTGTGATTTCCGTCATAGATCGCTTTTTGCTCAGAATCTCCTTCAGGAACTTGACATAGGATGGCATTTCATTGAGAGCTTCTGTGAAGGGGATGGTGACGTTGAGTTTCTGAAGCATCTTGATGAAGCGCTGAAACTTTTTCTCTGTCGGGTCCTTTAGAGATTTTGTGGGGAAAGGCAGCTTCTCTTTCTGATTCGGAGCCAGAACAGACGGCGGAGGTGCTGCAGGCTACTCTATGTCGACCAGAGGCTCCTCGACATCGACTACAATTTTGTCGACATCGACCAGGTTGGGCTCAGTTAAGTTGTTGTGTGGTGCAGACGAAGATTTTTGCAGGTTTTCCTCGAGGTCGAGTAGGCCTTTGTCGACATCGACTAGAGGTTTGTCGACATTGACTAGCTGTTCCTCGCTGTTCTGCTGCTTTCCGACCTCTGGCTCTTGTAGTTGATGGCCGCTTCTGAGTTTTACAGCGGCGATGTGTCCAGTCTTTCCCTTCGGATTTGGTTCTGAAGATCCAGGGAGCGCACCTGACTATCTGGGAATTCCTGCTGCCAGCTGACCAATCTGTGTATCAACTGATTTTCGCCAGATATCAATTTCCCCAAGCCTAGAGTTGACACCTTGCATTTGAGTATAGACGGAGTTGAAAGATTGCCTAGTTTCTGAGTGGTTCCTCTGTATTTCCTCCAGGACTGTCTGTATATCATCCTTTTTCTGATCCCTTTTCGGATGTCCTGGAGCTCTGTAGGGCGGGGGGTTCCTAGGGACACCTTGGTTCCATTGTGGTTGCTGAAACCTTTGGTCCCCCATGTAGCGACTGTGACCCCCTGCGTAAGCTGCATCCTCATGGTGCTCTGCCAGCTTGACTTGTTCTGTGTGTGGGCACTCAGGAGTGGTGTGCCTTTGCGATCCGCATTCAATACAAGGCTAGTTGACAGACATATACTTTACTTGCTTGATGAGCTTCTTATTCTGGTCTCTGTAGTACTGCTCCCTAACATCAGGATCAATCTCATTAGGTGGCTCATAGAGGGGCATGGATGGTGCTGGCCTGGCGTATGGGTTCTCTTCATAGGTTGCAGTAGACCCATACTTGTTGTCGTAGTTAGTGAGCTTCTCTAGCACACCCCATACGTCACTTGGCGACATTGTTAGATACTCATAGCGAGTATAATGGTTGATTCTGTCCTTAGTGACTTGATCAAGAGAGTTGAAGAAGATCTCCTGAATGACGTAGGGTGGCTGTCCATGAGTAGGGCAAGATCGCAGAAGTTCCTTGTAGCGCTCCCATGCCTTTGCCAGCGGTTCCCCTTGCTTCTGTTTGAAGGCGGTGATTCTCTGGCGGAGATGTGCTGTTTTGGCAGGTGGGAAAAATTTGTTCAGAAACTCTTGCTCTACTTGGGCCCAGGTTGTGAGTGATCTTGCTTTCAGCCCTTCCAGCCATTTCAGTGCAGGCCCAGCGAGAGACCAGCGAAAAGATTTCATCTTGACATATTCCAGAGTTGTACCTTCAGCAAGAGTACGGCACATGTCATAAATGTTTGTAATATGTTCAAGAGGACACTCATTAAATCTACCATAGAAGGCATTATTTTTCAGCTCTATAAGAAATTGAGTGCGAATTTCAAAAGAGTTATCAGGGATAAGAATCGCCGATGCAGGTACGACGAGAGTTGGGTGCATGTAATCCTCTACCGTCGTTGGATATTGGGCAAGCTCAGCCTGTGCTTGTTCCCTTGCTGCTTTCTCAGCGGCGATAGCAGCATCCTTAGCGGCTAATTCCCTTGTAAGCCTAGCGATCAGCTGTTCCTGTGTCTCCGCAGCTGCCATGGCTCTTTGTAGTTTAGCTCTGATGTGAAATAGGCGTTCCGGTTCGTCTAAGGCGTCAAACTCAGGTGTTTGACCAGAACGGCCCATACACCTGAAAAGTAACTCAAAGAAACAGTGAGAATTGACTACCTAAGGCGCGATTGATAGCTTCCCCGGCAACGGCGCCAATTTGTTGTTGCAGGAGGATGGTCAAGTATGAAATAAATATAAAATAAAGTTCAGACTGACTTCCCTGTCTCAACAAATAAATACAAGACTTCCTCCCGTTGTAGTAAGAGAATAGTCAGGATCGAATCCACGAGGAAACACGTCAGCAATTCTTAGGTAGCTGTAAATTCTCACAGACAAGGCAGCAGAAAGACAGAAATAAAAGCAAAACATAAACAAAGACAGTAAACGAAAAGAAAGAACAAAGCGAATCAGCAAGTAAAAGCAAAGCAAAGGGCCCGTCGATCTCGACCACAGTCTCCTCGAGATCGACAAGAAACAGAAAAACAGAAACTGGAAATCGACAACAACAGAAGAAAACTCAACTCGACCTAGACCAGTCCTACACGAGATCGACAAAGGTTGTACTCGATCTCGACAAGGCTTTACTCTATGTCGACAAGAATGCAGAAACTTAAATTCACAGATTTCGAACAAAACTCAGAGTTCGACGAAAATAAATTCAATATGCTAAAAGACTTCCAAGACCAGGGTATCAACACCACAACGATAACCATGCAAAGTAACACACAAAGGCATAAAAGATCATGCTTTCCATCAAATAACTTTCGTCATTAACAAATAGGCATATAGAGGCTTTCGCATAAACCATAATTGTTACTAACCCTTTTCACATAATTAATCCAAGTTGCATTAAGATCACTTTCGCTTCAATAACAGAAACAAGGATCACCTTCAACTCTCGCAAAAGAATCATGCTCATAGGCATGGTTATCCGAATCACGATCCGGATCGGTAGGATCGTACGATCCTACGATCCTAGGGCGAGTTCTGATCCGGATCGATGGTAAATACTCGTTTATACTAGGATCGGGACTTGGATCGGTAGGATCGGT
Organism: Persicaria tinctoria; assembly: GCA_037127255.1. Taxonomy (NCBI): domain Eukaryota; kingdom Viridiplantae; phylum Streptophyta; class Magnoliopsida; order Caryophyllales; family Polygonaceae; genus Persicaria; species Persicaria tinctoria. The sequence goes on along the minus strand of JBANSL010000007.1, from coordinate 59,516,379 downwards.
TAGGATCGGTAGGATCTTACGATCCTAGGGCGAGTTCTGATCCTAGCAAATTCTGATCTTTGTGAAATTAGGCCCATTTGTATAAAGCCCATATCGTTTTTTTTTTATGAAATTAGGCCCATTTCTTTTTTTTATTGTGTTTTATTTTTTGTGTGAAATTTAACCCTAAAATCTTCCCTATTGTCGAATGTTTTCTATCTCTGTAGCATTGAACAAGTGAAGTGAAGCTTGAAGACTTGGTGGCAGTCCGGCGGCGAGCAGGCAGTGCGGGGGCGAGTCGACAGAAGGCAGCACCGCAGCAGGCAGCAACCCTTAACCTTCCACAGCCCTTAACGTCTTGCCTAGGTGAGTGTGAGTCTGTTTTTTTTTTGTGTGACTTGACCAGGTGAGTCTGTGTGAAATGTGATTGAATGTGTTTTGAATTTGGATCTGTTTTGGTTATTGGTTACTACTGATTTCCCTCTTTGCTTGAAGAGGTGAGTTTTGCTTAGTGGTTACTACTGATTTCCCTCTTTGTTTATTCTTTGATGTGCATTGTGTCTGATTCAAATTGCTAGAACACTACAACTCATAAGAATGATAGAATATAAACCATGTAAAATGTGTGTGTGAGCTTTTGAATTTTCTGATTATTTCTGAAGTCGTGTGAATTGATTGTTAAATGCAGAGTTGTAATTGCAAATTTACAATGTCAAGTAGTGGCTCTGTTAAACAACCACCAAAGAGGTCTAGGTGCAAGGGTGCTAGATTAGACCCGGGATGGGAGCATGCTATCGATGTGGATAATAAGCTAAAGAAAGTTAAATGCAAGCACTGCAATAAGGTGTTTTCTGGTGGTATTCATAGGCTTAAACATCACCTTGCTGGAACCCATAATAATGTTGAGTCTTGTGCATCAGTTCCACCCAATGTTAAGGAACATTTTATAGCAATTATGATATCCAATGCCAAGGAAGCTGGAAAAAAGAGCAGGATGCTTACTGATATTGGTGAAACTGATGATGAAGAAGAAAGATCTGTTGAACAGGAAAGAAATAGGAAGGGAAAAAGCAGGATTGATGAGATTTTTAGCAAGTCAAATAGAAAGGTGCAAACAACCATTAATCAGCTGTATAAGAAGGATGAAAGGGATGCAGTTTGTCAACAAATTGCTAGGTGTTTGTATACAAGTGCGGTTCCTTTTAATTTTGTGAACAATCCTGAGTTTGCCTTAATGGTTGATATGATTGCAAAGTTTGGACCGGGATTGAAGCCACCACGTTTCCATCAAGTTAGAGAGAAGTTATTGAAGAAGGAAGTGAGTAATGTTAAAAAACTAGTTGATGAACATAAAAAGGAATGGAAGAAATCGGGTTGCTCTATCATGTCAAACAGATGGACTGATAGGAGAAGACGCACACTATGTAATTTTCTCGTTAATGGTCCCAAGGGAACAATTTTCTTGTCATCCGTTGATGCATCTGACATCTCTAAGACAGCGGATAGAATCTTTGAAATGCTAGATGATGTTGTGGAAATGGTTAGGGAGGAAAATGTAGTTCAAGTTGTTACCGATAATGCCGCTAACTACAAAGCAGCCGGAGAGATGTTGATGGAAAAAAGGAAAAGTTTATATTGGACTCCTTGTGCTGCCCACTGTATTGATTTGATGTTGGAGGATTTCGACAAGAAGATTAAGCTTCATGGTTCTATAATTGAAAGGGCAAAAAGGTTAACAAATTTCTTATATTCTAGAACATTACTTCACTCTTGGTTGAAAGAGTTTACCAAAGGAAGGGAGATTATTAGGCCAGATGCAACCCGATTTGCTACATCCTACTTGACTTTCAGATCCCTCAATGAGCAAAGAGGAGCTTTGGTATCTCTGTTTAACTCAAAGAAGTGGCTATCAAGTAAATTTGCTAAGACAAATGAAGGGAAAAGAGTGCAGTCATATGTTTTTTATGCCCGTGGTTTTTGGAAGGGAATTGAGACATGTTTGAAAGCATCCCTCCCTCTTGTCAAGGTGCTGTGAAAGGTGGATTCAGATGAACCGGTCATGGGATTCATTTATCATGCAATGGAACAAGCAAGAAATGAGATCAAAGCAAACTTTGATAATGATGAAAAATTGTAAGTGTTTAAAAACTGCCAGTACTTTTTTTTTCTGCTAAGTTGATTCAGTTCTGTGATTTTTTTTGTTTCTATAATTCAGAAATTAGATCAGCAATTAAGTTGAAATCTGATTTTTTTAAAATTCAGTACTGATTTCAGTGTTTAGAAACTGATTTTCTGTTCAACTGATTTTTTAAAATCCAGCACTGATTTCAGCTCTGCAATTCAGTTTTTAGTTATGTAATTCAATACTGAATTTCTTTCGTTTCTGTAATTCAATGATTTTTTCTTTTTTGTAATTCAGTTCTGTAATTCAATACTGAATTTTTTTTCTTTCTGTAATTCAGTGATTTTTTCGTTTCTGTAATTCAGTTCTGTAATTCCAGTTCTGTATTTATGTAATTTTACTTGTATCTGTTTTTTATTTACATAGGTACAAGCCGATATTGGATATAATTGATCAGCGTTGGGGTTCTCAGCTACATAGACCATTGCACGCAGCTGGATACTTTCTAAATCCACCTCCGAGCTCTACAAACCCTTTTTGCCCTTTTTTCTGATCCGCCGAGGGCGTCACGTATAGCCTCCACTCCTCTCCGATTTCAAGCAACAACCATCTCCTGCTCCTCGCGAAGACCGGACAAGTGGAGCTAGGAGCAGCCTATGGTCGGAGCCAACTGTCGACGCTGCCATCACCTTCATCTCTCCCCCATATTCGCGAATCAGGCTCGGTAAGCCACTCTCTCACCTTATTTTTCTCCCACCTTATTTTTCTTAATTCATAAAATAATTAAATCTAATTCATAAAATAAAGGAAGATAATTAAATCTAAGCCACTCCTGGGCTCCAGCTCGCATGCATAAAGGAAGATATAAAGAAAATATACATACCTCATCATTATACCTCTTCCCCTTCATTGGTTGATTTGTTTGCTCGTCTCCACCACAGCAAAACTGTGGAGTAGGAAGAGATATTTTCACCTCATCATGCGGAGCTTCATGCCACTTTGGTAGGACCCCATACTTGAATATGAACATCGGTTGCTCAAAATCGTCAGGAATGGCCTTCACCTTATAAGGTTAAAGCGACTTTGAAACACCATGGGCAACGACATCCAGATTTTGCATTGGTAGCTCTTCTTCTTCTTGGGATCCTTCCAAAGATTCTTCAAAGATAGATAGAGAAGTACATATCGAAATAGAGGAAGGACATACCTGAGTTTCTGTGGCACGGACGATTTCGGCTGGTGTTTCTGGATCAGTTCCTCCAGAATGTGTATATGTCGAGTCTAGGTAGTCGATCTCGACTGGCTCATAGAAGGGGACATTGTCGAACCAACTTGTGATTTTCGGTTTGGGTGATTCAGTGTGATGCTCCCATCTACGCCAGGTATCCAATTGTTCCTTGAGCTAGCGGGTTTCGGCGGCATCGGCATCCGCGCGACGGGTTAATTCTGCCTTTTCTCGTTCTATCTCCGCTATCCATTGGCGAAGCTCTGCTTTCTCAGCCTTCATATCATATGCGCCTTGCGTTCCAGAACATCTCATGCACCTGCAAAGTAACTCAAAAGAAACGTGAGATCTGACTACCTAAGGCGCGAATGATTGCTTCCCCAGCAACAGCACCAATTTGTTGAGGGAGGAAATTGAGTTCAAAATATAGAAATATAAATCAAACCGGATTATGCCCACGCAAATGATTACAAGACCTTCTCCTGATGCAGTAGTGGAAAGTTAGGATCGATCATCGAGGAAGCAAGTCAGCGGATCTCAGGTAGCGGAAAGATCTCAGTGAAGTCGACCAGAAGATTCCTTGATATCGAGTAAAGTACTCGATATCGACTAACCTATCGAGTAAAAATAGAAAGAAAAATGAAACAGAAAACGAAGACCAATAGAAAGTACTTGACCTCGACAAAATTACCTCGACATCAACAAGATTTCCTCGATGTCGACCAAAAACTCCTCGAAATCGACTAAAAGACAGAAACTTAATTTGCAACTCTTCGAACACAGAACACGGATTTCGACGAAATAAATTAATAAACTAAAGACTTCCAAGATCAGGGTATCAACACCACAACGATAACCATGTAAAATAACACATAAAGGCATAAAAGATCATGCTTTCCATCAAATAACTTTCGTTATTAACAAATAGGAAGATAGATGCTTTCGCATAAACCCTAATTGTTACTAACCCTTTTCACATAATAAACCCAAGTTGTATTATGATTACTTTCGCTTCAATAACACAAACAAGGATCACCTTCAACTTTCGCAAAAGAATCATGCTCATAGGGATAGAAGACGAATTGCATAAAAAAATCAAACCTTTACCGCATCACCTTACATGGCTACCATCGGGATCACCCCGACCCTAGAAGTGGATGGAATACTCGCTCTTCATCATCAAGAAAATCATCAAAGAGTTCAGGAAAATAAATTGCATTAAAAAAAACCAAGAGAACTTACAACCGATTGAAGACAAACCGTCTCTGAACACCTTATCTCTTCTCGCCACAAGCTATCTCTATGTAACTAATTGTAACTGAAATTGAATGCTTAGAAATCAGCCCCTAAGGCTTTATTTATAGGATTCATTCCCTCTCTAATTAGGAAAGAAAACTATATCTCTATCTAATTCTATCTATCTTTTATGTAAAGACTAAATAATGGAAATAAATAATTAAATCAACTAAGACTATATCTAATGTGGATAAAATATCTTCTCTCTTGAATTGATGGCACTTGATAGATCTTGAAAGAATTTCATCTCGAAAATATCACCATTGGCTTCGGATAGAACCTTAACAAGAAACCAGATTACTCGATGTCGGCCACTGGAGATTTCCTCGATATCGAGTAGAATTGCTTGACAACGAGCAGCACTTTCTTCGTCTTCCGCTCAGCAACTCGATTCCGGCCTCCAGGACAGCACACCGACTTGGCTTTTCTTCGACATCGAGTAAATTCCTCGACGTCGACGAACATCTTCAGCTCCCAGCTTCCTTGTCGATTTCTGGGGTCCTTACTCGATTTGGTCTTGGTCGACTTCGACCAATTTGGTCGATGTCGAGTAACATTCAGCTCTCAGTATTTTTCTCTGTTCTTGAAACGCACTTTCCCGAATCCTCGTTCGTCGAATTGACGCATATGACCATGCGTTGGAAATCTCTTTTCGAGAGCTAAAACTCTCATGAAGAAATCAAAGCTTGATTGAGAATGATGAATACCGAAAAATGGCCTTTTCTCCAGCTGCACCATCCTTAGCTTCTTCATGGGTTTCCTTTAAGCTCCAAAGTGCGTCTGATTTCTGCGAAATATAACAAAAACTTGTGTAGACCTCCATAATTGGCAAACAAGTGTAAACTACACAGATTCTGTATTATTCTAACCCAAATGTATGAAATGAATGCAGAAATCGATATAAAAGTAACTATAAAACATGGCAATTAAGGCTCACAACAATATGATCGATTCCCTAATAGCATGATTTGTTTGGATTAATGGCATGATTTAGTGACTAATAACATGATGAGATGTTAAAGTTATGTACCATTGACTTATGCCTTATGAGATATGATGAATATGATGAACTTTGAGATAAATGTTTATGCAGATTTATTATTGCAGATATATGAATGTGACTGAATGAAACGATGAGAATGATGTGGTCTTATGGAATGTGGTGTTATGATGAATGGTTGAGCATGATCGAATGACGACTGCGATGTGTTTATGATTCTATTGAATGATGTGTGCTTTAAGTGATTGAATGATTAGACGTAGCCTTATATATGTTCCGCTATGTATCTAGGTGATACTTGTAATTATGATTGATATGTACCGGATCTTCTATTATGTTGTCCTGCAAGGCCAAGTAAGTTACTAGAGCTTACTCAAATTGATTCTCATTTGCAGCTAATCATAGGATATACTAGGTGCTTGCATTCATGATCAGCATGCCATGTAGTACCATGCTAGGTTGTATTGATTGTTGAGCATTCTATTTCTTTATGCGTATGTAAATAGAACGGCCATTATCTATGAAGTAACTAGAGTCTTTGCTAGGGTCATAGGATCGCCCAGTCCCATTGGGTCCCGTCCTGAGTCGATCGAGTCATATGGAACTTCCTTTACATATATTATGAGCAATATTGCGAAAGCTGCATGCGGGCTTTATTTTATTGTAGATACAGGTCGGGTATGCGGACCGTCCGATTATAATGGAATGTATTCACGAGCTGGCCATTCTCCGCCCTATCGGAAAGGGGTGGAGGTAGGAGAGGGATGTACCATTTGGTATTCTGTGCTAAGACCTTATTATTATTATGCACTTGATCTTAGGGGCATGTTAGTGTGTTAATATTTTGCCTTGCATCTAGAAGCATCTTTATTAAGAATAGCGTATATGGTATGATTACAGTAGGACCTAGTCCTGTGGGTGGGCCTCAGTATGATCCCACGCCCTGTATTTTTTTAGGTATGTCCTATTTGTGTAATGATGTTGATTTGGCTCCATGACCGTGGCGTTTTGACATGGTGGAAAAAGAGAGTTGAGACTCTGACTTCATTAAATTATTAATGATTTAGATTTGAATATCTGGCTTATGTTTTGACCCGACTCTGACGTGAAACCTCTTTTGTATCATACTTTACTTCCGCTTCTGCATGACTATGAGTTTTCTACGTTTAGACTTACGACAGGTACATGGGACTTCCCTGGGGATTCTAACGATCCCTTCGAATTTGGGTGCGAAATCCCACTTTGAAAGCGCTAGTTAGGATTTCAAACCTTCAACATGTACTCGGGGCGCAAGATCCTAACGAAGGGTTTCATCCATCGAAACGTAACTCGAGAATCGTAATCCCGGGCCGTTACATATTAGGAATGACATTCTGATGTTCGAGTCCATTAAGGAATGACTAAAGAAATGTTTCTCAATGAAAGACTTTGGGGAGGTAGTGTGCATACTTGGAATAAAGATCTGTAGAGATAGATCTAAGAGATTGCTTAGACTGAATCAAGGGACTTATATATAGATAAAATTCTTAACATATTCAATATGCAAAATTCCAAGAAAGGGTTTCACCTATGTCATGGTGTGTACATGACCTGATGTTGCATTTGCTTTGAGCATGTGTAGCAAATACCAATCGATTTCATGAAAGGCACACTAGTGTGCAGCTAAGAACTTCATAAAGTTCTTGAGAAGAACCAATGATGATTTCTTAAGGGTGATGACAAGTTGATCGTTCATCCTTATGAGGAAGTATCACCTTATTTGACATTAAGATGTGTAAGGTGTATACATATCACAATATTGCAAATCCATTGATGAAGCTTATGCCTAGCCCAAGCATGATGGTCACACTAAGGCTAAGGGTCTCAAGCACAGTTGAGAATGGCTTTGAGATTGCTTTCTATTACATTTTATGTTGGGAGTATTACACACTAAGTTTATGCTCGACTGGATATATATGATATTTCATCCTTATTTATATATTGTGTTGAACGATAATAAATAAAATGTCCAAATAATTCGTAGTTCGCAAATGGGCTTATGTTAAGTGTTCTAGTGATTCAAATATCATTAAGTGAAATGCAGTTACGAATTATCGCAAATATGTAGTATGAAATCATCAACTTGGACATGGGTGATTTTATTAATGACTATATTGTAAGTTAACTGATAACGCCAGGTTTCATGGGCTATAGGGACATGGAGATGTCTAGTCAATTACATATATATATGTATGGATGATACATATAGGATAGACCCACCTTAAGACTCCACACAAGGGATTGCAGAGTTTTAAGTTAAACCATGATTAGTAGATTCCTCAGACATGAGTATGTTATGGTCTCTCTTGATGATTGATATTTCTTTGATACGACTAAACGCTTTCCGTAACAGGGAGTTAAAAAGGTCGTAGTTGGGATTGCCAAAAGTTGAGTGAGAGGCATAGTCATACAAGATTGGAGAAGTCCTCCTTCTTCGTGCATATTGTGATATATTAATAATAAGTAATCTATATAATACTTTAAATCAGAATACTTTGCTTAGGTGCCAATCGTTGAGGATTTTTAGGAACCTCGGCCGATCACATTATTTCCGTTATTTTTTTAATTAATTATCCTTTTTTCTTTTTTTTTTCCCTTTAAGCAATTCCGTTTTATCTAATATTTCACTCCCTTCTAATCAATCAAATATTTTTTTTTTCTATTTTCCAAACAAAAGACCTACGGAGTACCTTAGAATTCGTCTCAAACGCCTCCTAACCTCCTTCCTCCAGACGCCTCCTTCTCCGTCCTCTCTTTGATTACTCTTTTGCAATTTTTTACCCCCCTTTCGTTTCTCTTGAAGATTGATGTAGGGTTTTTTTGGTTGCGGCCTCATCCTCGACGATTCACACCCTTCATCAACAAGATTCACACTCGATTTATTGATTTAGGGCTGAACTTGAGTTGCGACATTCCTCTGTCGATACCTTCAAATCGAACATCTCAGTTGATTCAGTTTTTCAACAATCTGCATTAGCTAGGTTCCACTAACTCACTCGAACATGCTATTGAATTTACTCACCCGATCATGCTTCTTAAGCACTCTAACATGCTATTGAAGTTACTCACCCGATCATGCTTCTTAAGCACTCTCCTAATGTCTATGTATATTTCATTAACTTCAACAGATGTTTTGTTTCATCCGACACTTATGCCATCCCCGAATAAATAAATATTTTATATACTTTTTTCTTTTTTTCCATCGTATTTGTTAGATTGTTATTTGGTTATTCCTTATAATAAATATTTTATATATTTTTTTTCTTTTTTTTCCATCGCAAACGCGCCATGGCGCGAGAATTACACTAGTATTATTTATGGAAATTTCACGAGGTACCCCCGAGGTATCGCTTAATTCACGTGGTGACCAATTTTTTTACACCTTTCATGTGGTACCCCTAAAGTTATAAATCATTTCACCTCATACCCTCCACCTTCTGGGTTTCTCCTAATTAAGTTGACCTAACCAATTGATGCATTACCAACAAAGTTAAGGTTGAATAAATACTATAATAGGGTCCCATCCCAATGTTGTTTATGCAACCAAGAAGATGAAGACACTACACATCTATTCCTAAACTGCCAGTTTACTAAGTCCGTGATCAATGCTTATGAGATCAAGACGAGTAAATCTCTCCTTGCGAACAAGAATGCTAATTTAACTCTTTCAGATGTTAAACAAATAAAGAATAACAATCCAAACTTTAACGATTTATATTTCATTTGGCAAAATATATGGGAAGCCAGGAATACCATAATTTTCAAAAACAACAATAAAAACAACCTTGATAAAAATATCTCTACTTACCATATAATACAGAAAACCCTAACCAATATAAAAGACTGGAAAGAAGATAAAAATATGGAAGCACCAACACAAAGGAAGAAGGAAGGCCGACATATTAAATGGAAAAAACCACCAAAGGAGGTTTACAAAATAAATGTCGATGGATTAGTTAAAAGTAATGGAGATCGCAAAATTGGAGGTATAGTTAGGGATTGGAATGGAAAAGTAATTGAAATTTTCCAACAACAGGTTCCAAAGGGATCAGTACTCTTAACTGAATCCCTTGCGTTTTGTTTGGGGTTAGAGTTAGCCCGCACTAGAAGATGGAAGAGAGTGATAATTGAAGGAGATAGCCTTATGGTGGCCAATGCAATCAATGATCCTGCTAAAGTTCCATGGGAGATCCTTAGAGTTATTGAGAAGATCGGAAGACTCCGTGCAACATTCACATCAGCAACTTTCTGCCACTGCTTTAGAGAAGCAAATTCAGCAGCTGATCTTATCACTAGATGTGATTCTATATGGAACTTGTATACATTCCCTTTGAATAGGGAGCTCACTACCATCATTCGAAAGGATGATCAAGGATGATCTTTCTGCGTAAAGACGTCCTAATTATTGCCTACTGTACAAAAAAAGAAATTTGACCTAACCCATGTTTCTCCTAATAAAATGTATGCTAATGCTATTTGGCAAAAGGCTTTTTGACGGATGAAAAGTGGGAGCAAGGAAAAAGAAAGAAAGAAGTTAGTGCTAATTGATTTTCCTAAATCCATACGCATCAACAGTACGCAAATGAGAGGAAAATCAAGTGTTGATTTTGGAAGTCATTAACCGCAATCATAATCCAAGGCAATACGATTGCTTGTTCTTCGATCTTCGTCCTACGGGCTCGTGTGGACCAAGTAGAGAAGTCACATTTGAGGCTTTCGTTCTCTCTTCCGATTTGATCCAGTTCACGCATCAACAGGTATCTCCGATAAACAATGATTGATCTATCATTTATGCATGAAGATCCTACGATTAGATGTTTAGATATGATCGGAAATTCTGCTTAACACATCTAATAAACCTTCAATTTGAAGAAGATGATGCAGGAAATCGAACAGTTTAGGGCCGATGGCAACATATGAGAGATTGAGAAGGAAAATGGAGATATAGGAATGAAACAAATACACAGTTAATTGTTACAATTCATGGCCTTGGTGGATAGATATTAGAGGAGAGGCGACGGCCATGACGACGCCAGTCAGGGAGTCTAGCAGGTAAAAGTTCCCAATCACCGCACGAACATCGATCAGACTTGGAATCATAACGCCCCCATCGGAGTAGGCGCTGCCCTAACAACGCGTGGGAGGTCTCCGTTTTGCCAATGTCGGCGACAGAGGTAGGACTTGCTAGGAGAAGTACAGAAATTGAGGAGCTAGAGGGTTTCATCTTCTCCGTGAGAGGAGGTTGATTTCATCTTCTTCAAATGTTTATGAGTATTTTTAACAATTAATCAGTTAGTGTGTTTGGATTCCATTGCATTTTAATTATAATGAAATTATTTTACCTCGTTTTAAGTGAGCGTCTGGTTTTAAAAAAAATCGAAGTCAAACTGTAATTTAACCAAATAATCACATAAATTGAGATAAAATAATTGTATTCTAATTCATAAGAGTTATAAACAAGATGCCAAAATGAATATTGACAAGATATTTACACGTAAATTGCACTTTAATTATCTCCGTTCTAAAAATAATTACATATGGGCCTGAGAGCCCATTAGAGTTTTAGGGTTTTCAACTTAGAGAAAATTGGACCTAGTGTACTCTTTTCAAGTTTTGTTTAACTAATTGTACCCCCTCAATTTTTGTTTTGGTAATGGTACTTTTTTAAAGATGGATATTACATATTTACCCTTACAATTAATTTCTACCTTTTTCAATTTTTATCATTTTTTAGAATATTGATGAGGAAGATATTGTTAACAAATCAGATTTTATCCTATTTTTTTTTAATCCTTTTTTAAAAAGATTGGTGATAGAGATATTTAACAAGCTTTTATCCTTTTTAATACTAATCAGTTAGATTACTGCAGACGGATTATCAAAGGAGAATTTTCTAGGATACAACTTCAACAATTTTCTAGGTTACAGGTAATACGTTACTCTCTAAATTAATTGATTACAATCGTTTATCGATCCATTCTAACCTAAATTATTGTGTGCGAATGATTTTATTGTAACAATTTAGGTTTCTTTTTCCAGTTTGCAGCGTAGAGATGACCGAACAAGATGAGGGAGGGTCCATATCATCCCAAGTTCAACCACAAATTGAACCTCCAACATTGAAGGTAAATCGGCATACTATATAAATTAGGTATTCTGTAAGTCTAGGTAAGTGACAACTCTCTTTTTCCTTCACGTAGTTTTCTTACAAGATAAAGCAAGACTACCCTGACAAAGGACGAAGCAATAACCTTTCTAAAATGCAGTTGATACAACTTATTATGGATAATTCGAACTAGATCTTCATAACTTGTATCCAACTTTAAAATAATTGCTTTAGATTCATGTACTCCATTGAATTGCCAAGTACCATCTTCCAACTCCCAATGTCCATTGTAGTATACGGTAAGAACAATTGCATCCATCCTTTCCAATATATTACAATAAAGGTAAACATTACATTAATCATTCATGTAATACGATAATATTCATGTAATACAATATCATGAGTTCCCTACAAGAAATCATACTCCTGTAATACATTACTATTCATGTAATCAATTCCTGTGATGAATGAACTCTTTTACCCATTACAATACCCACATTTGTCTTCCAGATTATCACAAGAAATCACTGTAACTCACTAAAGTAGCATACAATTCCTGTAATTCTTGATTTACTATAATGAACGGATTCTTGTACTCATTACTATAACCAACTACAATAACATACAATTATTGTAATAAATGATTACATGTAATGATCAATTCTTGTAGTGAATGAAATCTTCTCACCATTATTATACCCACATTTGTCTCGTAGAGTTGTATTACAAGAAATCACTCTAACAAACTAAAGTAGCATATAATTCTTGTTAGTAATGATTTATTGTAAGGAACGAATTCCTGTACCCATTAATATAACCAACTACAATATCATACAATTATTGTAATAATGAATGATTTCCTGACCGAATCCTGGTAAACACGGGTATCGAAGAAGTAGCATACAATTCTTGTAAAAATAGATAACGATTATTGTAACCTAAATTATTATCCCTACCTAACCATAATCGAAGACAATAACCGTAGATAAGATATCTATTCCCTAAATCTTCCATCGACCCTAAATCTTTTGCTCTTTCATCTACTCTGCATCCTCGTTTTTTTGAAAATCATAAACATTGATGGCGAGTTTTTGCGTCCGTGTCGGACGGTAACTCCCGTGGTTGAATTAGGGTTCTCAAATCATGGAAGTTACAATAACAATCAAATAAACATAAAAATCAAATTTACCAACCTTCAATATCTTCGCAATCACCGTACTTCAAGTAAGATGGAATGAGGGATGAGTGTCGCTTTTGGAAGAGAGGAATGGAAAAAATGAGCGTTGATGGAAACCGCTTGAGCGTCAATAGATTTATTAGTTACAAACAAATCAAGGGCAAATCTGTCATAATCAAAAGAGAATCTACAAGGGTACATCTACTAAAATAAAACTTGAATTGAGTATAACTACCCAATTTCGCCTTCAACTTATTTAGAGCTTGTCTTCTTCCTCTTAAGCTTTTTAGTTTCAGCTTTAAAATTTGATTACGGTTGATTGAATCGGAGTTGAAAAGTACACTGATTGAAATCCATGGCAACACAGTTGAACTGATTAGAACTTTAAATCATAAAATTGCACTTATCTCTTATATCCACCTATTTTCATGGTTTTTTTCTTCTAATGATCGATTAGTTTACTTGCCTTGTTAGTTCTTCAAAATCTCAATTGTAGTTGCTATGGTTTTGAGCACTTCCTTTGGTTTAACAACTAATTAATCTAAAAAATTGCAATAACAATAGTAATCAAGCACTGTGTGACGATGTTGTTAGCGAGCCCCACCTGCACTGCGTTTCACACACCCGACGACGATGTTGTTGAGCCCCGCCTGCACGTTCCTTGTACGACCCACTCACCCACCATGGACGGGACCATGAGTCTCAGTCCGCAATCTATCTACTCGATCCGGATAGTTAGGGCCTCTATAAGGCACCTTTAGGCGCTCGTTAAGGATATATTGCTTCTTGCGCATGGATTCGTTGCATTGAAAAAAAAAAAACAGATCGACCTTGTTGCGCAAGACTTGGAGTTGTTAGTAGATGAAGCATCGGTTGTCAAACATGGTAGAGCTTCAAGTACTTTGAAGTCAATTTCATCCAAAAATCCCATATTAATCTTCTTCTTGTAAATTTAAGTGGCAGATTGAAATCCAATCTTCTAAATCTTAAAAATCCCATATTAATGGAGTCGAGTGGAAGTCAGTTAGGTTTTTTTTTAAAGAAAATGACTCGTTATGCAATTTTGTGAAAATCGTCTTGTCAATAGCCATTCTATTGTCTTGCTTGTAACCTCACTCATTATAATTAAGGGAAAATGACAGAAAAATACCTTTTAAATGTGGCTTTATGTAGAAAACCACCCCTTAAAATTAAAATTGTAGAAAACCGCCTCTTAAACCCATTTTGTCTGTAAATTGCCACCCACGATATTTTTTTCCCATTAGCTTGCCGTTAAAAATGGTGAAAAGTCATTTTTACCCATCCCTTTTAATGTTATTTTAATGAGAGAAAAATTTATGCATTGAAATAAAGGGGCAATTTGCAAAATAGCCATGAAATATGGCCTAATTTGCGAAATGTCCACGTTTTGGGACAATTTTGTGAAATGTCCTAAATATAAACCCCTTCCCTCTCTCCCACGCGCCTTTCTCTCTCCTCCGCGCTCTCCCTCTCCGCACGCTCTCTCTCCCGTCCATCTCTGCGAGCTCCCGGCGACGATGACAATTGATGGAGATGGCTCCGACTTGAGGTACATCTCCCTTTCTCTCTCCGAATTTGCCGCAGTTCCTCACTCCGCTCCTCATCCCGCGCCTTATCAATCGATCGAATATCGATTGATAAGTAACTCGATTTTTTCCTCCGACTGTTTTTCGAATGAGAGTTTTTTTGAGATCTGATCTGTGTGCGATTGCGAGTCCGCTCAGCGATTCGCCATCCTCAATGTATCAGATCTCTCCTCCCGTTCATCGATGAGAATAAATCCGCCGCCGGAGGCACGAGGCTTCGAGTGTAGTCGGAGGATGTAGCAATTGACGACTTTCGTTTAGAGTTGATGGCACAAATTTCGACCTTGCGCATGGCTGCTCCCTTGATCTTCGTTTCTAGATTTCGAGGAAGGGAGCCAGATCAAGGTGCAGGCGGAGGAGATTGAGTCGTTTGTGATCCCGATTCGCATCCGTCGACTCATTCCCATTTCTCAATTTTTTGTTTCATTGTCTTATTATCGAGCATTTTTACATCTGTGGTCAGTAGGAGACGATGGCGATTGTAAATCTATTGTCTGATTATTGAGCATTTTCTTATCAATCGATCGAAGATCGATTGATAAGGAAATCGATCTTTGATCGGTGCCTGGATTTGAACCTTGAGCTCAGCAGCAGCACCAGTAGCACTGGCTAAAGCAATTGAAGACCGGAGGGAGGATCATCAATGGTAGCACAACTCTGTGCTTCAAATGCAGTTTGGGCTCAATCATGTATAATGTCTTCACTGACACATATCTTCCAATTGGGATTGAGCGCTTTTGCTGGTACTGTGCGGGTGAGATTGTCGGCAGGGGGTTCAACATCACCTGCTTATAGGGGGATTCAACAAGTGACTCAAAATCAGTAGCTTATCGATCCTCTGAATCAGCTGATAAGGTGATGTAAGTTGTCTTCTACTTGTATTGTTTGATAATGCAATTGAGTAACTATTGTGCTATTTGTCTAATACCTTACTCGATAAAGTAAAGATCAAAGCAATTGCCATTCATCATTCTTATTTTTCATGGTTATAAAACAATTCATGAGGCTGATGCTAGTTTTGTGCATTGACATTGATGTAGGTAAAGGATTTTCTAATAGCACCTTTTTCTTTTTTCTTTTTACATGTTATATCATACTTACAAACTGAATCCTCTCAGGTTTATTCATTTAAGATGATTTATAATGTGTGCTAACAAGGTGCTCATAAACACATCAAATAAATAATTCTCATGAAATATGTTTTTATAGTTGTGTATATATGTAAGCAGAAACTTATGTTTCTCATAATCATTTCATCTGACTAGCTAGCTAAGAAGGTTTATTTTGTTCATGGATTGATGGCAACCCTGTTGTTAGCCGAGTTTTTAGGCACCTTCATACTCATCTTTGATGGGACAGCTTCAGCAATCGTCAATCAGAAGACACAAGGCTCTAAGACACGTCTAATTGTGAGGTTCGTTAAAATGGCGATATGGTGGACAAATAGCCTAATGGCGGCTCAGAAATCTGCAAAGGACTTCTAATTTTGTTTAGTCAAATTGGAATGCTTGGCATTCTTTGATTCTGTATGATGATCTATGGTATGTAGTAGGTTGTGTGTAATCGGACTTGTTCGAGCTTGTGACTCACTTTTAATGATGATCATTTGCTCTTTCTAATTGAACCTTTACTATTATGAATATTAATATTCTTCTTAGTAGTGTAATGAATTCGAGTAGGTGATCCTTAATTTATGGACTTAGCCAACTTCCTATTGAAATGAGGCTTTTTGTTAAGCCCTATTACACAGTGGTGGATGATCTGATCACAAGGGATCAAAATTAAGCAATTTTTGCTTGCTGACACTCTTAATATATACCATTGCTTCGTTATACCCTATTGCACAGTGGTTTACTTTCGGCAGCACTTGTCAAGATAAGGAACTTCAAGAAGGTAGACTTGCTCTCCACATTTACCAAAATTTGAAGATCCAGTGGCACCAATACCTGTCTCAGAGAAGAAAGAGGTACTTTTTAGTCAGTCTTTGGAAAACCATTTCTTCTCTTTCAAGAACATAACGTGAGCACACATTGTCAAATAAGAAACTTGTTCCCATATTTCTTATTGAAGCTTTCTTGTGCAAGTGGAATTCTGTCGCTGATTCTGCTGACTCTTCCGTTGCTTTACTTGGCTCAGTAGCAAGGTTTTCACCTAAACTCGTTGAATTGACAGATCTGCTTTCTTCATCAACAACTTGTAAATGACTTATTTGATGGCATTTGGTCTTTTGTGGTGTAAGTTGCATTTTGCATTGGTGTTTCTGCCATTTTCAGCAGCTCCACAAAAGATTCAGAATGCACAAAACTTGGGTTGGTTCTGTGTGTCTAACCCTCTCCTTCAGAACTGTTGTTGATCCGGGGGCTGGATTGCAGTGGCTCGCTACCAAAAATTCATATAAGCTTTCCTAAAGTGAAGTGTACTGGTGCTATATTTGAAAGAGTTTCATGCCATCTTTTCAGGTTCCTTTCCTTGTCTTCTGTCTGGATTGCAGTGACTAAACAATTTGTGTCAATTTGTGACTTTAATTTCGATTGGTCTAGAATGGTGGCTTTAGTTCCTTTTTAATGAATTAAACATTGTATTAGCTAACTAATTCAATTCTGAAACTAATTTTTGCTGTTGTAAACTGCTTTTTGGTGCTTTTTCTTACACTTATCCTTTTGAATCCCTAGATGTCACATTTGAAACTAATTCAATTCTGCAGCCTTTTTATTCTGTGTTTATTCTTGATGCTTGCTTCATTAGATAAATCAGAGAACTAGAGAATGGTAGAGAGAGAGTGCAATAGAACTGGTTTATTCTTGATGCTTGCTTAGTGTGCTGACATGGTTTAGTGCCTGTGCTGGCATGGTTTTCGTGATTGCAATTGGAATGCTTATCAAAGGATTCATTTCTATTATTGACACAGCTTCATTGGTTTATTAGATTTCGTAACGAGCTTCCGGATCCAACTGCACAACCAAAGCTTATGACTATTAAAAGAGACAAGGATATGTATGCAATCTTGCCTCTGTCAATGCTTATTTTTTTGGCTCTTCATTTGAGAAAATAAGAAAACCTTGCTTCCTTTGGATTTAAGTGCATTTATAATATTATGTTTCAAGCCTCTCCTTGGTGATCTTGCTTTATTTTTCTTGTATTCACACATGAACCAGTGGTAATATAATGTTGTTAAAGAATTTTCGCAACTATAAAGAAGCATCATTCTACAACTCCTTGATCTTCTTCCTAGCAACCTCTACCTCCTTAGCCAAAACACCTTGGCCGATTTCTTCTTGCAACTTCTTTCTCTCGGCTTGCAGCGTTCTGATTGTGATGTTAAGCATGTCAACCTCAACTGTCTTGATCTTGAGTTGTTTATGTAGCTCCATGATACATCTGACTCCTGCTCTTTCAAACCATAGTACTCAAGCAACTCTCATTCTAGCCTCACTTCCCTTTCTTCCAGTTCCTTAACCCGAAAACTACATATCAATTCCACTAGATAAAAGATCCTCAAATTTAGGTATGAGCTCATAACACTTGCCTAGTGTGCTAACATGGTCTTTTTCGATTTGAGTCTTTCTTCTTCTTTTTACTGATTTTGAGTCTTTTACTGATTTAAGTCCGAGTAGACGAGTAGTTGACACGATCAACTCTTTTATTGATTTGAGTCTTTCTTCTTCTTTTGTTTTTCAAGGAGATATTGATGAGAGGATTGAGAGCAAGTGGTGGCAACTACTTGCTATGCTGATAGCCCTACAACAATATGATCGAGGAAACTGCGAGCAAGCTGATGGAGAAGAGGAACAAAGTTAGATCGCGTCAGCCTTGCAGGGTTTGCTTTTGAACGACGATTAGACAAAAGAGTGAATGGTTTGAGATGGGTGTGTTTCATATATCTTCAGTTCATGCTTGTTTTTTTGTTTACTACTTAACCTATTTTAGTTATATACAAATGTTACAACAGTATTACATCTTCAAAATACCCCTCATTTTTGCTAAAGAATACTCTGTATGTTTGTGTATATATATAGAAGGCAGAGCTTATCAGCAAGTACTTGATACGAAGGGGCTTTCGTTGCATGGGACACACTGCTATCTATTCGTTCATGCAAGTCTCTGGTACGGTGTACGATCACCTTATGTCATGCTTCAGGTACGAAGGGTGCAGTGCCAATCCAAAGAAGCACATCAAACCCCGAGTGGCCGAGGAAGCAAACAGCTTAATCAATTGATCTAACTCCTGATCAACAATTAATGTAGATGTATTTCTCTAGAAAAACAAGCAGCTAGTTACATTATAAGAAGGATTTGACGAGTTTTATCTGATTGGAATTGTTTTATGCTTTGGCTCTTTTTTTTGGGTGAAATTTATGCTTTAGCTTATGAAAGTCTTGTGTGTATTATTTGTGATTTAAGGTGAAGTTTTTAGTCCTGTGTGTATGTTCCCGATTGAGATCACGCAAGTTTTACAATCTTGTTGCTCGTTACTCAAACCATGAATCTTAGGTAATCTTGGATCAATCAAATCCAAAAGATCGAGACTCGATCAATAAAATCCGATCGACGTAAACATGCATTTGTAAGCAATCTCAAATCAAGCAAAAACAACTATATAATCAACCAAAAATTGTTCAAATTAAGCGTAAGACAACAAGTTGGGGTGGCAAAATCATGAAATTAAAACCAAGATTTGAAGCTAAGATCATGTTAGGCACAATTTCACAATTCTCAATTGTTGAGCAAATATAACATATAGTTGAGCAAAAATAAGATCATGCTGAGCAAAATTTCACCAATCCCCCATGTTGTGCAATTATTGTCTATTGATGAGAAAAAATAAGACCATGTTGTGCAAAAATAAGAGCATGTTGAACAATAATTTATTGAGAAAGTATGAAATTATATTGAGATAAAATAAGATCATGTTGAGAATAAATTCACAAGTCTCGATTGTTGTGCAAAAATAACATATAGTTGAGCAAAAATAAGATGATGTTGAGCAAAATTTCACCAATCTCCCATGTTGTGCAATTATTGTCTATTGATGAGTGAAAATAAGAGTACGTTGTGCAAATATAACCGTGTATTGAGGAAATATGACCGAAGTCTTTTTATTTTTTTTTTAACATTTTGTTGTGCAAATATAAGAGTACGTTGTGCAAATATAACCGTAAGTTGTGCAAATATGACCAAGGTCTAGTTCTTTTTTTTTTTTTAAAATTTTAACATTTTGTCGTGCAAATATAATAGTACGTTGTGCAAATTTAACCGTAAGTTGTGCAAATACGACACAAATCTAGTTTTTTTTTTTTTTACATTTTGTCGTGCAAATATAAGTGTACGATGTGCAAACATAATTGTATGTTGTGCAAATATAACATTTTATTGTGCAAAATGTAATATATTTTTTTTCCCTTTTTTTTCCATCTCAAAATTTTTTGTTGTGCGGAAAATAACTTTACGTTGTGCACATATAACAATTTGTTGTGCAAATATAAATTTTGTGCAAATGTAAAAATAAAAATATAGTAGATGTGAATTACATAATAAAATATAGATATTTTTTTGTAATTCCCATATTTATGGGGTCGTTTTTGTAATATCCCAAAAGATCTTCTTCAACCTCCCTCCCCGTCGTCCCGGCCACGATCTAGAATCAGACCGTGCTCCTTCGCTCCAGCCTCCTTTACTCCGTCATCGCTCCCTCGCTCCCTCCCTCGCTCCGCCACGCGCTTGCCACCGCTTCCTCGAATTCCGTTTTCGATTGAACTAGATCTGAAACCGATTGAATTAGATCTGAAGTCAAATTCGAGCGAGCGAGACATCAGACATCGAAGCTTGAATTAGATCTGAAGTCAAATAAGATCAGAATTTCGATTGAATTAGATCTGAAGTCAAATTCCTTCAGTTGCCTTGCTTCAGATCGAGACATCGAAGCTTCCGACCCGGTCGCCCTTGCCGAAGTTCTGCACGCAGCCATGGCTGCTGTCGAGGGAAGCCATAGACGAGGACTGGATGTCGTCGACCTCGCTCGCTCGCTCTCGGATCGCACGCTCGCTCTCGGATCGCACGCTCGCTCTCGATCTGGAACTGGAATTCAATCGGATGCAGTCGACCTCATTCAATCGGATCGCTCTCGATTTATTGGGAAGAGGAAGCCGAGAGGAGAGACCAGGAGGAAGTCGGGACAGAGCACAAGAGAGTCAGAGAGATCGAGAGAGGGGGACATAATTTAGGGTATAATTAATGGACATTTGGCTAATTTGTCCAAAAACGTGGACATTTTACAAATTTGTCAAAAAAATGCCTATTTTGCAAATTTTTTCTGAATTAAATTAACAAAATTTATTTATTAATCCATTTTAATAAGAGAAAAATGTATGTTATTCTATTAAAATAACATTAAAAGGGATAGATAAATAGATTTTATTAATTTATTTCAATTCATACATATTTCTCTTATTAAAATAACATTAAAAGGAAAATGAATTTTCACTGTTTTTAACGGCAAACTAACGGAAAAAAAAGGTTGTGGGTGGCAATTTACAAACAAAATGGGATTTAGGTGTGGTTTTCCGCAATTTCAATTTTAAGGGTGGTTTTCTACAAAGAGCCATATTTAAGAGGTGGTTTTCTGCCATTTTCCCTATAATTAATACATCGTGAGATGCAAAAACACCAAAATTTTAACACCTTAAATATTGTGTCAACCAAACACTGCCTTATCATTTTGCATTATAAACATAATGCATTTGGAATCCAAACACACCCTTAATTTCTACAATTAATTGGAATTATTTTGTATTGGAAACAACATTCAAATCAATTAATTATTTTGAAAGGCTGGATTATATCAAAACAGTTAACCATAAAATGAACCAATTTTTTTATGGGAAATTCCGTTTGGTACCCCCAAGTTTTTGACAATTCCGGATGGTGCCCCACACTTTTTTTTTGTCCGGATGGTACCCCTGAGTTTTGTCAAAAGTCCGGACCATGCCCAAAACTCATAGTTTCTTCTTTTTGATGAATAAAACCACCCATTATTTTTATTTTTTCATAAATATGCCCATTTACTTTTAACATTGAACAAAACTACATATTAATTAACAAAATTCAACACAAAAGTGACAAAACTAACTTTATTTTTTAAAATTTTACAAAATCACATATTATTTCCAAAAATTTTATCGCAATATTTGTAAATGTGATTGATCAATATTTCCAAAATTTTTATTGCAATATTTCCAAAATTGTTTATTGCAATATTTTTAACAGATATTATTTTTCAAAAAAATATTTAACTTATATCTCATTAACTTTAAACATTTGTAAATTTGATTGATCAATTTAACCAAATGCTTGATTATAATTTTTTTGAAAAAGAAAAGTAAATTTTATTTATTTATTTTTCTTCTTGTAAAAGAAAAATATAATAAGAGATTAATCATTCTTATTTTATTAGGTTTTATGTATTCCAAACAAAAGAAATGAATAACACCTTCTTTTATTACACAAGAAATGATTTTGTGCATTTTTTAAAGCATAAAGGGTGGTTTTACACAAAGTATGGTTTTACAAAGTATTTTTTTATAATGTATAGGTTAACTATTCTTGTTCACATAATAAGATAGTGGGTTTGTGCAAAATTTTATAAATAATGGGTGATTATGTACATGCAATATTTGACAAATAATGAGATTTATTTTTTATAAAATATGAAAAATATGTAACGGATCTTTTGTGTAATGTCAAAAATAATAGTTGATTTTCTTCAAAAAAAAATTTGGAAAGAATGGGTATTTTTTGCTACAACTTTGGCAACAATGTGTGATCTTATTAATTTTAAAAAATAAAGGTGATTTTGTCAATTTTATTTTGAATTTAGTTAAATGATAAGTAGTTTTGTGTAATGTTAAAAGTAAATGGGCATATTTATGAAAAATTAAAAATAATGGGTGGTTTTATTCATTAAAAAGAAGAAACTATGAGTTTTGGACATGAGCCGGACTTTTGACAAAACTCAGGGGTACCATCCGGACAAAAATAAAGTGTGGGACACCATCCGGAATTATCAAAAACTCGGGGGTACCAAAAGGAATTTCCCTTTTTTTATTTTTCAAAACAATTATTCAATTACAATTATCCCCTAAACACAGTTCTAAAAATCGAGCTTGGTAGTTGTCAAGACTATAAAGGCTCGGAATTTCAAATCCTAAATTTCTGGAAAAAGGAAATTAAAAATGAACATAAACTGAATTTAAAACTCGTTTAGCGGATTCCGACCGAAATATAAAATTTGACGAACAATTTCCGTCATTTTACCTCAAAAATTCAAAATAATTATCGGATTGCGATATTAAAAATAATCTAATTGATCGAGAAAGCGAGATTCGGAGAAACTAACATACGGAATTTAATTTCGGAGTACCAAATTCGCGTATTCAGAATTTATTTCCGGGTATTTGTTTACCCAATTTCACCCTCAATTGCTTTCTTTCAGATCAACCAAGCCACATCTCTTTCCATATTTTCGATAAGTAGCTGCAATGCAAGCACTCCCCTCTCCATGCCATTTTGTTTCATTCCAAAACTAGTTGAACATATACTCCCCTACTCTTTCCTCACACCCCCTTTTTTCTTCTTAAAATCTGGCAGGAAAGCAACAACACTCTCTCCTCTTACAATAAAATCAGATCTCTTTTGACCCATTTCACCCACACAAATCCATAAAGCCCAAACATTGCCTTTCTCTCTCTCTCTCTCTCTCTCTCTCCATTTGAGCTTGCCGAGAGCCTATGAGCTCCCTTGCCGCTTGTTCAGCCGCACCACCAACACACACCCTTCCTTGTTCTTTCCATGGCCGTGAGCCACCATCGCCAATCACTCCTTTCTTCTCCCACATGAGCAGCGCCGCCATCACCCAACCTCTTCACCATATCCACCCCAGCAACGCAGCAACACCCTTTTCTCCTCTTTCCCTTCCGCCATTGAAGCCAAAGCTCCAGTTCCGCCCCTGTTTTCGCGTCCGAGAGCAAGCACCAGCATTCTAGTCTCTCTCCAAGCACCAGCAGCCTAGCCACCCCTGTCTCTCCTCCGACGTCGACAGCCCAGTAGGCTCCGGCCTCCTCCTTTCAACTCCTAACTTTGCAAAGCCACGACTTTAACCTCCCCACACTCTTCCTAGGACACCTCCGACAATGACCCAGCTCCGACGAACCGAATTCGACTACGGCGACCTCGAAACCTTCTGGCGAAGATCGAACCCTCGGTGAACACCTCTTTCTTCTTCCTTCTTGTTGATTCCGTGTCTATGAGTGTCGAGTAGTCGGGATTGGGTGGTCGGAGTAGTCGGAACCGACCGAGTTCCCACCTCCTCTTCTGATTTTTTTCGAACGCAGGGGAATGGGAGGGATGGATGATTAGTGGTCGGGTTGGGTTTCTGTTTCTTGTCTTGCTGGTTCGGTTCAAGGGTTTTATTTAACTTAAACCGGTTCGGTTCGGTTCCATTTAAAACAAAACCAGAGAATGTCTTGTTTGGGCCTATTTTCTGATGGGCCGAGTGGGATGTTTTAAGACGAAAATGGATTGGGCCTTTTCCTTCAGAAAACAAAATGATTTAGCTATTCATTTTGTGTTTCATATAAAAGGGGCTCAGTTTCATGTAATTTAAAATAGAGGGTCGGTTTTGGATAGTTTCTAAAATAAAGGGGTCGGTTTAGTAAATTAGAAATGACTGATTTTATTAAATAAAAATGGTTGGGATTTTTTGAAAGGATTTGGAAATGTTTTATGAAAGTGCTTAATAAATGGTATTTAAAATATTATCTAATATTAATTGAGATTTAAAATATAAAATATTATCTTGAGAATAAGGATATAATATCAGAGTGATTTAAAGGTATTATCAAACTTGAATCGAAAAATGAATTTGATGAGTGTTTTCAAGGATCGGAAATTCTAACTATTTGACTCGGATTTTGAAATGGTTTTGGAACTAACTTGGGAATTTTGTGATCGATGACTAACTAGCATGATGATATGATTGATTGACTAATGACATGTTGGTTGACTAATGGCATGATGAAATGTTAAAGTTATGTATCGTTAACTTATGCCTTATGATATATGATAAAGATGATGAATATGATGACCTTGAGAGATATGACTATGCGAATTATTATTGAGAATATATGAATTCTATGAACACATGAATGTGGCTAAATGGAACGATGAGAATGACGTGGACTTGCGGAATGTGGTGAATGGTTGAACTTGATGTATTGACGGTTACGATATGGTTGTTATTCTCGTTGAATGATGTGTGCTTTGTATGACTGAATGGTTAGATATAGACTTATATGTGTTCTGCTATATATCTAGGTGATACCTTGTGTTCATGATTGATATGTGTCGGACCTTCCATTATGTTGTTCTGCATAGCCAGGTGAGTTCCTATATGAGCTCACTCAGTGATAGCATGCATTTAGGTAGGCATAATAGGTTGCATTTAGCTTAGTTAAGACGCATTTCATGGATGGATTAAGCATGATTTGCATATTAGTTCTCTATGTTGTCGGAGTCGGAATCTACACGCTTTTATTGATTATTTCAGGTAATGGTAGATCCGAGGAGAAGACATGAGTTGATAACGCATTTGATGAGAATGTCTAGTTGATCGAAGAAGCTTACATGAAGATCTCAAGAGGTCCTGAGAAGAAGAAGCGAACCTAAACGAAGAACAAGTCTGTAGAAATTGTCGCCAGACATGCTGAACTTGTTTTGCAATTTCTGGAGGCCTCGGTTGTCCGATCGACTATTATGACCATGCGTTGGAAAGCTCTTTCAGAGAGCTACAACTTTCATGTTGACGTCGAAAGCTAATTCGAGACGGAATTTTCGGGAAAAACCAATGACGTGCCCGCGCTGCAACTTGACACGGCCGCGCTGCACTTGGCGCGCCCGCGCTGCTACCCGACGCGACCACTCTGCTAGGAGGAAGTGGTCGCGCTGCTGAACAGACAGAAGAAGCGAGATCCAAGCTGGCGCGCCCGCGCTGCACTTGGCGCGCCCGCGTCAGTCCTGAAGACGGATTCTTATCCGATTCTGTTTATCTTATTAGTTTTAATATTTTATTATTATAATTATACGGGATGTTAAACCCGATTTTATTAGGTTATATAGGCCGAGAAGGCAGTAGAGGATGATTAGGTTTTTTTCAGAGACGTATTTTCCCTTTTGTTCATCTCACAAACCCTATGGAGAACTAACTCTCCTTTGTTGCACTTGGTTCTTTGAAGCCTTCAATTGATTTGGTTGTGAGTATTCTACTCTTGTTCGTCCTTTGTTAATTGTTTCGATCTCCTGAGCTTATTGCTTGATTGCTTATTATTGATTTATCTGGATTGATCACCTAGGTTTATCGATACTAGTCATATTGCTAGGGTTTCCAATTCCAGGTTTGGGGTTGTAGATTCATTGTAGCAAACACAATCTCCATACGCGGTTGCTGGTGGTAGATTGTGAGGGAGATTCGATTACAGGCTATTTTAACGGGTTGTTAGAATCGCTTGTATCTCATTATAATTCATGTTTGAATGCTATTGCTTTATTATTTGGTGAAGGTTTTCCCTTGTAATTTGGTGATAAGTGCTTTTAGGACTGGTAGGACTAAAAGCTATTACACGATCTGAATTGAGAACAATTACTGGACATTAGAACTTGAGATTCATAGAATGCGATGATGAACCATCTCAATTGTTGTGCGGATAATTACCTGGTGTGATACCTTTCCGTCATATATTCGCAACCTTTACTTGCAACTTGTTCTGTCACTATTACTCACACACAAAACTCCCCCTTTAATCAGTTACTTTTGGGTAATAATACTTGCTCTTACAATTGATTCTGTTTCCCTGTGGGTTCGACCCTAACTTACCTACTATACTTGTTATAGTTTGCATCTTAGGAATTTACTTTGATTTGACATAACGACTTTAGGCCTGTCACTCAGATTCGAAAAGAGATCTCCCTGCTTGTAGCCATATGCATACTAGGTGCTTGCATTCATAATAAAGCATGCCATGTAGTATCCTGCTAGGATTGCACTCATGATTGAGCATTCGTTTACTCATTCCTTTTGTAAACAGAACGACCGTTATCTGTGAAGTAACTAGAGTCTTTGCTAGGGTTATAGGACGGCCCAGTCCCATCGGGTCCCGTCTTAAGTCAATCGAGTCATGAACTTCCTTATATTCTGAGATGCCTTCGGGATTTATTGTGGATACGGGTTGGGCATGCGTGCCACCCGATTATATGGAATGCATTCAGGAGCTGACCAGTCTCCGCCCTATCGGAAGGGGGTGGAGGTAGGAGAGGGATATACCACTTGGTATTCGGTGCTAAGGCCTTATTATATTTATGCACTTGATCTTAGGACCATGCTAGTGTGCTAATATTCCGCCTTGCATCTAGAAGCATCTTTACTAGGACTAGCGTGCGTATATGTCTGCTTGTTTGGGATTATATTGCGTAGGGCTTCGATCTGACACCGCCCCGCATACATTTTTTTAGGTTTGTTTTGCAGCATGATTATTCCTTGTTTCCGTGACGAGGGAACTCTCTTGGGCGATTTCAAAGAAATGGTTTAACTCCACTAACATTGTATATTAAATTTCGATAAATACGCTTATTGATTTGGTTTTGACTCGGCTCTGCCGTATCACCCTCTTGTATTACACCTTGATTCTACTAATTGTATGACTGTTGGTTTTCCACGCTTATACTTATGACAGGTACAAGAGACTTCCCCGGGGATTCCAACGATCCCTTCGAATTTTGGGTATGAAATCCCACTTTAAAATATTAGGATAGAATTTCAAACCTTCAACCTGTACTCGGGGCGCAAGATCCTAACGAGGGGTTTCATCCCTCGAAACGTAACCCGGGAATCATAATCCCGGGTCGTTACAAAGATGGTATCAGAGCCCAGGTTATGCAAACCGAGTATGATAGGTTGAAGTGGTTTTAGAAATGGCCCAAGGTTTTCAAATGTTTTTCCAAAATGTTTTAGAAAGGGCAAAATGAATTTAATATGGCTAACTCAAATGGACTAAATATGAACTTGACTCAATAAATCCGGTAATCAAACAAAGGGAAACGAAGGGATAGTAAAGGCGCTAGACCATCCCTGTTGGATGTAGTTGGGAAAGGGTAGGCAAAATATAGCTTGTTCTTTTATAGGTGGACTTGAAGACTCCAAGGAACCCGAAGGTTGGAGTGACATGGGTTAGGAGGCCGTGAGGTATTTGCCCCTCCGGTCAGCCGTTCCTCGAAGGACAGCATAGATCGTTTATGTGATTATAGGCACTATATCCAATTGGGCCCGAGGGCGATCCTCCTTGAAGAGGATCATATTAATCACGTTGATTGCTTCCATGCTGAGTGCTATTGTGCTTAGGATAGATAACTAATCAGTATGCCTTGACTTGAATCATGTATTGAATAAATGTGCAAACGGGATAGTGGGAGAATACCTTGTTCTTATGTCATTGGAACTCTTGTCTTGTCGAAATAGCTCTTCCATAATTCAAACCCCTGATGATTCTGACTCCGTCAACTGTCCCACCAAAACATCTAGGCATGTTAGTAAGGGTCGAAGAGCATCCGCTCTCCCCGTGTCGAGTCCTGTTTTGTATCCCACCACCAATGCTTTTATCGAGTCTCGTACCTTAGGTTGGTGTCTTCCACGGGAAAATTTGGGTCGGTCAACTAGATACTTCCGGGGGTGTGTTGAATATGGGAAATTCATAAGTGTTTTCGGGAGGGTGATCAATGAAACAATTTCGAGTTGAAAGTGATTGTCTTGTGGAGTTATCCTTCTCGACTCCTATACTGGTCAACTGTGTCTTCTTACCACGAGAGTCCAAACACAAATTATACCCTCTCATCTCGAAAACAGTGTGAATGTCCTTGTGTCATACCGAGCGAGTCATACTAGTTTCCCACGGGGAAACAGGGTGATGAGTCGGTGATTGCCCTTAGAGAATTCTGTTTGGTTATAATAGTGGGCCCCCCTCTTGTGATTGTATGACATGATGTGTTGGTATATTTCAGCATGACTTGTCTGATAACTTGCATATTGCACTTATGAACGAATATATATGTGTCGAATCTATGAATTCCCATTATTGTTACTCTCCATTGAATTAGGTCCATGATAGTGTGGTCAACCCTCTTTGTGTGAGTGCCATGAGAAATGAATTTCTAAGTATGTTAAGTAAATCAAATTGAACCTCATTGACTATGTATCATGTAGGATATACATCTCCTAATTATTGACCATCATGCATCTATGTGCCATACTTGTCATACTACATGTATATGGTTGTATTGGATGTGATAGTTGTTATGCCCAAATAACTTAACCATACCCCTTGACACGATTAATGGAGTGCATCTTAACATGCTTACCTAGAATCCACATTGTTTTGACCTACGTATGTGTACACTAAGTGAGTAATGAATCATACATGTGATATCCTATAATGCTCGCTATGTCATATATAACTTATGATGCATATGTCTATTGTCGGTTTGTGCATACATGATATTAATAAGTCAAGCATGATTAGCGCATGAGATGATAAGTTTTAGCCTGTCTTGTGTGCATGTAAAGTTGATTATGTGAAATGTTATATGGATGCATAGGACGCTATTCCTTTAATAGATACATGATAGAGTGGAATGATATGATTGAAAAAATTTTGTGATTGCCATGTGCACCTATAACCTTATAGAATACCCTAAGGGGATTGTTGTAACCCTTGGGTCTGTGTCTTGTCTTGAGTCTAGTCACCTCTAGTCCTGGTTTGCATCTGAATTCTTAAGAAAGTCGTTTTGTCCTCCCTTGCCCTCCCCTATCTCCGTGACTTCTAACCCCTCGCGATCCCCTTGATGAACGTCGACATAGAAGAGAAAACGAGCGATCGAATGGCATCAGAGTGGCGCAACGGATGTGTAGTGGGTCCATGGCCCATGGACCCTAGGATCGATGTCACCAAAAGAAGGACGCCCCCGAAGATGGCGGTTGCAGACGTAATCCTCCTAGATGACTCAAGGAATGACGTTCTTCAGCCGAATTGTGATCCCTCCTATGCGATCTGGAATCGGTGTCGTGCGATGGGCTTGGAACTAACTGAATTGATGTGTGATGACTGATAAGCTGAGCTGGTAGTGGATGATTGCCTCACTAACTGTGCCTGTGATACCGTGCCTTGATACTTTGAAATAGTGATGTGCTAATAAGTAAGATGTAGGGTATATGTGGTTGATGGCGTTTCTCTCTCGTGTATGGGTTGTGAGGTCATTCGGTAAGCTAGATCGAAAGTGGTAGGTATATTGGAGCCTTCAAGTTGGGTCATTGGTTGTGTGAGATGAGGTGCAGGAAGGATGTGTTAGCGTGGGTAGAGTCAAGTGAGTTAGGACTTGTCGGAGATAGTGGTCAGTGAGTATATTTGAGCTTCTAGGTAGGTCTTAGGTGAGGAGTGGAGTTAGCATGACGAGATTTCGAGGAAGAGGTCCTAGCTAGAAGTGTCAGTAGGTAGTGGGTGCAAGTATAGGTGTTTAGTGCAGTTCTAGAGGTGGGTGAGTGAGCTAGGAATGGATCGGAGGGATTCTCGAAGGGAAGTGTTGTTAGACGGATTAGTGTGTTAAGGAAGGTGTCTAGATAGTCTAGGAGCGTATCGTGGGCGGCATTTAGGATGATCGGTTGAGGAATGTCTAAGGAATCGTATAATTGGGGACTAGGTTCTATGTGCTGTGATTGGGAACTGTTTATGGTAAAGGATGAGATTAAGGAATCGCTAAGAAAGAGTAGTATCAGATTGTACATAGGATGAATACTTGGGGTTGCTTAGATAGGGTTAGTGATGCTTGGAGGATTCATTAGAGAAGGATTTCTAGATGCTTTGTTGGAGGATTTTAGTATAGGAAAGGAATCGAGGTTGATGTGCGGAGATTGTTTTGGTTATCGAGGTATTTGGGGATATGAGATGAGTTTTCGAGGGAAGGTTGGTAGATAGGCAAGGATGTCATTGAGATTATAGTAAGACTGTGGGCTTGAGATTGAGATAGGGAGATCTTGATCGTGGATTTGGGTACTAGGCCAGGCAGAATGCATTGAGAACGTTAGGGGAAGAGGTTTTAGAAGGTTTGGCGTAGTTGCGGTACTTGGGAAACTCGGATGAGGATGTCATAGGAATTATGTGGAAATGATGATCGGTACATGAGGGTTCAAGCGGTAGAGATTTCGAGGTCGAGGAAGCGTGATCTGAACAATATGAGGATAACTAGTCTAGGTAGAGGATGTTGGGAATTTTATAGATTGAAGGATATGATTGTGAGATAATTGGTCAAGTTGCGATGTTATGGATAATTCAAGCTAGGATGGCATGAAGTTTCTTTGGGGAGAATGGTCGAGGGGTGGAGGCTTAGGGCCTAAGGCGTCGTGGTTAAGGAGTGGTAGCTTGAGGTAATTTCGGAAATGCTGGGAAGAGGATCTAGGGTAGGTCAGCATGATGAGTCATGAGTGATTCAAGTTTCGTGAGTTTCAAAATGGGATGAGTAGATAGAACCAGTGGTTTGACTTTGAGGATAGGTGCTGGTGATGAGGGCCTTGATGATTTGTGGTTGGGAGTAACACTAGATGGGTTTCTGTGTTAGAGTTGGTCGGGAGTGACAGGTGTGAGATGATCAGTATGAGTTGGGTTCTTAGAGGTGGATGACTAGTGAGAGAGGTTAGTGGTGCGGGAGAAGTGATCAGGTTAGCAAGGTGATTCGAGATGTCTCCTTGAGGGATAATAGTCAGATGGGGTATTGAGAGCATAGGAAGAGTAAGCGAGATTGTTAAGGAGCACCTAGATCGACGGTGAAGGCGGTTTAGTTGAGGACTTGAGATTTCTCTTAGAGTGTAAAGATGGGACTGGTAGGGAATCATTAGGATGAGGGTGTGCTTTATAGGGAGCCTTAGTAGTTGGTTTGGGTAAATGGGACTTGATTGCGGACAGTTATGAGGCTAGAGAGTATATTATGAGCGGTATGCAATGAGATTTATAATTAGTATTCGATTGTGTTGGTAGACCTAGGTAGGAATGAACTTGATGCGAAAGATAAGGAGTGGTGGTCGTGTCTTGTTATGGTTGGTAGTTGTAGGCGGATCCTCTTGAGGATGTAACCTAGTGAATGCTTTATTTGGGGTAGGATTGTGCGAATTCTATGCTTTAGACGGTGATGATTCCTTGATGTATTTTCATAGGTGATGGTGAGTTGTTAGTACTAACAATAATTATCTCCTGAACTTGATGAAATGCTGGAGTGCGGAAGTATTTGTTTGCCTCTAATGTGATAATGCTTGGTAGTTGGCATAAGTATGATGTGCTTATCATGATATGATTGATGTGACGAATCCTACTCCGTATGATATTATGCTAGATATGTTATGGTATGTGAGTATATGTGACATGATTATGACCTTATTATGAAGGTGTGACACGATTGCTATGATATATGATGCCTTGAATTGGAGTTGTTAGTATGATAGAACTGAATTAATGAATTTGATTTTGACTTGGAACCTAGGAAGGAATTATGGGGTTAGCCCTTAGAGGTGGATGATTCCACCTCCTGAACTTGGAACTTGCTTGACTAACATCGGGTTAAGGGATTTTGAATGGTGTTTAAAAATGACTAACTTGGATTTTGAGAAACCAAACGCGGTCGAGAATTCTAATGATTTTGAGACCAATCCTTTTCAAACTGCGGACCCCTTTTGAACTTTTTCGACCCAAGCCTGCATTATGACGCACACGAAGTGGATACAAGCATTTTATAGGGGCCCTTATAGACTACTTGCTAAGACCTAGTGAAGATGTTGTAATGCTTTTCGAGTTATGATATAGCCGAGAGGTCGGAGTAAGGATGTGGTAGGGGCCCATATTACATTCGTGCTACGATCTATTGGAGATATTATGATTATGACAACGGTACTGTGAGGATCTCATAGGGGCACTTATGAGGTGCTTACGGGATTAATGGCATGATTCTTGGACTCACCAATTTCAAACTTCATCCCCTGTTTTAAGATTATGTTAGTCTCGGGGACGAGACTTGTTTTTCGATGTGGGTGACATAAAGGCTTGGAATTTCAAATCCTAAATTTCTGGAAAAAGGAAATTAAAAATGAAATTAATTAAACTGAATTTAAAACTCGTCTAGCGTATTCCGACCGAAATATAAAATTTGACGAACAATTTCCGTCATTTTACCTCAAAAATTGAAAATAATTATCGGATTGCGATATTAAAAATAATCTAATTGATCGAGAAAGCGAGATTCGGAGAAACTAACATTCGGAATTTAATTTCGGAGTACCAAATTCGCGTATTCAGAATTTATTTCCGGGTATTTGTTTACCCAATTTCACACTCAATCCCTCCCCATTGCTTTCTTTCAGATCAACCAAGCCACATCTCTTTCCCTATTTTCAATAAGTAGCTGCAGTGCAAACACTCCCCTCTCCATGCCATTTTTGTTTCATTCCAAAACTAGCTGAACATATACTCCCCTACTCTTTCCTCAAACCCCCTTTTTTCTTCTTAAAATCTGGTAGGAAAGCAACAACACTCTCTCCTCTTACAAAAAAAATCAGATCTCTTTTGACCAATTTCACCCACACAAATCCATAAAGCCCAAACATTGCCTTTCTCTCTCTCTCTCTCTCTCTCTCCCCCCCCCCCTTTGAGCTTGCCGAGAGCCTACGAGCTCCCTTGCCGCTTGTTCAGCCGCACCACCAACACACACCCTTCCTTTTTATTTCCATGGCCATGAGCCACCATCGCCAATCACTCCTTCCTTCTCCCGCCTGAGCAGCGCCGCCATCACTCAACCTCTTCACCATCTCCAGCCCAGCAATGCAGCAACACCCTTTTCTCCTCTTTCCCTTCCGCCATTGAAGCCAAAGCTCGAGTTCCGCCCCTGTTTTCGCGTCCGAGAGCCAGCACCAGCATTCTAGCTAGTCTCTCTCCGAGCAGCAGCAGCCCAGCCACCCCCGTCTCTCCTCCGACGTCGACAGCCCAGTAGGAGCCAGAGCCACCAAGAGCAGCGCCTCGGCCATCGACCCCTGGGTTTCGCGATTCGAGCTCGGTAAGGCTCCGTCCTCCTCCTTTCAACTCTTAACTTTGCAAAGCCACGACTTTAACCTCCCCACACTCTTCCTAGGACACCTTCGACAATGACCCAGCTCCGACGAACCGAATTCGACTACGGCGACCTCGAAACCTTCCGGCGAAGATCGAACCGTCGGTGAGCACCTCTTTCTTCTTCCTTCTTTTTGATTCCGTGTCTATGAGTGTCGAGTAGTCGGGATTGGGTGGTCGAAGTAGTCGGAACCGACCGAGTTCCCTCCTCCTCTTCTGATTTTTTTCGAACGCAGGGGAATGGGAGGGATGGATGAACAGTGGTCGGGTTGGGGTTCTGTTTCTTTTCTTGCTGGTTCGGTTCAAGGGTTTTATTTAACTTAAATCGGTTCGGTTCCGTTTAAAATAAAACCAGAGAATGTCTTGTTTGGGCCTATTTTATAATGGGCCGGGTGGGATGTTTTAAGACGAAAATGGATTGGGCCTTTTCCTTCAGAAAACAAAATGATTTAGCTCTTCATTTTGGGTTTCATATAAAAGGGGCTCAGTTTCATGTAATTTAAAATAGAGGCTCGGTTTTGGATAATTTCCAAAATAAAGGGGTCGGTTTAGTAAATTAGAAATGGCTGATTTTATTAAATAAAAATGGTTGGGATTTTTTTAAAGGATTTGGAAATGTTTTATGAAAGTGCTTAATAAATGGTATTTAAAATATTATCTAATATTAATTGAGATATAAAATATAAAATATTATCTTGAGAATAAGGATATAATATTAGAGTGATTTAAAGGTATTATCAAACTTGAATCGAAAAAGTAATTTGATGAGCGTTTTCAAGGATCGGAAATTCTAACTATTTGACTCGGATTTTGAAATGGTTTTGGAACTAACTTGGGAATTTTGTGATCGATGACTAACTAGCATGATGATATGATTGATTGACTAATGACATGTTGGTTGACTAATGGCATGATGAAATGTTAAAGTTATGTATCGTTAACTTATGCCTTATGATATATGATAAAGATGATGAATATGATGACCTTGAGAGATATGACTATGCGAATTATTATTGCGAATATATCAATTATATGAACACATGAATGTGGCTAAATGGAACGATGAGAATGACGTGGACTTGCGGAATCTGGTGAATGGTTGAACTTGATGTATTGACGATTACGATATGGTTTTTATTCTCGTTGAATCATGTGTGCTTTGTATGACTAAATGGTTAGATATAGACTTATATGTGTTCTGCTATATATCTAGGTGATACCTTGTGTTTATGATTGATATGTGTCGGACCTTTCATTATGCTATTCTGCATAGCCAGGTGAGTTCCTATATGAGCTCACTCAGATTCGAAAAGAGATCTCCCTGCTTGTAGCCATGTGCATACTAGGTGCTTGCATTCATAATAAAGAATGCCATGTAGTATCCTGCTAGGATTGCACTCATGATTGAGCATTTGTTTACTCATTGCTTTTGTAAACAGAACGGCCGTTATCTATGAAGTAACTAGAGTCTTTGCTAGGGTTATAGGACGACCCAGTCCCATCGGGTCCCGTCTTGAGTCAATCGAGTCATGAACTTCCTTATACTCTGAGATGCCTGCGGACTTTATTGTGGATACGGGTTGGGCATGCGTGCCACCCGATTATATGGAATGCATTCACAAGCTGGCCAGTCTCCGCCCTATCGGAAGGGGGTGGAGGTAGGAGAGGGATATACCACTTGGTATTCGGTGTTAAGGCCTTATTATATTTATGCACTTGATCTTAGGACCATGCTAGTGTGCTAATATTCCGCCTTGCATCTAGAAGCATCTTTATTAGGACTAGCGTGTGTATATGTCTGCTTGTTTGGGATTATATTGCGTAGGGCTTCGATCTGACACCGCCCCGCATACATTTTTTTTAGGTTTGTTTTGCAGCATGATTATTCCTTGTTTCCGTGACGAGGGAACTCTCTTGGGCGATTTCAAAGAAATGGTTTAACTCCACTAACATTGTATATTAAATTTCAATAAATACACTTATTGATTTGGTTTTGACTCGGCTCTGCCGTGTCACCCTCTTGTATTACACCTTGATTCTACTAATTGTATGACTGTTGGTTTTCCACGCTTAGACTTATGACAGGTACAGGGAACTTCCCCGGGGATTCCAACGATCCCTTCAAATTTTTAGTATGAAATCCCACTTTAAAATATTAGGATAGAATTTCAAACCTTCAACCTGTACTCGGGGCGCAAGATCCTAACGAGGGGTTTCATCCCTGGAAACGTAACCCGGGAATCATAATCCCGGGCCGTTACAAAGACTATACGTCGGCCATGAAACGAGCACGTGATAGGCTTGAAAGGTGATCAATGGGGCTTGGCACAAGCCGAATCCTCTGCACCCTTCCCTACAACCATTATTACTCCACTTTATTTTTGACATTTATTTAATTTCAAAAAAATAAAAAAAATTATATTTATATTCCCAACATATATTTTTATATATTTATAAAATTTTATTTGAAAAATCATGTTTTAAAATTTTAATAATTTTGTAATTTTTAAACTTTTTAAAATGGGAGTTTTTAAAATTAAATTTTATAAATATGTAAAAATAGATTAGTAATGTAAATATAAATTTTAAATTTTTTTAAGATTATATAAGTACTAATAATACTTTTGTAATGTATGGATGGGAGTAGGCGTGACCACGGGTTACGTGTCAACCCATGACCCGGCGGGTCAACGAGCCGACGTGTCCGGGTTGACGGGTAGGCAGGTGGGGACGGGTAGCGGATCCGGGTTAAGGTCGGGGGTTTTGTAACTTGGTGACCCGACGGGTCGACCCTGTTTTGAAAACTTGAACGTTGGCGTGGGGCCTACCGTCAGATGATTTTTTTTTTTTTAAATTGTAGTGGTTGTAACGGCTAGTTGAGTGGTAGATTAGGCTCGGGGCTATAAATACCCCCCATATTCCCATCCAATCCATCAATCACCTATCAATTTTATTTCATAAGCTCGTAATCGTGTCCAACGCAACTGGATCCGGTGATAACCTTCGGGCGGCGTTGTTCCGGGATTATTACGATAAGGTGGAGCAAGTCGGTGGAAAGTTCGAAGCCGTTTGTCGTCATTGCGGTCACAAGTACAAGGTGAAAAATAACCTTGGATATGGATATTTGAAGATTCACAACACCAAGAAGCACCCCGATAAGATCAAGAACGATGGCGCATCGGGCTCGAGTGGTGGTAACTAGTCTAGTATTTCTAAGTCCTAAATCATAATCCTAAGTTTTTAACTTTTTATGTTATGTGAATGTGAGTGGTGTTTCATAAGTAAGTAAGTTTATGTAGTAAGTAAGTAAGTTTGTGTCTTTATGTAGTACGTAAGTAAGTTTATGTAGCGGGTTGTAATCGTATGTCAGTTTATAATAAACTTGTGTTTGTGTGAACTTTGTTTCATAAGATTATTTGTTAAGTAATTACCTAACAACTTAGAAAAAATTACCTAAACATTAGATATCAACTTTAAAATGTCAAAAATATTAAAAACTAAAAAAAATAAATTAAAAGCTTGACATATGAATTTAATTACAAGTTAAGAGTGTTAGTAACAAGCCAAACAACACCCAAAAAAAAGGGGCAAGGCTACTTTCCAACGGTCGACCCGGCGGGTCGACCGTTGGACCCGCCGGGTCGAACGTTGGACCCGACGTAGATACAGAGTCCGTTGGTAGCTGATTCCGAGGATGATGACGGAGTAGATATAGAGTCTGTTAGGAGCTCCATTGACGGTGCACGGTCACAGATGGCTCAGGAGGTGGAGGGTCCGACGATTAAGAAGACTAGAAGAGTAGGCAACCAGGCTGGGGTTCATACATACACAAGTAAAAGAACTACATGGGCTTTGATTCCTCAACCCTAGGAGGATACGTAGGCAATCTGAAAACCGATTCAAGCACTTCTTCCCTATTTTTTCCCCCACACTCACTCATACACAAATTGTACTATTGTATTGTAGTCTTGTAGACTTATAGAGTTATAGTTGTAGTCTTGAGAATTATTAGTTATAATATTGTAATTTGTACCTAAAGTTCTAAACGGCAAACACAAAAGGATATTTTTCAAACATATATGCGTTAAAATGTTCAATACCCGTTCCCGACAATTCTGACAACTCCGAACAAGTGCAAACCCGTCCAACCCAGGCCATACCAGTCGGGTCAACCTGTCGGGTACCCACCGGGTACCCGCCGGGTCGACCCTTCGACTCTTTGACCCGTCGGGTGACCCGACCTGCTAACCCGTTGAATTCCCGGGTTAGGATTTGGGTCGCCCCTCCCTGACCATTGACTAGTTAGGAGTAGGGAGTATGGAGCAGGACAACAACGGTCATCTACTCCACTCCCTACAACATTAATTTCTTTTAACATTTATTTAATTTTTAAAAATTGAAAAAATTATATTTATATACCTGACATCTATTTTTATATATTTATAAAATGTTATTTTGAAAAATCATATTTTCAAGTTTTAAAAAATTAAGAAGGCAATATTTTACA
The DNA here is from genome assembly GCA_037127255.1 of Persicaria tinctoria. Lineage (NCBI taxonomy): Eukaryota > Viridiplantae > Streptophyta > Magnoliopsida > Caryophyllales > Polygonaceae > Persicaria > Persicaria tinctoria. The sequence continues at coordinate 59,478,083 of JBANSL010000007.1, read as the reverse complement.
AAATATTAAGTCTTTATAAAGGCCTAAGTACCGTCATAAAACCCTAGAAGATGTTCTTCAAAGATAGAGTTCAATTAAGGAAAGATAGAGATTCGTCTCAGAGTTGGCCCAACATGGCCGCGAGTGTGGCTTTTTCAGAGAGTTGTGTTGCGATGGGAAATCAACCACAAATAAAATACCTCAATTCCCACTATTTAGATAGCGGAAGTCGGGATCGTTCCACTGGAGAGAGGACAACACTTTCTAGAGTAGTTCATGTTATCTAACAACACACAAAAATCAGTAGAAAAGGCGGTCGATATCGACTAGAGAGGTCGATATCAAGGGGATGGTCGAGAGAAGTGATGAATGTCGAGTGGTTGTTTGTTTTTCAGCAGCAAAATAGAACAAAAAGCAAGGGATTTTAGGGACGTAAACAATATAAAAAGAACTTCCAAGGTCAAGGGATAACCACAACAATAACCATGCATAGACCGCATAAGAATCATAGAACAAAGATCATGTTTTTATCATCAAAAGATAGCTTTCGCATACTTCACAAATAGATAATAGAGGCTTTTACATAAAACCTATTTGTTCTATCTTTTCTTAATTAGATCCCTTTTACTTTCGTCAAAGATCTCTAATTACTATCCAAATTCATAATTAAATCCACTTTCGCTTCATAATCATAAACATTGAATTGTCATCAACTTTCGCAAAGGATTTAAGCACAAGATAGATGATGATAAACTCATAAAAACATCATCGATTCAAGCTTTCATACATGGCTATTGTTAGGCTCACCCCAACCCTAGAAGAAGGGGAACTACTCACACATAGCTATAGAAAACATGCTGAAAATTGAATAAAACATAATATGAAATTGCATAAAATCAAACCTCAAAACCAATGTCAAAACCTTCAACCAAAAACTCCAAAACGTACGTGCCTGTTTGCTGTCCGTTCAGCCGTGTGATGTTGATTCCCCCTAATTAGCCTCTAATTGGCTTTATTTAAAGATAAAAATATAAGACTTAATCTCCAAGGAAACAGATTTTATGTTAGGAAAATAATATAATCTATCGAAGGAAGGATAAAATATCCCAAGTCTATCTAAATAAAAGATCATAAAAGGAATTTAGATGAAAACCCTAATTAAAAATCCCAAAAATGAATTAAATCAGCCCACAAAAACTTCTACTGATGCGCAGAGTATCAACGCCGAGTTCTGGGTGTCGGCGCCGAGGGTCTGTTCGCTTACAGTGCTACTGGAATTCGCTAGGTGTCGGCACTGAGGGGGTAAGGGTCGGCGCCGAGGCTCTGTTCGAACGCAATAGCCTCTGTTTTTCTCCAGCTTTTGGACTCTGTCTTTAATCGCACTTTTCCGAGTTCTCGTTCATCCGATCAATGCACATGAATATGCGTTGGAAAGCTCTTTTCAAGGAATACAACTCTCATGAAGGCTCCAGAACTTGAATCGAAGTGATGGATGGCGAAAATAAGGCTTTTCTCCATATGCAGCACTTTTTGCTTTTAGTTTGCTTCTCCCATTGCCTTCTTGATTTTTCATTAAGCTCTAAAGTGCAGCCAAACTTTTGCAAATCACCTCCAAAACCTATAAAATCACACCAAAGCTTGTGTAGACTCCATATCTTGCAATATTAAGCATAAGTACACATTTTCCTTACTTTCCTAACATAAAAGCTAATAAAAGGACTTGAATGAAATAAAAACATAATGTAAAATAAGACTAAATATGCGGACATCAAAACACCCCATACTTAGACTTGCTTGTCATCAAGCAATAACCAAACAATAACCACTACCTACAACACATCCTTCAAGTCTTCGCCTTTTACCAAAAAGCAACATCATAAGCGCGGGATGTGGTCTAAAAGAATCATGCAATCAAACGTCATCACACATATATAGGTAACTCTAAGCAAGAGCAATTGAAATCCAACCTCACAAGGATATATGTGTTTCACTCAACTCTCAATGTGTTTAGGCATTGAAAAACATCTCTCAACTCAATCCTTAATGCAAAGAGCTACATAGACATTGTTATTTATATCACCAATCTCTCCACCGGACATGTCAAAGCAATCAAAATCATCAAGAGGACATATGGCTCAATGAAAGACTTCAAAGAAGACTTCACTCGGCCGGGTTGTAATGGGGCTTGGTAAGAAATAAATGGTATGGAATTATTTAGGCAAAGTGGTGCTTAAAAAGCCGGGAATCAAGACTCCTAAACTTCCAACTCAACTCAACCAAACAACTCATCTCAAAATCACCACATCTGCCAAACTCTTCAACAATCAAGATCATCAACCCATGAAAATTCTTCTAAACAAACAATTTCATCCAACTCTCACATATAATAATCTGGGCTGTTAATAAACAGTTTTTTTTTTTGCATTTCTTTTTTTTTCTTTTCGCTGACATTTTTTCATTTTTTTTTCTTTCTTTCGACAATAATATATATATATATATATATATATATATATATATATATATATATATATATATATATATATATATATATATAAAATTTTTGGAGCCTCTAAAATATAAGAACAATATGATGAATAATGCACAACCTTACGTAATTTCCCTCAAAGCATCTCAACAAAGTTCAACAACTTAGCTTCTTCTCCATCAAACTCAACTCGATCAAATTCTCACCAACTCTAAATCCTAATTCCCGGATAAAGGATCGAGCTTATAATTGGCTAGGAATCAATTTTGTGGAGCTAACAAAGAATAAGCCAAGGTTCAAAGGGCTTCAAGCAAGATAAATATACAAGATAGGTAAATGAATGGATAAAATATGGCTAAGAAAATATAAGTCTTCCATCATCTAATTTTAATAAGCAATGAACCAGTATCTCATAATTGGTCTCAAGAAATAGAGAACTACATCAATGCATGTCAAGAGGTAATCACGTAAGGAGTGTAAATGTCACATCAAAAATAGAGGAAAATATAAAAATATGAAGAACATTCCCTATAAGGTCAAAAATATCTCACTAGGACATAGATTTTGGATTTCAATCACCTCTACTTAGAATCATGTGTGCTAAATTATAATCGCAAGTCAAATTACCACATAAAAATCAAACTTTTCAGGAGACTTAGGCTAAACCATCCAAACATATCATACAGTTTACATGATCAAGTCAATTATTAGGCATCATCATAGGACAATTAAGTTAGGTGTGTAAAATATAACTAAAAATAAACAATGCATTTTTGTGCTTTTTTTTTAGACATTTTTCAATTTTTTTGTAATTTTTTTTATGGACTCAATAAAAATGCAAAATATACAAAAATACAAAATAATGCAAAACAACACCACCAAAAACAAACCTCAAACCATAAGCATATAGTAACTTGTTACCCCCACCCCATACTTAAAAAATTACTTTTTCCTCAAAGTATAAGCTCAAAAATAAGAGATGGGTGTAAACGAAAACTTACAAGATAGAATTGGAGCTCATTTTGACCGAAAATAGGTGTCACTATCGTGCCCAGGAGTCGACACCGACCGATGATAGTCGACGTCGACAAACTTCATGCTCCAAGGTTGTTCTTTCGTCATTCTTAGCACATACCACTTCGTTAGAAACCAAAACCTCAAAAAACAAAGTTTAAAGCATAACCAAAACAAAATCCAAAACTAAACCCAACAAAAATAAAATCCTAAATAATCATAGGTCTATGTACAAGCTCTAGACTTTTAAGTCGCTAGGCCGACTTCTTCTCTTAAGCTCATGTGGCCATTCGCAAGGCCCATGTGGCACGGGCCTCCTCCTCCAAACTTTCTAGTTCGACCTTGAATATGACTGCTTTCTTGTCCTTTAACTCCATTGCACCGGGTCCAATCTTGTGAATTTCGAATGGACCAACCTTATTCTCTTTGAATTTGCTAGGTAACCATTGATTCTTGGCCTTGGAGATGTACACTGTATCTCCTACCTTATAAGCTTTTGGATCTTCATTGCATCCCCTACATAATCTCACAAAACAAGGCATACCTCTTCCATTCGTAATAGATAGGTTTTTAATGGAAATAGGGGAAGAGAAATTCATACCTTTACTTACCTTGTTGGGACTGGGATGGTGGTCTTCGACCCAACTCTTTCCTTTCTCATCAACTCTTCCTTCCATGGTAGCACAACCATCTTCTTCATGTTTTCCTGCTGCTGGAGGTGTCGACGCCGAGGCTGAGGGTGTCGGCGTTGAGGCATCTGTAGCTTTTTCAGCATTCTGCAGAAACATTTTATCCTCCAGGGGTGTCGATGCCGAGGGTAAGGGTGTCGACGTCGATGCATCTGTAACTTTTTCAGCATGGTGTGGAATCGATGTCGACAGAGGTGGGTCGACGTCGAGGACCACATACTTAGCCGTTGTCGTGCTCTTGATTTCCACTTCTTCATTATCCAAAGTAGCCAATAGGTTGTTGATTTGATCCTTCGTCGGCGTTGGCTTCTCGGCTATCATTTCCTGTGTAAGCTCCTCACATGGAATGACGTCCATTCGTGCATATAGGGCATTGACCTCCATCCTCCATACCTCCCTCATAGTCGGATTAAAACGAAACTCAATTACCTCATCGGTTATGGTGAAAGGAAGTAGGTCATTCTTGACGCTAATGTTCGCATCCGCCGTGGCCAAGAAAGGTCTACCCAAAATGATTGGCACGGTGGGATCTGGTTCCATATCTAGCGCAATGAAGTCGGTAGGGACGAAGAACTTCCCTACCTTAACGGGGACAATATCCATAATCAATGTGGGCTTCACCCATGTGTTTTCGACCATAAACAACTTCATCTCCACCAGCTCCAATGCTCCTAGCTTGACTTGGTGCCAAATAGATAGAGGCATACGACTTACACTTGCTCCCAAGTCACACAAGGCTTTGTAATGATGATTTCCAAGCCCAATAGAGATGGCAAACTTCCCTGGATAAGCCTTCTTTTCGGGGAAGTCCATCTTGTTTCATTCCTCCGCAATATCCGCTAGAGACCTCTTGTTACTCAAGATCTCCTTCAAAAATTTCACATATGCGGGCATCTCTCTAAGTGCTTCGGTGAGGGGGATAGTAACGTTGAGGCCTTGAAGCATTTTCATAAACCGCTTGAACTTCCTATCAGTGGGGTCCTTCGGCACCTTTGAGGGGAATGGGAGTGGTACCTTAGGCTTAGAAGCAACCTTAGAAGCTCTCGTTCTTTTTGCAGCAGGGGTCGGCGTCGAGGCAGGGGGGGTCGGCGTCGAGGGGTCTGTAGTATTGGGATGAATAGGTGGGTCGGCATCGACCCTAGGGGGGTCGGCGCCGAAGGGTTGTTCGAATGCAGTAGGTTTGTTCGCTGTCAGGGTGTCGGTGCCGAGGGTAGAGGTGTCGGCGCCGAGGGTATTTCTGGGCTCGTCGTCCTCTTTTTGCGAGTTGTGTTGGTCTAGTAACTCGCGTCCACTCCTTAGCTTATTGGAAGCAACATGCCCGGTTGCAGGGCCCTTAGGATTAGCCATGGTTTGGCTTGGTAGGGTGCCGGGTTGCTTTGGAATTTGGGATGCCAATTGACCAACTTGGGTCTTAATGTTTCTCCTCCATATGTCCATCTCCCTAAAGCGGGCATTGAGACCTTGCAATTGATTTTGGACAGCCGAGTTAGCAAGGTCATTCTTTGCTTGGTTTCTCCTCATCTCCATAAGGATCATGCTCATATCATTGCATGATTGCTCACGCTCCGGATGACCTTGAGCTCGATAAAAGTTGTGGCCGCCATAGTTTTGTTGGGGTTGACGATTGCCCCAAGTGTTTTGGTTTCCTCCCTGGCTAAGACCTCCTACATAATGAGAATCTTCATATGTCTCGGCTAGGTGTACTTGATCGGCGTGAGGACATTGGACCGTGGTGTGGGAAGTAGATCCACACTCAATGCATGCTTGATTCGCCGATAGATGTGGAACTTGCTTTTGTATCTTTCTCACTTGATCCTTCATAAATTGCTCGTGAACATCCGGATCAATCTCTTTAGATGGTTGATAGAGAGTCATAGATGGTGGGAGCCTCACATCAGAGATTTCGGAGGTCCCATAGGTGTTTTCGTACTCAACCAAGCTTGCTAGCTCTTCCTATGCTTCCTCTGTAGTCATCTCAAGGAACCAAAGGTTGGCGTGAACAATAATCTGGTCCTTTATTGCTGAATTCAGCCCATTGAAGAAGATCTCTTGGAGCACATATTCGGGTTGCCCATGCATAGGGCATTGACGTTGAAGCTCTTTGAATCTCTCCCATCCCTCCGCCAAGTCTTCCACCCTCAATTCCTTGAAAGTAGTGATTTTTTTTCCTTAGCTCCAATGTCTTTAAGGGTGGGAAGAACTTGGTTAAGAAGGAATCATGTAATTGCTCCCAAATGGTGATGGTTTGGGTCGGCAAGCTAGCTAGCCAATGAAGTGCCTTCCCCGCAAGTGACCATCGAAAGGCCTTAAGCCTCACATACTCCAAAGTGTCACCCTGAGCAATGGTGTCACAAATATCCAAGAACTCACGCACATGCTCCATAGGGCACTCCGTTGGTTTTCCCGAAAATTGGATCTTCTTGACCATGGCAATGAAGCTTGTCTTGATCTCAAAATTAGTGGGAGCGTAAGGGTTGACAATAGGTGATGTGAGCACCCTAAGAGGTGGGTGCATATATTTCTGATCATTGCGAGGAATCCTAGCAAGTTGTTCCTCCACTTGACGTGCCCTCTTGGCCTCTTGTTCTCGAGCAAGATTGGCCTCTTGGTTTTCCCTTTGCAGCCTCTCTACCGTTTGCTTAAGGGTCTCACGGTCGGCCAAGATTCCCTTTAGCCTTTCTCTTAGATGAAAGTAACAATCCGGTTCGTCTAAAGCCTAAAACTCTATTATGCGATCAGCGCGTCTCATACATCTCCCAAAACAAACACAATAAGCAAACAAGTACAGCGTTAGAAAGCAAGGAGGAGGTGGGCTAGTCCCAACTCCAAAAATCAACTACTCTAGATGGTGATTTTTACCGTCCCCGGTAACGGCGCCAATTTGTTGCGATGGAAAATCAACCACAAATAAAATACCTCAATTCCCAATATGTAGATAGCGGAAGTCGGGATCGGTCCACTGGAGAGAAAACATCACTTTCTAGAGTAGTTCATGTGATCTAACAACACACAAAAATCAGTAGCAAAGGCGGTTGATATCGACTAGAGAGGTCGATATCAAGGGGATGGTCGAGAGAAGTGATGAATGTCGAGTGGTTGTTTGTTTTCCAGCAGAAAAATAGAACAAAAAGCAAGGTATTTTAGGGACGTAAACAATATAAAAAGAACTTCCAAGGTCAAAGGATAACCACAACAACAAACATGCATAGACCGCATAAGAATCATAGAACAAAGATCATGTTTTTATCATCAAAAGATAGCTTTCACATACTTCACAAATAGATAATAGAGGCTTTTGCATAAAACCTATTCGTTCTACCTTTTCTTAATTAGATCCCTTTTACTTTCGTCAAAGATCTCTAATTACTATCCAAATTCATAATTAAATCCACTTTCGCTTCATAATCATAAATATGGAATTGTGCTCACCTTTCGCAAAGGATTTAAGCACAAGATAGATGATGATAAAATCCTAAAAACATCATAGATTCAAGCTTTCATACATTGCTATTGTTGGGCTCACCCCAACCCCGGAAGAAGGGAAACTACTCACACATAGCTATAGAAAACATGTTGAAAATTGAATAAAACATAATCTGAAATTGCATAAAATCAAACCTCAAAACCAATGTCAAAACCTTCAACCAAAAACTCCAAAACGTACGTGCCTCTTTGCTGTCCGTTCAGACGTGTGATGTTGATTACCCCTAATTAGCCTCTAATTGGCTTTATTTAAAGATAAAAATATAAGACTTAATCTCCAAGGAAAGAGATTTTATCTTAGGAAAATAATATAATCTATCTAAGGAAGGATAAAATATCCCAAGTCTATCTAACTGAAAGATCCTAAAAGGAATTTAGATTAAAACCCTAATTTAAAGCCCAAAAATAAATTAAATCAGCCCACAAAAACTTCTCCTGCTGGGCAGGGTATCGGCGTCGAGGATTTGGGTGTCGGCGCCGAGGGTTTATTCGTTTACAGTGCTAGTGGAATTCGCTGGGTGTCGGCGCCGAGGGGGTAAGGGTCGGCGCCGAGGCTCTGTTCGAACGCAATAGCCTCTATTTTTCTCCAGCTTTTTGACTCTGTCTTTAATCGCACTTTTACGAGTCCTCGTTCATCTGATTGACGCATATGAATATGCGTTGGAATGCTCTTTTCAAGGAATACAAGTCTCATGAAGGCTCCAGAACTTGAATCGAAGTGATGGATGGCGAAAATAACGCTTTTCTCCAGATGCACCACTTTTTGCTTTTAGTTTGCTTCTCCCATTGCCTCCATGATTTTTCATTAAGCTCTAAAGTTCATCCAAACTCTTCCAATTCACCTTCAAAACCTATAAAATCACAGCAAAGCTTGTGTAGACTCCATATCTTGCAATATTAAGCATAACTACACATTTACCTTACTTTCCTATCATAAAAGCTAATAAAAGGACTTGAATGAAATAAAAACATGATGTAAAATAAGACTAAATATTCGGACATCAACTTGTCCAATGCTGGCCGTGGGTGCGGCCTTCCTGGGTTTCTTGTTCTTTTGGGCGTTGGTTGCGGGTTTTCTTCCATGTGCTTCCTTGCCTCTTCTTTGTGCATTTCACTTGACTTATCTTGCTTGATCTCTACTCCATATGGTCCATAAAACTATCATGATCACCCTTTTGACACTTTGATCGAATCTGCAAATACACACTAGTTTAGTGTAGATTCTGAACTTGACCATCAAATGAGCAAACAATCAATAAACTACTAATTAACATGCAATATATACATCTAAATGACCCTAAATCTACTCAATAATGCCTATCTAAATATGCATTATCAGACGTACAATGTTCATATATTGCACATGTTGGTACACTTTAACTCGGATTCCACTTTTTTCTCTAGGTTACATACCATATTGCACATGTTGGTATACTTTTGCGAAGATTCCACTTTTTCTCTATGTTCAAACCACATTGCATATGTTGCTCACCGTTTGGGTTTAGCCTTTTGTTTATACACTATACCTAACCCTTAGAAAGCTACACTTAGTAATGAAACTTCACTAATTACTATTATAATGCAATGAAAGTGATGGACGGTTTTTAGTCGCGTAAACCGTATTAAATTAAAAACTCAAACCTACAAACTAGAACTAGTATGGCAAGTAAGTAACAGGTCGATCCCACCGAGAATCAAGTATTTCTCAGCAATGTGTATTTACCAATTAGTAGAAAGGGGGGTTTTGGTTGATTGAGATTGAAAAGAAAAGAAAATAAAATAAAAACAAATAATGCAAAACAATTTAGAGAAGATCGCTCTACCTATAACTATCCACTTTATTTGGTTAAATTGATATTGTAACTTCCTCTTGTCCTTTTAGTCTTCCTATGAATGCCCTTGTCCCGACCTAATATAGTTACTAGTCCAATCAGTCCTAGAAACCCTTATCAATCGAACAATCCCTAAAGAAGGATTTAACCCAATTGATAGCTTTAAGTTCAGAGATTAACCAAGGTATTTGCAGTCCCTAAGAAGAGATTTAACAACACATCCAACTTCCTACTCATCCAATTAGTTCAATCAGCCCTAAAGGGATAAGTTTGCTACTTGGGTTAAGGTTCGCAATTAGGAATCTACAAATCCCTAGCAATTGAATTTATCTAACTAGTTGGCCAGCCAAGATAGAACAAAACAATAAACAATCAAGCACAAAGAAGTTGAAGCATTCAATATAGGAAATAAGGAACAAGATTAAAAAACTCACAATCAATCCAAATAAAGCTTCAAATTGCAAGTAGAACGAAGAGAGTTTATCCGCCCATAGAGAACATCGATCTCTCTCCAATTGTCTGATAGAACGTAGAATAGAATAGAAGTTGTAGAAAAATAACTAAAATTGGCCTTTTAATAAGTCTAAGTCGGCCAACAAACAAACTAGCAAAACTAGGGTTTTAATTAAATGAAACGCGACACTCTGGACAAATGCGATGGCCGCGGCAAATTGATGTGATGCGGCCGCGGCATCAGCATGATCTTCATTCCCGCAGAATCGGTTCTGGCGGTGGCCGCGGCACGCATTCTGCGGCCGCGGCATATTATCTTTCACGGAAAATGTGTTTCGAGTTTGATCTTATTGTCAACATTTAAGTTGTAGCTCTCTGAAAGAGCTTTCCAACGCATAGTTATAATAGTCGATCAGACAACCGAGACCTCCAGAAAGTGCAAAAAAAGTTTAGCATGTCTGGCGACAACTTCTGTAGACTTGTTCTTCGTTTAGGCTCGCTTCTTCTTCTCAGGACCTCTTTAGATCTTCATTTAAGCTTCTTCGATCAACTAGACTTCCTCATCTTCATGCATCATCAACCCATTTATCTTTCTCGGATCCACAGTTACCTGAAATAATCAATAAAAATGTGTAGATTCCGACTCCACCAACAAAGAGAGCAAATATGCAAATTCTACTTAAATCATGCATGATATGCATCTTAAATAAGCTAAATGCAACCTATTATGCCTACCTAAATGCATGCTATCAAACTCCCCCACACTTAAGCTTTTGCTTGTCCTCAAGCAATGAAAAACAAATATAGAATTGATCATCCCACAAATAAGATCTTCATGCTATAATTATCAAGCAATAGGAAACATGAATAAGAGAACAAATATCCTAGAAAATATGTGAGTGATCCAATAGTAAAAGCAAATTTAATCCAACCTCACCGGGATAATGTGTTTCAGTCAAGCTTTCACGTGTTTAGTCTTTAAAGTCCAACTCTCAACTCAATCCAAAATGCTCTATACATCGTGAAAGTTATCACTTGCAAACAACATCATGAGGACTTTTATACGGTTGCAATGGGGCTTTGGTAGGAACATAAGGCATGAGAAATATTTAAGCTTGTGATGCTAAAAATCTGGGAAAAGGGAAAAACAACCAACCAGAACAATACCAAAACTTCCATACTTCACAAATCATTCCAATAACATAAACTCCAATACACATCAATAAGCACTCTTCGATTTCGATAACCATACCACTCATGCATTTTTTTCTATTTGGATGATGACTTCTTTTCTTTTCCTTTATGCTTACTTTTGCCCCTAGGTGAATATTATCCTCCCTAGGTCCAAGCTTACTAGGCTTTTACTCCTAAGTGAATTTTATCCTCCTTAGGCCCCTAGTAATAAGTCATCTCTATTATGCAAGAAGGGTTACCTTATTTTGGCTATGCCTCTCACAATGCACAACCATACATACATCATCTCTACTCAAACCAACTCCAACATATAGATTTTTCACCAATTCTCCTCTTAATTCCCGGATAGGGTCAGGCTAATCATTGGCTGTGATATATTTTTGTGGAGCTATAAAAAAAAGGCTTTCAAGCAAAGGATAATGCAAATGGTAGATAAGGTATAATATGGATAAAGAAAACATGTCTCAATCATTTGAAATTCACAAGCAACAAACATGTGCAATACGGTCATGAAACACAAGCATATGAAGAGTATAATCACACAATAAAAGCAAAAGGGAAATAATTATGAATAGTCCCTATAAGGTCAAAACAAACTTACAAAGGTTAATTTATTTTTTTTTGATAGATTTCAATTTAACCTCAACTATGAACCATACTTGCTCAATTATATTCTCAAATCATGTTCCAAAAATCATTTTCAATCAATTCATGGGATTTATGCAATAAGATCATAAAAATAAATTAGAGGACACACTAAACCAAGATGGGTATCTTTAATAACACCTAAATGTAATGCATGATATTTTTGTGATTTTTTTTAAATGGAATATATGAGTAAAAATAAATATGAAGACATAAATAAACATGATAACATAAGTAAACATGATATGAAAATTCTATCTATATGCAATGCAATCCTTCCCCCACACTTAAACCTTTCATTGTATTCAATGAAACATAAAAGAAAACAAAAACATACAAACATGGAGGAAGAGATGAATGAAATACTCACAATGTGGTGGATGGGTCTCTATAGGTCGGATCTGAAGATTTCGGTGACCTTTCCTAAAAGCTTAGTCTATCCCAAACAAAAAACAACTATCTAATGCCTAATGGGAAACCTAATTTATTGAAAATAAAACTAGCTAACTAGGAATTGAAATAACTAAATTAGAAAACATACCTCGGGTTGCCTCCCGAGAAGCACCTTTCTTTAATGTCATTGGCATGACTTATTCTCAATCTCGAGATCTTATCTATCAGACATCGTCAAGGTCCTCAGTAGCCTATCATATTCATGTGCACACATCTTACAAGGCACATCATAGCACAATAAATTGAAAGCATAAAATGTGAAACTCAAAAACCCTTTCAATCTATAAAAGAGTCTAGCATGACTCTCTGCAGAAGGAATATGATACCACCACCACAGTTCCGTTGGTGGCTTTTCACAATAGCAATCAAAAGAATCAACATAATCACCATTACCTTCAAAATTGCAAAAGTTTACATTTGTTACGTCTTGAGCCTCAGTTGATGGCTCTAGACCTGGTTCATCAATGGGCAAGCTCAGAATGGATGTTGCAGATGGAGTAGGAGACACATCACATGTAACCTCGTTCGTCGACTCATGAGATTCCAAGTCAGGAAGCACTAGACCCTCTTCTCCATCATCGAAGACACTATCATTGTCTACAACCAATTCCTCCTCTTCTTTTTCGAAGCTCCTTTCTTTCTCACCTTTTGCACTTAAAATTTGAAAGAGTTGGCTCATCTGTTCCTCCACGTTTTTACAACGGCTCATTTCTTCCTCCAATTTTCCGATTCGGCTCATTTTTCCTTCTTCCAACTACTACAACACTTGGGTGAGAGTTCGGATTGATACTTCCCGCTCAACCTGTCGACTCATGTTGTAGAAAAAATCCCAAATCTCAAAGAGTCCCATATCCAATAGGCCTCCATTACTCATGGACTTAGCAAGATTCCGTGTTTCAGCATTCATCCCATCAAATAAGCAAACACACATCTCCCGTACACCATATTGATAAACCCATGAACCAAGGTCGTTAACATACTCATGAAATCTAGTGAAATATTGGTGAAGGTTCTCACTTTCGAACTGCAATAATCTCAACATCTTAAAAAGTTAGTAGCAAGGGTGTCGTGAACCGTAAGATAGGTTCACAACGGTATAAATATATGCACAAAAATCAATAAATACATAAAACAAAGAAATAAACTTGATTCCCCGGCAACATCGCCAATTTGATGGACGGTTTTTAGTCGCGTAAACCGTATCCAAATAAAACTCAAACCTAAAAACTAGAACTAGTATGACAAGTAAGTAAGAGGTCGATCCCACAGAGAATCAAGTATTTCTCATCAATGTGTATTTACCAATTATTAGAAAGGGGGGTTTTGGTTGATTGAGATTGAAAAGAAAAGAAAAGAAAATAAAAACAAATAATGCAAAACAATTTAGAGAAGATCGCTCTACCTACAACTATCCAATTTATTTGGTTGAATTGATATTGTAACTTCCTCTTGTCCTTTTAGTCTTCCTATGAATGCCCTTATCCCGACCTCATATAGTTACTAGTCCAATCATTCCTAGAAACCCTTATCAATCGAACAGTCCCTAAAGAAGGGTTTAACCCAATTGATAGCTTTAAGGTCAAAGATTAACGAAGGTATTTGCAGTCTCTAAAGAGAGATTTAACAACACATCTAACTTCCTACTCACCCAATTAGTTCATTCGGCGCTAAAGAGATAAGTTTGCTAGTTGGGTTAAGGTTCGCAATTAGGAATCTACAAAACCCTAGCAATTGAATTGATCTAACTAGTTGGCCAGACAAGATAGAACAAAACAATAAACAATCAAGCACAAAGAAGTTGAAGCATTCAATATAAGAAATATGGAACAAGATTCAGAAAATCACAATCAATCCAAATAAAGCTTCAAAATTGCAAGTAGAACGAAGAGAGTTTAGCCGCCCATGACGAACATCGATCTCTCTCCAATTGTCTGATAGAACGTAGAATAGAATAGAAGTTGTAGAAAAATAACTAAAATTGGCCTTTTAATAAGTCTAAGTCGGCCACCAAAAAAATAGCAAAACTAGGGTTTTAATTAAATGAAACTCGGCGCTCTGGGAAAATGCGGCGGTCGTGGCAAATTGATGTGTTGCGGCCGCAACATCAGCTTGATCTTCATTCTTGCAGCATCGGTTCTGGCGGCGGCCGCGGCACGCATGCTGCGGTCGTGGCATATTGTCTTTCACGGAAATTGTGTTTCGAGTTTGATCTTATTGTCAACATTAAAGTTGTTCTTCGTTTAGGCTCGCTTCTTCTTCTCAGGACCTCTTTTGATCTTCATTTAAGCTTCTTCGATCAACTAGACTTCCTCATATTAATGCATCATCAACCCATTTATCCTTCTCGGATCCATAGTTACCTGAAATAATCAATAAAAACGTGTAGATTCTGACTCCATCAACATAGAGAGCAAATATGCAAATTCTACTTCAATCATGCATGATATGCATCTTAACTAAGCTAAATGCAACCTATTATGCCTACCTAAATGTATGCTATCAGAAAGCTCAATATTTTGAATTTATATTCTTCATTTTGTCATTCACTTTACTTTTATGATTTAAATGTATATAACTATATCAATTTATATTATACTGGTTTCTATATATATAATTTGTGTTATGAATAAATCGTGCTGGGAATTTATATCATTTCCAATCCATATAAACCGCTGCCACAACTTCTTATTTATGTTGCCACAACACACAATAACTGCTGCCATAGATATAAAAACCTGCTTCTATAGGATGATCAAAGCATTATCCCCTCCTAATAAACCGCTGCCAAAATTTCATCAAATCGCTGGCCAAATCACACTAACCGCCACCACAGAAGTATTTTATAAAACTCAATTTTTAAATATTTATTTTTAAATTTGTTATTTTTTTGAATAATGTATTTTATAAAACTCAATTTCAAATCGGTCCCATGCGATTCGGTTCAAAATCGGTCCCTTAGTTTTTACTAGCTCATCCCCAGTTTTCTCAACATCCTTTATCCACACAATTTTTCCATGGCAAGGATCCCGTGGAGCTGAACTCCATAGATTTAAAATGATAACCCTATAGCAATCTATCGATCCTAAAAATAATTAAATTAAAAAATGGCTAAACTAATTTAAATTGAAACCACTTATTTAGAATTGAGTGGTTAAGATTTAACTAACTTTATGTAGAGTTATTTTCCCAATATTCATTTCTCATGCCCTAAGAGTCGCTTGCAGTTTCAATCTAACTATCTAATTAATCTAACTTTTAATCTAACTATATATTTACACACACATATTAGCATAAAAAATCAAAAGCTTGTTATGTCCTAATGTTTAAGGAGTAGTTTATATACATATATGTTGAGGCAGGAGGATGTTCAATTATGAAATATAAATAAAATATAAAAGCAAACTGACTCCATCTCTCAGCAAGTAAATACAAGTCTTCCGCCCGTTGTAGTAGAAGGCAGTCAGGATCGTATCCACGAGGAAGCGTCCCAGCACCCGCCTTTTCAGTTCCAAACTCAGTAGGAAATCAACCAGACAAATAGAAATAACTGAGAAAAGCATAAACAAAACAAAACGCAGAAACTTTGGTCGATGTCGACTTAATGAACTCGATATTGAGTATAAAAATCGACTGACAGCAACTCGAAATCGAGTTGAACAGAAACTTTAAAATCCGAAATTTGTGAAATAAATCAATAAAATAAAATACTTCCAAGATCAGGGTTTCAACACCACAACGATAACCATGTAAAATAACACATAAAGGCATAAAAGATCATGTTTTTCATCAAATAACTTTCATCATTAACAAATAGGAAGATAGAGACTTTCGCATAAACCCTAATTGTTACTAACTCTTTTTCACATAATTAATCCAAGTTGCATTAAGATCACTTTCGCTTCAATAATACAAACAAGGATCACCTTCAACTTTCACAAAAGAATCATGCTCATAGGGATAGAAGACAAAATCGCATCAAAAGATTGTACATTTACCGCATCACCTCACATGGCTACTGTCGTGCTCACCCCGACCCTAGAAGTTGGGTAACTACTCACTCTTCATCATCAAGAAAGACATTAATAATAAAACGGAACTAAATTGCATTAAATAAACTCAAACAAGACTTACAACCGAATAAAGCCAACTCCGCTATCGCTTCACAAACTCCACTCGGCTCCAAGACTCTCTCTCTCTCTCTCTCCTACTCGACTTTCTCTCTCTATGTGGATTTGCTTGGATAGATTGAATTCGAATTGAATCCAGCCCCTAATGCCTTATTTATAGTGTTCATTGTAGCTATTCTAGGAAGAAACAACTATATCTAAACCTATCTAATAACATAAGATAAAATTTGGAAATAAAAGAAATAAATCTATAAAGGGAACTATATCTAAAGTAGATAAATATCTCTTCCATCTTGATAGATCTTGATAGAATCTTCTCTTGTGGATATCTCCATTGGACTTTGGATAGAACTTTGATTAGAACTCGGATACCCTCGAAATCAGCTACTAGGCACCACTCGATATCGACTAGCCTTACTCGATATCGACCTGCAACTTCTCGTCTTCACTTCAGATACTCGATCTCGGCTCCCAGGGTGAAAATCGAGTTGACTTTACTCGATATCGACTTTGCTAGGTCGATATCGACCTACATTTTTCCTCTCCCAGACTTCTGGTCGATTCCCGGATCTCTACTTGATTTTGGTCAACTCGATATCGACTAGTTGAAGTCGATATCGACCAACTCCCTTCTTACTTAGTCGATTCTGGCTTCTTCAGGTGAATGTCGACTTGACTCCTCGATATCGACTTAGGGTACTCGATATCGACCAGATGGTGTCGACTCGATTTTCTCGTTTCCGGCTCGATTTGTCCCGGTTCCACTACTCCTTGGCCTCAGACTTTTCTGTAGTTGACTTCAACATTTTCCTCCTTTCTCTGAACTGTTGTACATTGCCTCGATTTCTGTGAATTTAAACAGAAACTGGCGTAAATTCCATAATTGGAAAATAAACATAAACTACATAGATTCTGAACTATTCTAGCCCAACTGCATGAAATGTATGCAGAAATCGATATAAAAGTGATAACTCCCTCCCTTGATGAAAATCGGAATAATGTTTCAAAGGCCTAGACAGGATGTGTGTGTCAAAGGTCTTGGAACATTAACAGTTGATGAAATCCAAAACCTGTTTTATAAGTTCGAATATTATTTAATATTATCATATACTTCCTTTATATTATATATATGTGTAACTAATCTTTCAGGAAGTATTTTTCGAAATTATATCTTTCTTTATGGTGCATATTAAGGAGATCCTTTTCAAGAAAGATCATGTCTTCGAAGTGTCCAAAAATAGAAGATCCGGGCGCGACATGATCCAAACTAGCCATTGTTGAAGATCTGGTGTTGAAGACCCTCATGCTCCATGTTACTTCTATAAAGGAAAGGAAGAAGAAGACAGAACATACAAGTGCTACACGAGCTTTCATTCATTCAAGCGAGATATGTCTTCCAAAGTGTACTCTCTGCTAGCGCTCAAGAGTTTTTTGTTTATTTCAAACCCTTTCAGAGTCACTGTGAGCTTATAGGATATATTCATTTGAAGTGTTACTCGAGAGTTTGTAACTCGGGAAGTTGCACTAGGCTATTGATTTGTGAGAGTAAGAGGATTGTACTAGATAGCTGAAAGAGGTGGGGCTCTTCTAGATTGGTCTAGGACTCCAAGGGAACGTGAGTTGACTAGATTGCAATGGTATAGGAGAGAGGCTTCTAGGTGAGCTATTAGGATCCTAAGCTAAGCGAATCAATAAAGCCTTTTGAAACCTAGGGTTGTGGAAGAACCCTAAGCGGGGACGTAGGCCAAGTTCGTGCTGAACCTCGTAAACAATTACTCGTGTCCTTTACTTATTGCTTTACCTTATTTCCACACTTGGTTCGATTGTATAACTTTGTGATTCAGGTTTAATCTCAAAGGGTTTTATACAAGCTCCAAAAGTCTTGAGACTTTCTGCGAAAAACGGGCATACTCTATTCAACCCCCCTTCTAGAGTATTTCTATATTACATTGTTTTATATTATCGAACCTTCAAAAAGTAAGTATAAAACATGACAAATTAGGCTCACAACAATAAGTAAGAAGTTGGATGTGTTGTTAAATTCCTCTTTGGGGACTGCAAATACCTTGGCTAATCTATGGACTTAAAGTTATCAATTGGGTTAAATATCCTTCTTTAGGGATTGTTTGATTGATAAGGGTTTCTAGGACTCATTGGACTAGTAATTATATTAGGTCGGGACAAGGGCATTCATAGGAAACTTAATAGGATTGCTTTCATCAAATTCATTTACTTTGCCAAATAAACCAAATTCATTTACTTTGCTTTCATCAATCCGCTTTGATAAAAGGCGGAACTTTTACACTCAAACCCCCACCCCCCCCCCCCCCCCTCCCCTCTTTAGTTACTTAATTGACACTTGAATCATACTTGAATTACAAATTTCCCTGTGGATCGACATCTTACTTATTGCTATACTAGTTATATGTTTGAGTTTCTTTGACGGATCAACGCCAGGTTTTCCCTCCGTCAAATTTGGGGCCGTTGTCGGGGAAGACCACACTCCATCTGACGAGATCATCCCTAGCTCCCCCATTGATGAATTAGGTACATACCCTATTGCCGAGGCTATAGAGCAAGTAAAGGTTGTCTCCTGCACTAGAGAGAATATTGGTGGGTACTTTGATCTATTTGGCTACTACTTTGACAAGCCACAAATAGAACTAAATTGGTGGTATTATGTACACTTTATGGGTAGTCAAGCTCATGAATACAATAAATTAAAACGATTCTTAAATGTATTAATATTTAGTTTCAATTTATGTGTATGTAGTGCATGTTTGTTTGTTAGTTGTGCGCAAGAGTTTAACAGGTTGATGAGGGCTTTGACTATGTCTGATTAGTGTTTTGATCTTCAACATTACGTCGAGCCAACGACGTGAAACAAGGTGCTTCTCGGGAGGCAACCCGAGGTAAGTTCTTCTTTCTTTTTCATCTTTATCATTTTCTTAGGTAGTTTTTATCACTGGTTTTCTTTAGGAATTAGAATTTGAAAAGGGGAAAGAAAAAAACGAGAAAAAAAAAAACAAAAGCTGCGTTTGACCCGTATGTCGCGGCCGACGCAGCACATCAAACACGCGGCAAGGAGCTGATGCATCGGCCGCAACCTATCAAACCCGTGTTTTTTTTCTTTTTTCCCATAAAAAAAAAAGAGTAAAGCCAAAGAACGAGTCACGGGGTCTTTGTCCTCAAACCCTACCCTACTCTCAAAGCCTTCATTGTTGTCCACTTTCCTTCATAGCCTTCTTCCCATTCCTTTCCTTCTCCAACCTCCCTCCTTTCCCCCCACCGACACCGACACCTCGAGCCCCCTGCACCGGATCTACATCCCATCAACATTCCTTGAGCAGGATCTGTGCTCGGCACGAAGTCACCCGACGAATTCCACCCCTCTGCGCCGAAGAACCCAGGCCGCCGAACCACTGCTGCGCTCGCCGCTACTCTGCCGCGGCCGCCGCCAGTACACTTTTCGAAAGGGTTGCCTCTTGTTGGTAATTTCGAAATTGGTTGGTGTTTTGGATTATTGTTTATCATTGTTAGGGTGTGATTGCTTGATTGAGGTGTGGGATTTGTGTTCTTGGTGTTTTGTTGAGAATTGTTTGGTGTTCTTGAATTTGGATTGATTTGGAAGTTTTGGGATTTGTTGGTTTGCTTGAGGAATATTTGAGCTGGTGGTTTGATTTGGATTTGTTGGTGTGCTTGAGGTAGATTTGAGTTTGTGGTTGTATTTTGGATCTGTTTGGGTTGATATTTTACCGCTGAAATCTTGTGAAAATGGTGCACCGAATGAGATCTATGTCTAGAGAACAAAGGAAGGCATATGAGAGCTTCGATCCAAAGAGATTCGTGCAGACCAAGTTCTTTGATATTCCAACCTTACAAACGCTAGGAATGCTGGGCGTCACACGTCAGATGCTCGCTGATGGGGGTTTGGAGGGATTCATAAACTGCAGTGCCCCCACATATGCTGAGTTGGCGTGGGAGTTTCTAGTCACGCTGGAGCGTGTGGACGACTCTAGCATTCAGTTCAATATGATGGACCAGAGCCACACTTGCACTTCCGCCCAGCTGTGAGAGGCATTCGGGATCACTCGGGCGCCCACCATAGATTGGTATCTCCTGGCGTCAAAACAGCATTATCATGATTTCTGGTATATGCAGCTACTGGATCTAGATTTGATGGACACACGGGCGAGTACAACTATAATTTCATCCACCCGTGTCTTCATTTGGTTCACAAAGTCTTGGCCATGTCTTTCAGCGGCCAAGGCAATGTGAACAAAGTGCCCGCTGGTGATCTGTCTTGGTTATGGAGTCTTGCTCCCCAGTCACATGGTACGCCAGACTGGGTTGAGATCTTTTTTTCATAGGTGTCTGAGGAACCAGGGAAATAAAGAAGGGAGAATTGGTCCGGGAGGCATAATCAGCCTCATCACCCACCGTTATCTTGAGCCTAGACAGTGCGGTGTGCCTATGTTTGGTGGGTATACCTATATAGAGGAGCAGCTTCGGAGGGCCTATCTGATTGAGAGCTCCGAGGTGGCGGGCTAAATTTGGAAGTTGGGGAAGCATGGAGAGCACCGATTGAGGCTCCCTAGGGCCTTACCTTATGGCCCTTCCAACGCCTCCCTCCCTCTACATCGCAGCCGGTGAGAATGATGATGATGATGAGGATATTGATGACGAGGACCAAGAGGATGCCCCTGCACACACCGACTATCATATGGGGGATGCACAGTATGCTGTTGGCTCTTCTGCGGGGCCTCGATACTCTGCTGATGATAATGCCTGGCGTGACCACAAGTTCACAGAGTTCCATCGTATGTCTATGTGCCAAGACTCCTTCGAGTTCACCCTTTATGACGTCGATCGCAATGTGCGGTAGATGAACTACAACATGGAGGAGATGCGGAGAGAGCAGTCCTACTACCTCCGCCAGCAGTATTCGCATATTCCGCCTTACCAGTCTCCGCCCTACCAGCCTCCGCACTAGTGAGTGGTTAGTTCTGTCTCCGTCACCCTGAGTTATCTGCTTTATTTTGGTTGTCTGTACTGTTTCATTGAGGACACTGAAACCATTAAGTGTGGGGGAGAAGGATTTTGTATATTATGTCAAGTTATTTAATCTTGTTTAGTTTAATTGCTATTTAGTTAATTATTTTATTTTATTTAAATTTCTGTAATTTTCGATTTAAAAAAAATTGAAAAATCCAAAAATAAGCATGCATTGCATCCATGTGTGTGTGTGTGTGTGTGCGCGCGCGCGCGTGTTACTCAAATATCCATCTGGCTTAGTTTGTCCTCTAAATTAAATTTCAAGCATGATCATATAAATCTTATGGAGTTCTGGACCTTTTGGTCTTGTTTATATTTGATTTTTGAGGAACATGAGCTAGCAAATGTAATTGAGCATTTTTGGTTGAGCTGAATTATGATTGAAGTCCTACAAAACATGACCCTTGTGAGAATGTTTAGCCTTATTTGAAATCTTTTGCTCAATTGTGTGAATTACTCTCTATGTGTTGCTACCTCTTGGCATTGACTGCAATATCTATTTTTCAACACCGTCTCACATGTTTGTTGCTTGCGGAGTTTATGTTTATATTTTGAGTCTTTTGTTTGAATTTGTGAATAAGGTGGCAATGGTTGATGCACTTAGTAACCGGGTCTACGCACGACACCCATGGGTATGATTCATGCAAAAAGGTGTTGAAAACTATCCACTAGGAAAGAAAGCTTGATCATTGAGTAACAAGGTTCATTCATGACACCCATGTTTACATTTCGATAGATATATGGTGATATGGTGGTCAATATGACACCCATGTTAGTAGGTTGAGGTGTTGATAGACCGGGGCCATTCATGACACCCATGTTATTTTATTTAGTTGTCTTTATTGTGTCTCGCAAGTAATGACATTTCGATAGATATATGGTGATATGGTGGTCAATATCTATGAGTTTAGTGCATGATTGGTTTGAGTTGAGAGTTGTACCTTAAAGCCTAAACACATGAGTGAAACACATATTTCTGGTGAGGTTGGATGATGTCTATTTCTATGTTTTGATCACTAGAATACATGTTATGACGTTTGTTTGCTTGGTTTATGTTTTCACCTGCTATGATGTTGCATTTTGATGAGGTTGAAACTTGAAGGGATTTCCTGTGGGATGCATTGATTCATGTTCATTCTATCATTGCTTGAGGACAAGCAAAGGTTAAGTGTGGGGGAATTTGATAATGCATATCTTAGATAGGCATTTTTAGTTTAGTTAGGTTGCATTTCGTTCATAATTTGTCGTTAATTTGCATCTTGTGATTATTCTAGAAGAGTTCGAATTCTGCGCAAATTTGTGTTTATCTTGCAAATTGAATCGGAACACATTTGGAAGATGCAATATCTTGAAGAGGAATACAAGAGACATTGGAAAGAAGAAAGGAAGGAAGAGAAGCAAGGACACGTGGAGATATTGTTGTGAGCTGAATCTGCCATGTTTTACAGTAACTTTTATATCGATTTCTGTATACATTGCACTCATTTGAGTTAGAACAGTACATAACCTATGTAGTTTATGTTTATTTGCCAAATTATGGAATCTACACCAGTTTCTGTTTAATTCGCAGAAATCAAGGCATTTTACAGCAATTCTACAGAAGGTCGGAAAAGCTCGGAAAACCACTAAAGAAGTCCAAGGTCAAAGCAGCGGAACCAGTCTAAGAGTCAAGGCTACTCGATCTCGAGTAGGCCTTACTCGACCTAGACGAGTATGTCCGAGCAACCTTGGTCGAGCAGAGCCTGGTCGAGCAAGCCAGACCAACCCGGCTCCGGACCCTACTCGATCTCGAGGACCACTGGTCGAGATCGACGAAGCCTCAGCGCCACGCCCGGGGTTGACGAGAAGAAGAGCTGGTCGACAAGCCGAGGACGAAGCCGAGGACGACCAGGCGGCACTCGCTGCCAGCGACTCGACTCGCTGCAGCGGACCGCTCGCTGCCGCGGAAAAACTCGCTGCCAGCGGAAGAGACAACTCGCGGAAGTGGAAAGGAAGAACACCGCTCTAGTCGATCTCGACTACGCCTTGTCGAGATCGACGAGGCCCTAAGTCCAGATCCGGAGCCCATCGAGCAGAGTCACTCGAGAAGACCTAGTCGGCAAGCCAGTCTACTCGAAGTCGACTAGGGCTTGTCGAGATCGACGAGCGCCTGAGGAGCCTTGTCCGAGCCTTGTCGAGTAAAGCCACCCGAGGAGACCTAGTCGATGACCAGTCTTACTTGACATCGACAAGCGCTACTCGAGGTCGACGAGCCCATTGAGCCATGTCCGAGCACATCGAGCAGATCTAGCCGAGGAAGTCCAGTCGACGAACCACCCTACTCGAGGTCGACGAGCCGTGGTCGAGGTCGAGTAGAGCCGTTTCCAGAAACTTCTCGACGAGACCTGTCCGAGTAGAATTGAGATTCCTTAGGCGCGAAGGAGTCGATTTGGCCGAAATTCTATCCGATTTCATCAAGTTCTATCAAAGGAGACAAGATCTATCAAGACATGAAGACTTACCTATTTAGTTTTATCTTTTCCTTTTAGATTTATTTCCATAAAACAATTTATTTATCCTTTCAAGTTTTAGATATAATTTTAGATAGAGATAGATATCTTCTTTCCTAGAATAGCTAGGGAATGAAGGCTATAAATAAAGCCCTAGGGGGCTCAGTTTTATCAATTCCATATCACAATTCAATTTCAGAGACAATTAGTTAGTTCCATAGAGCAGTTTAGGAGTTCTAAGGTTTTTAGGGTTTTGGCTTCCTGCGAAAGTTTATTGCCAGGATTGTAAAAGGCTTTGAATTTAGTTTTAATGCAAGTTCCTTTTTATACATCAATGTCTGCCATTGCGATGAGGCATGAGTAGTCCACCCACCTCTGGGGCTGGGGTGAGCCCGATGGTGGCCATGTGAGGCGATGCGATAAAGGTCAGATCTTTTGTGCGATTCATCTTCTATCCCTATGAGCATGATTCTTTTGCGAGAGTTGAAGGTAATCCTTGTTTGTGTTATTGATGCGAAAGTGATCTTAATACAACTTGGATTAATTATGTGAAAAAGGGTTAGTAACAATTAGGGTTTATGTGAAAGCCTCTATATGCCTATTTATTAATGACGAAAGTTATTTGATGGAAAGCATGATCTTTTATGCCTTTATGTGTTACTTTGCATGGTTATCGTTGTGGTGTTGATACCCTGGCTTTGGAAGTCTTTTAATATATTGAAGTTTATTTCTGTCGAATTTCTGAGTTCTGTCGAAAATCTGCAATTTTATATTTTCTGTTTTTAGTCGACCTAGAGTAGTGCTTTGTCGATCTCGAGGAAGCTGTGGTCGAGATCGAGTAGGACTTGGTCTAGGTCGAGTTGGTTTTCTTCTGTTTTCGTCGATTTTCACTTTCTGTTGTTCACTGTCTTGGCGATCTCGAGGAGCTGTTGTCGAGATCGAGTACGCCTTTGCTTTGCTTTTCGTTTTTGCTTCGCTTTGTCTTTTCTTGTTTTGCTAGTTCTTTGCTTTTGTTTTAGTTGCCCTTGCCGGGTTTATTTGTTTCTTTCCTTTCTGTGTTTCTGTCTTTCTCCTGCTTCTGTGAGAATTTACAGCTACCTAAGAACTGCTGACGTGCTTCCTCGTGGATTCGATCCTGACTATTCTCTTACTACAACGGGAGGAAGTCTTGTATTAATTGCTGAGACAGGGAAGTCAGTCTGAACTTTATTTTATATCTATTTCAATACTCGATTTACTCCTGCAACAACAAATTGGCGCCGTTGCCGGGGAGGCAATCATTCGCGCCTTAGGTAGTCAGTTCTCACTGTTTCATTGAGTTACTTTTCAGGTGTATGCGTCGTTCTGGTCAAACACCTGAGTTTGACAGCTTAGACGAACCGGAGCACTACCTACACATCCACTCTAAACTCAAAAGGATCATGGCGGCCACTGAGACACAGGAACAGCTGGTCGCTAGGCTTACCAGGGAATTGGCAGCAAAGGATGCTGCTATTGCTGCTAAAGATGCTGCTATCACCGCTGAGAGAGCAGCAAGGGAACAAGCACAGACTTAGCTTGCCCAATATCCAACCACGGCAGAGGACTACATGCATCCAACTCTTGTCGTGCTTGAATCGGCGATTCTAATCCCTGAAAACTCTTTTGAAATTCGCACTCAATTTCTTATAGAGCTGAAAAATAATGCCTTCTATGGTAGATTTAATGAGTGTCCTCTTGAGCATATTTTAAACTTTTCTGACATGTGCCATACTATTGCTGAAGGTACAATCCTGGAATATGTCAAGATGAAATCTTTTCGCTGGTCTCTCGCTGGGCCTGCACTGAAATGGCTGGAAGGGCTGAAAGCAAGATCACTCACAACCTGGGCCCAAGTAGAGCAAGAGTTTCTGAACAAATTCTTCCCACTTGCCAAAACAGCACATCTCCGCCAAAGAATCACCGCCTTCAAACAGAAGCAAGGGGAACCGCTGGCAAAAGCATGGGAGCGCTACAAGGAACTTCTGTGATCTTGCCCTACTCATGGACAGCCATCCTACGTCATTCAGGAGATCTTCTTCAACTCTCTGGATCAAGTCACAAAGGACATAATCAACCATTATACTCGCTATGAGTATCTGACAATGCCACCAAGTGACGCATGGGGTGTGCTAGAGAAGCTCACCAACTACGATAACAAGTATGGGTCTACTGCAACCTATGAAGAGAACCCATACGCCAGGCCAGCACCATCCATGCCCCTAATGAGCCACCTAAGGAGATTGATCCTGATGTTAGGGAGCAATACTACAAAGACCAGAATAAGAAGCTCATCAAGCAAGTAAAGTATCTCTTTCTCAACCAGCCTTGCATAGAATGCGGATCGCAAAGGCACACCACTCCTGAGTGCCCACACACAGAGCAAGTCAGACTGGCAGAGTACCATGAGGATGCAGCTTACGCAGGGGGTCCCAATCGTTACATGGGGGACCAAAGGTTTCAGCAACCACAATGGAACCAAGGTGTCCCTAGGAATCCTCCGCCCTACAGAGCTCCAGGACATCCGGAAAGGGAGCAGAAAAAGGATGATATACAGACAGTCCTGGAGGAAATACGGAGAAACCACTCAGAAACTAGGCAATCTTTCAACTCCGTCTATACTCAGATGCAAGGTGTCAACTCTAGGCTTGGGGAAATTGATATCTGGCGGAAATCAGTTGATACACAGATTGGTCAGCTAGCAGCAGGAATCCCCAGACAGTCAGGGTCACTTCCAGGATCTTCAGAACCAAATCCTAAGGGAAAGACTAGACACATCGCTGCTATAAAACTCAGAAGCGGCCATCAATTGCAAGAGCCAGAGGTCGGAAAGCAGCAGAACGACGAGGACCAGCAAGTCGATCTCGACAAAGCCGTGGTCGATCTCGACAAGACCTTCGTCGACCTCGAGGAGAACCTGCAAGAATCTTCGCCTGCACCACACAGCAACTCGACTAGGCCCAATCTGGTCGATGTCGACAAAGGCCTTGTCGATGTCGAGGAGCCCCTGGTCGACATAGAGAAGTCTGCAGCATCTCCGACATCTGTTCTGGCTCCGAATCAGAAAAAGAAGCTGCCTTTCCCTACAAAATCTCTAAAGGACCCGGCAGAAAAGAAATTTCAGCGCTTCATCAAGATGCTTCAGAAACTCAACGTCACCATCCCCTTCACAGAAGCTCTCAATGAAATGCCGTCCTATGTCAAGTTCCTGAAGGAGATTCTGAGCAAAAAGCGATCAATGGCTGAAATCACAGAGGAGTGCAGCCATCTGGACATATTGGAGAAGAGGCCGGATCCGGGTAAGTTTGCTATAACTATTGGATTTGGTCCATACAAAATTAATGCCCTGTGTGATCTTGGAGCTAGTGTGAGTATAATGCCTTTAACGAATTGGTCCAAGATTAAGATAGGTGCCTTGGAGCCTGTGGATGCTAGACTTTATATGGCCAACAACACGGTGGTCATCCCACAGGCATGGTGGAAAATGTCCCAGCACAAGTAGGTAAATTCTTCGTCCCTGCTGGTTTCTTAATAGTTGATATGCAAGAAGATCCTGCTTGTCCAATTATCTTAGGAAGACCATTCTTGGCGACGGTGGATGCCAACATAAGCGTAAGGAAAGGAGTGCTCACCTTCAACATCAGCTATGAGGTAATTGAGTATTCCTTTAATAAAACTGAAAGGCATACAGGTCCAATGGAAGAGGTCAAATCTATCTCAGCTGGCTATATCACCTGCGGGGAACCCAAGGTCAGAAATATGACCCCTGAGGAGCTGGAAAAGAGGGACATGGAGGCCCAGGTGGAGGAGATCATGGCAATTCTCAAGGAAAACACAGAGAATCCAATCGACACGGACCAAGGTAAGTCGTTGTGGATTCATTATTTTTCGGATGCCTTGACAGGGACTAAGTATGGTGTCAAGATCGACCAAGGCTCCTCGACATCGAGTAGAGCCCTAGTCGATCTCGACCAGATCAAGGAGACCCCACCAGCGCCAGCATCGTCGAGCAGCAAACCAGAGGAGCCACCCTACTCGACCTCGACAGTCGACCACCAGTGCCCTAACTCGACTCCATCCTCCTCGACACAGAAGCCGCCTGACGAACCAGCCTCGTCGATCTCGACTAAGCTTGTCGAGATCGACAACCACTCGGAGAGCCCAGCCCCGCCTTCCTCGATGAGCAAACCACCAGGAGCGGAGTCCTCGTCGAGGTCGACCAGACTTGTCGAGGTCGACAAGCCCCTGTCTTCGTCGACTTCTGCCTATTCGACCAGACCACCACCAGGAACAGCAGTCTTGTCGAGATCGACTAGCCCTAGTCGAGATCGACCAAATACAGTAGTCCCCGATTCCGTCTCTGCGAAGGTAAGCCAAGGTATGGATCTTTCTTCGCCTATTTCCATTAAAGATTTATCTATACATGGGAGCGGTCTGCCTTGGTATGTGCGATTGTGCAGGATATCCAATGATGAGCCTAAGGAATATGAAGTTGGAGACAAGCTCTATGTCTCTAAATCAAAGGATCATTGGTTTCCCAATAAATTCAACAAGAAGCGGATGGGACCGTTCGTGGTGAACAAGATCCATTCTAGAGGATTACAGCTGATAGACAAGAATGAAGTCTTATCTGAGGCCCAAGCTACATGGGCCCTGCAGATGCCACCTTGAGCATTAATGGAAAGTCGGCCTAGGGACTATAAAATCTAGAGCATGTACATAGACTTTTTAGGACATTTGAGACTTTCTTTTTTGTTTTTGGTTTTGAACACTTTTAGTTTCGCTATTGTGGGTATATGTCTTCTACTTTTCAGGTCAATGGATGGAACCAAGCTACAGTAATACTCGGCCTAGGAGGTGCTCCATTCGAAATTTTGAGGCCCTGCACACCTGTCTTGTGAGTTTCTTTCTTTACCCTTACCTTGTTTTTTTTATACAGTGAGGACACTGTAATGTTTAAAGTATGGGGTGGGGGAAGGGCTTACTTTATGCATATTTGATTTATTTGACATGACTTGTGCATTATTTCTTTGAATTGCTACATGGCTATTTTGGAATGCATTATTGATTTATGTGCTTATATGCGTGATTTCCAAAATTTGAGAAAAATGACCCCCATTGAAATTTTTGAATAATGTCATGGAAGTTTAACATTGAACTCGACGATGCAAAATTGGATTCATTAGAGATATAGCATGAAATTGCCTAGTAAAGGGAAGTCACAATGAAGTGCATATTTTATTGAAAACCATGAAAGGAGGTAAAATTTGAAGTTGCTTTTGACATGTTGCATGATAAGATGATGGAGGACTTTATATTTCCATATAATGCTCATATTGTTATAATCCTAGCCTTACCTATGCTTATGCATCACAAAAGCCATAATATGCCTTATTTCAATTATTGCTCCACATGATCTAAATATTACCATTCTTTACCTTATCCGGGGATTATGTTGAGAATGATGTTATATTATGGAGATTATTATATGGTTATTGTGTTGTTGTTGTTATTATTGAAGTTTGGCGGGAAATTGTTTGAAATATATGGAAAATTTAATGAGTGAAAGAAAATCTAATCACCTCAGGAGATAAAGGTAGATTGACCATGCTCTCTGAGATAATAGTTTGGAGAGATGGGACACATTGTGAGGAGTCCAAAACACTAAGTATCCGGGGCCATTCATGACACCCATGTTTGCGACTCGCGAGAAGGCAGTGCTAAGGTTAGAGAGGTAAAAGCATTATTATTGAGAAAAGCATTATGAAAGGTGATGAATCAAATGGAAGAAGGAATGTGGAAATTCAATTTGGAAAGTACTCCATTTCCCCGGATCATAAGCACCACATTGCCAGAAATTGCCCACCTTTTTGCCTTTTACCAATCTACTCCTTCATGAGCTTAAATTAAAGTCCTCTTGATTATTAATGTTTTGTCACATAAATTGTTTTTGCATAACCCTCCTTTTGTGAGTAGATGTTGCTTTTACATATTTACACATGCATGAATCTGTGACACTAGTACCTTTTCGAGGATGGTAATTGATTGAAGGGACATATAAGAATGAATCTAATATGTTGAGAGTTTTTGAATTCTTCCCCTGAATGACAAATAAAAGTATTGCTTGAGGACAAGCAAGCTTAAGTATGGGGTGTTTGTTGTGAGCTGAATCTGCCATGTTTTACAGTAACTTTTATATCGATTTATGTATACATTGCACTCATTTGGGTTAGAACAGTACAGAACCTATGTAGTTTATGTTTATTTGCCAAATTATGGAATCTACACCAGTTTCTGTTTAATTCGCAGAAATCAAGGCATTTTAAAGCAATTCTACAGAAGGTCGGAAAAGCTCGGAAAACCACTACAGAAGTCCAAGTTCAAAGCAGCGGAACCAGTCTAAGAGTCAAGGCTACTCGATCTCGAATAGGCCTTACTCGACCTAGACGAGCATGTCCGAGCAACCTTGGTCGAGCAGAGCCCGGTCGAGCAAGCCAGACCAACCCGGCTCCGGACCCTACTCGATCTCGAGGACCACTGGTCGAGATCGACGAAGCCTCAGCGCCACGCACGGGGTTGACGAGAAGAAGAGCCGGTCGACGAAGCCGAGGACGACCAGGTGGCACTCGCTGCCAGCGACTCGACTCGCTGCAGCGGACCGCTCGCTGCCGCGGAAAAACTTGCTGCCAGCGGAAGAGACAACTCGCGGAAGCGGAAAGGAAGAACACCGCTCTAGTTGATCTGGACTACGCCTTGTCGAGATCGACGTGACCCTGAGTCCAGATCCGAAGCCCATCGAGCAGAGTCACTCGAGAAGACCTAGTCGGCAAGCCAGTCTACTCGAAGACGACTAGGGCTTGTCGAGATCGACGAGCGCCTGAGGAGCCTTGTCCGAGCCTTGTCGAGTAAAGCCACCCGAGGAGACCTAGTTGATGACCAGTCTTACTCGACATCGACAAGCGCTACTCGAGGTCGACGAGCCCATTGAGCCAAGTCCGAGCACATCGAGCAGATCTAGCCGAGGAAGTCCAGTCGACGAACCACCCTACTCGAGGTCGACGAGCCGTGGTCGAGGTCGAGTAGAGCTGTTTCCAGAAACTTCTCGACGAGACCTGTCCGAGAAGAATTGAGATTCCTTGGGAGCGAAGGAGTCGATTTGGCCGAAATTCTATCCGATTTCATCAAGTTCTATCCAAGGAGACAAGATCTATCAAGACATGAAGACTTACCTATTTAGTTTTATCTTTTCCTTTTAGATTTATTTCCATAAAAAAATTTATTTATCCTTTCAAGTTTTAGATATAATTTTAGATAGAGATAGATATCTTCTTTCCTAAAATAGCTAGGGAATGAAGACTATAAATAAAGCCCTAGGGGGCTCAGTTTTATCAATTCCATATCACAATTCAATTTCAGAGACAATTAGTTAGTTCCACAGAGCAGTTTAGGAGTTCTAAGGTTTTTAGGGTTTTGGCTTTCTGCGAAAGTTGATTGCCAGGATTGTAAAAGGCTTTGAATTTAGTTTTAATGCAAGTTCCTTTTTATACATCAATGTCTGCGATTGCGATGAGGCGTGAGTAGTCCACCCACTTCTGGGGCTGGGGTGAGCCCGACGGTGGCCATGTGAGGCGATGCGATAAAGGTCAGATCTTTTGTGCGATTCATCTTCTATCCCTATGAGCATGATTCTTTTGCGAGAGTTGAAGGTGATCATTGTTTGTGTTATTGAAGTGAAAGTGATCTTAATACAACTTGGATTAATTATGTGAAAAAGGGTTAGTAACAATTAGGGTTTATGCGAAAGCCTCTATATGCCTATTTGTTAATGACGAAAGTTATTTGATGGAAAGCATGATCTTTTATGCCTTTATGTGTTACTTTGCATGGTTATCGTTGTGGTGTTGATACCCTGACTTTGGAAGTCTTTTAATATATTGAAGTTTATTTCTGTCGAATTTCTGAGTTCTGTCGAAAATCTGCAATTTTATATTTTCTGTTTTTAGTCGACCTAGAGTAGTGCTTTGTCGATCTCGAGGAAGCTGTGGTCGAGATCGAGTAGGACTTGGTCTAGGTCGAGTTGGTTTTCTTCTGTTTTCGTCGATTTTCACTTTCTTTTGTTCACTGTCTTGTCGATCTCGCGGAGCTGTTGTCGAGATCGAGTACGCCTTTGCTTTGCTTTTCGTTTTTGCTTCGCTTTGTCTTTTCTTGTTTTGCTAGTTCTTTGCTTTTGTTTTAGTTGCCCTTGCCGGGTTTATTTGTTTCTTTCCTTTCTGTGTTTCTGTCTTTCTGCTGCTTCTGTGAGAATTTACAGCTACCTAAGAACTGCTGACGTGCTTCCTCGTGGATTCGATCCTGACTATTCTCTTACTACAACGGGAGGAAGTCTTGTATTATTTGCTGAGACATGGAAGTCAGTCTGAACTTTATTTCATATTTATTTCACACTTGACCATCCTCTTGCAAGTCAACAGATATCTGCGATGCTGAACAAGAAGACACGGCAACGAGATATGTCGCGGCCGCAGCATTCGTGCCACAGCTGCATCCAGGATGGATGTCGCAAGCTATGGAAGAGTTGCTGATGCCGCGGCCGCAGCATATGCCACAGCCGCAGCAATAGTCGCGCTTGATTGTTAATTGAATTGTTTCCTATATTTGAATGCTTTATTGTTTATTGACTTTCTAATTCTCGTGAGTTTCTAATTATCGTTCGTTGTTTCCTATATTTGAATGCTCCAACTTCTTCGTGCTTGATTGTTTATTGAATTGTTCTCTCTTGCCTAATCAACTTGTTAGATTAATTCAATTGCTAAGGTTTTGTAGATTCCTGATTGTGACCCTTAACCTAAGTAGCAAACTTGTCCCTTTAGGGCTGATTGAACTAATTGGATAAGTAGGAAGTTGGATGTGTTGTTAAATCCCTCTTTAGGGACTGCAAATACCTTGGCTTGTCTCTGATGTCCATGTTTTGTGCCATGTTTTATATTAACTTTTATATCGATTTATGTATGTATTTCATGCATCTAGGTTAGAAAAGTACAAAATCTATGTAGTTTATTCTTATTTGCCAAATTATGGAGTCTACACTAGTTTCTGTTTAATTTCGCAGAAATCGGACGCACTTTGGAGCTTAAAGGAAACTCATGGAGAAGCTAAGTATTGTGCAGCTGGAGAAAAGACCATATTTCGACATACATCATTCTGAATCAAGCTTTGACGCCTTCATGAGAGTTGTAGACCTCGAAAAGATCTTTCCAACGCATGCTCATATGCATCAATCTGACGAAAGAGGACTCGGGAAAATGCGTTTCAAGAACAGAGCAGAATGCTGAAAGATGGGATCTACTCGAAGTCGACTAAGGCTACTCGAAGTCGACTAAGGCTACTAGAAGTCGACTAAGGCTACTCGAAGTCGACTACGGTTGAAGCATACTTGATCAAGGACGGAAGAAGAAGACAACTCGAGCACGAGCCGTACTCTACATCGAGTCACCCTACTCGACGTCGACCAGAATTGAACCTGACCCAAGCTCGACGAAGAGAACCAGATCGACAAGATGAAGATTACTCGAAGTCGAGTACGACCTACTCGAAGTCGATCAGGCTTGGTTGAAGTCGACTACGCATCTTTGGGCCGTGAGACTGTTGGGCCATTCCAAGCATATGTGGACAACTTGGGCACGAAGCAAGGCTGATTTCATCCAATTCTATCAAGATCTATCTATGGAAGAGAAGGATTTGTCCACTTGAAGATATTTAGTTATTTTCCTTTTAGATAAATGTTCCCTTTTATTTAAGTTTTATCTTTGGATATAGATAGAGATTTCCTTCCTTGATTAGCAAGGATTGGAAACCTATAAATAAAACATATAGGGCTGATTTTTATGGATTCCATCACACAATTCAATTCTAGAGAAGGAGAAGAGGGAGATAGATAGATAGAGAGAGAGAGAGAGAGAGAGAGAGAGAGAGAGAGAGAGAGACTGGAGGCCAAAAGGAGTTTGTGAAGCGAGAGCGGAATTGGCTTCCTTTGGTTGTAAGCTCTGTTTGGTTTAATTTAATGCAAATTGTTTCTTTTTCATCAACGATGTCTTTGATTGCGATGAAGAGCGAGTAGTCCACCCACTTCTAGGGTCGAGGCGAGCCTGACGATAGCCATGTGTGTTTGAGGTAAAGATCCGACCTTTATCATGTTTTGAGCATCTACTACTTGTTATGTGTTTATTACCCATCTAATGGAGATCCATGCTATAACAACTTGGATTGTAAACATAAAATCGGTAGATACAATTAGGGTTTCTTGAAAGAGTTGTCTAATTGTAGGAAAAGGCGAAAGCTTGATCATTCAATGCGATTTGCATGATTATCGTTATTTATCTCGCCTTATGCATCTTCGGTTATCGTTGTTGCAAACCCTGATCTTGGAAGTTTTCTTTTACATTGTTTAAATCGAAATTTGCAATTTATTTTCGTTACTGTTCCTACTCGACTTCGACCACCCCTTGGTCGACGTCGACCACTGATTTTCGATCGAGCAAGATCGATGTTGCTTCTGTCTCTGCAGGAACCCGACTACGACCAGACCCTACTCGACGTCGAGTACGGCCTAATCGACGTCGACAACCACTGCTACAAATTATTTGCGTGGGAACGAATCCGGTTTGATTTATATTCTTATACTTTGAACTCGATTTACTCCTACAACAAATTGGCGCCGTTGCCGGGGACAGTCTTGTAATTATTTGCGTGGGAACGAATCCGGTTTGATTTATATTCTTATACTCCATCCGTTAATTAAAACATGTCGTTTTAGACCTTTGCACATTTTTTTAAGAAAGCAAATAAAAGCAAACAAAAATACACTTATACCCATAATTATTACTCTACTTTTCCACTTTATTGAAAACTACAACTAACAGACCCCTAATCATTACAAGGGTAATTTTGGAAAGTGAATACCAAAATATCTAAAACGACATGTTTTTCTTAACAAGATTTTACTCCTAAAACGACATGTTTTTCTTAACGGAGGGAGTATTTTGAACTCGATTTCCTCCTACAACAGACTTAAAGCTATCAATTGGGTTAAATCCTTCTTTAGGGACTGTTCGATTGATAAGGGTTTCTAGGACGGATTGGACTAGTAACTATATTAGGTTGGGACAAGGGCATTCATAGCAAACATAATA
Source organism: Persicaria tinctoria (assembly GCA_037127255.1). Classification (NCBI taxonomy): domain Eukaryota; kingdom Viridiplantae; phylum Streptophyta; class Magnoliopsida; order Caryophyllales; family Polygonaceae; genus Persicaria; species Persicaria tinctoria. Next base: position 59,442,978 of record JBANSL010000007.1, on the reverse strand, counting down.
GGACGAGAAGAAGTTACAAGGATCGCTTCAACCAAATAAAGTGGAAAATTGTAGGTAGAATTGCTTCTCATAATTGTGTAAACCAAATTCATTTACTTTGCTTTCATCATTCCGCTTTGATAAAAGGCGGAACTTTTACACTCAAAACCCCCCCTCTTTGGTTACTTAATTGACACTTGAATCATACTTGAATCATACTTGAATTACAAATTTCCATGTGGATTGACCTCTTACTTATTGTTATACTAGTTATAGGTTTGAGTTTCTTTGACAGATCAATGATAGGTTTTCCCTCCGTCAGTTAGGGTTCAAATCTCCTTAACTACATTATTTTTGTATTTTTAATAATATTATTTTAATGGCTTGAATTGAAAAAATATTTAATATTTTTTCATTAAAAAAATTGTAATGATAAAAAGTATTTAACATTTTTTATTATAAAATTTGTAATTGTTAAATAGACAATAGAATTACAGTAGTTTTTTTTTATATAACCCCATAAGTACATATATTTTTTTTATCTAAAAAACTGTTTCTTAAATTAAATATTTTATCTTTAAATATTGGTTATTATTTTCAATATAAGACCTATATTATTTATGTTTAATATTATTTAATTAATCCAAAAATAGAGTGCCTTACTTTAATTAATGTCAAACTATTGAAGATATTATATTATCTTTTTTACAAAATGTGATTAAATAAATTTTGTAAAAAATAAAGAATAAGTGGTTATCAATTCCCAAAATAAAATGAATATCTTACTATATAAAAGTTGAAGTTTAATTTTACTGTTCATCAAGTATAGTTACTTTTTTGGCCTTCCTTTCTTTGTTATTTCATCATCCAATTTAGGAGTGTTATTGGTATTTCCTTAATCCCGTTTCTGCCTTTTCTATGTGCCAATCACTCCATTCTTCACCGCCTGCCATCGCTTCTCCAATTTTCACAGTCCTCTCTTCCTCCGATCGATTCAACGGTTGAAATTCTTCCTTTCATAGATCTTGAGGGACTCGATCTTCCTCTTATCCGGCTTCCACCGCCTTGCTTCCCTCCTCCCTCGTGTGTGCTCCTGGTTGTCTCCCTATTTCTATCTTCGTCTCTTTTTTCTTCCTCTTCTCTATCTGTCGCCGTTCTTCTACCAAGGCTCCGAATTCGGTTGCATACCACAGGTATATCTTCTCTCTTGTAATTAAGATCCCCCAATTTCAATTCTTTGTTGTTTATCCTCCGAATTCTTCTCCCGTTTGCATATTCGGTTTTCCAGTTCTATATTTTTGCTGTTTCAGAGACTCGATTCTGACACCACCGACCGCCATCGACTTAGCCGCTGTCTCTCTGCGTTATTCACCCCTTCGTATATCGTCGTTTTCGTCTCCCTTCATCGTTTTGACTACTCAGGTGAGCATATTTATGATTTTGAATCTAGGTTTTGCGATTTAGTTTGTAGGTAACCGTCTAATTGATCAAATTTCCTTTGCATGAGTTGGAATTTGAACGGTTTGATTGTATTTAGTTGTTTTCCCTGTTCTGCTTCTTTTTGGAATTGAATTTACAGGGTTTAGAAATCCAGAAGATAAGGGATGTGAGGAGAGGAGGAGCGCTTAATTCATCTGTTTCGTTTTTTGTTTTCTTGTTCAGTTTTACTTTCTGTTTCGAGTTGCTATCAGGGCATCAAATAAAGTATTATCGTTTGCATAATGATTGGAGTCAATTAGTGAAAATACAGTCAACGCTACTGGATCCGAGATTCGGACTTTTGTTCAAATCTTCGGTTAGGGTTTCATGTTGGGGCTGATTTTGCTTGAATTTTGTTGCTCTTGCTACATGCTTCATTTTGATTGAATTCTTTCATCACTTTGACAGCCCAGGTGTGGTGATGAGCTACATGTTATGGGGAGATGATGATGGATTTAACATTTGCTCCATGGCTTATATTTATCCTTCTTGGCCTTGTTGTCTGATCAGTTAATGATCTTCCTGAAATACCCTTTTTGTTTGGCACTGATTTTTTTCTGCCACAAACCCTTTTGCTGGATTATAGGAATTTGATTCCAAAATGCATGTTGAGATTGTTGAGGTTTTGAGATTTTGCTTCAGAATTGGAAATAGGTTTTTGTTTGCTGAAGTTAAGATCAAACATGGTGATTTAGGGGGGCTGCTGAATTACTCAATTGTTGTTCAGTTTGCATAGTTCATAACAAAAATGGAAGTGATTGAATGAAATTAGGGATTTTGTTTGTTTTTAATACTTGTAATGATACCTTCCCTTGAGAACTCTTAAGTTGCTTTCCTTGCTATGCTTGATTGAATTTGAAATTGCTTGAAATATTGATTGAATTTGCTTGGTAATTTAAACAAAGCAAATTCCTGATAATTTGAATCAAATGCGCTGCGGATAGAATCAATTCAATCAAATGTCCTTGGAACTATCCAGGTTGGGGTTTCTTCAATCTGGGTCAATAGTTTGAATCATGTTGGATTCAACGGTTCACTGCACTGGCTTCAAGGTGAAAAATCTCACCTTTTTGTATAATTAGAATACGTTTAAGTAATCTATGGATTATTTGTTATTACTTTCGGTAAGGTAAAGTTTGTTTTGCTCAGAGTTTGCTCATGGATAAACGGAATGGAGTAATAGAATATTCCAGTTTTGATGTTGTATAAAGATAAACTCTTTTTGGAAGAAATTCTACTTAATGAAGTGACAAGGATTTTAGGCTTGGGAATCTGTAGGATTTTTTAGAGCACTGGAGATGCATTGCTCAGATGCTCTTCTAATTGAATTAAAGAATCTCAATGTAGAAAACCACCCATTAATTAGTTCAATCTCAATGTAGCAAGGAATTGCAGAAGACTAGGCATTAAGCTACGCATTAAGCAAGAACCTCAACTCCTCATTTGAATCCCGATTTTAAGGTATGTTGTTCTTCAATCCTTTCTCTACTTTATCCGACAGCTTTTAAGTTGATTGTTCAGGTGTAGGAGGTGAAAAGAGGAACGATTACACCAGATTAGGAATTACAATCTGATAAAAATTAGAAAAAGAATCCACTGAATCTTAACTACCAGATCGAGCTATCTAGAAAACAGTGAAATTTTCATTACAATTGAGAAACGGGAAGAATAGATGAGCGTGGAGAAAATTTCGTCTCAAAACTCATAAGATGTTTGTTCAATGATATTTTTACTAAAACTACTTTTCTTAATTATAAACAAACTAACTAATTAGGTGATTGTTTGCTTTTCTTGTACTCCAAATTGAAGGTGGACTTGAACCCTAATTCTTTTGGTGGTCACAAGAGTTCAGGCTTCTGATGGACATTGTTCAGGCTTCTGTTGAGGTCGTTCGAATTGCAGCAACATCATTAGATTCATACGTGCATTCAGTGTATAAAAAGGCAAAAGGCGAACCAAGGCGATGGGGTCCCCATTGCCTAGGCGCAAGGCGAGAGGCGAGATGCGCACGCCTTTTGGATCAAGGCGCTTAATTATGAATTTACCCCTTCTAAATTCTTATAATGATGAAATAATACGTAAATAGAATTATATAATGCTAAACAAAAAGTTATATAACATAATATCATACCAAATAAAAAGGTGACAAGCGTAGTCATGTACACAAGCTAATATATCATTCAAATCATCACATGTCATGAGTATATGACATCAAAGAGCATTATAAGATAACCTAGGTTAGATAAAGTCAAAGTCATGGGAAAAATATGCAAAATGAATTGAATAACTTGCAAGACACTTTCAAAGCCATTTCTAAGTAACCATGCAAGATACTCAATTACTTAGTAGATATAAGATGAAGACATTAAGACTCCTAAGTCCTAACAAAAGGGGATGGAGAATAGGAGTAGGATTGGAGCCATCAGATTATTTTTGGAGGGAAAGGCAGAAATCAGACAAAAGACCAAAAGGCGCAGAGGCGTGCGGCTTTGCGCCTCTGAGCCTAGGCGACCTAGGCGCGCGCCTTCTGGACACCCCTCGCCTTGACCCCTATGAGGCGCCAGGCCTATCGCCTCAACGCCTAGGCGCAAGGCGTGCGCCTAGGCGTCGCCTTTTTATACACTGCGTGGGTGCATTAGTATGAATCTATTCGCTTAACGATCTATCTGATATTGATAGATGATTCTAGATTTGGTTCGGTTTTGGTCGTTTGAACCTATTCGCTTTATTTGTTTCTATGATCTAAACAGTGCTCGTTGATGAATTCAGTTTGAGAAATCGATGAATCAGAGGACTGTGAATTGAACGATGTCAGGATTTGCGCATAGTGATGATCAATCAAGCAATGCGACTTCGTCTTCTCATTCCTTGTCCTGTAGCAATAGCTTTTGGTCCAAGCAACGATGATATTAGCTATAATCATCTCCAGAAGGTACTTGTTGGCTTCATTCTGTCTGTTTGTACCCATGTGCTTTTCATTTTCTGAAGTCAATAATTTGTAAATTTCAAAGGAAGTTGTTAGAGTTGGATTGATATTAGATTCTAAAGGTTTTAGTTAAGTAGTGTTTGCTTCATTATTCATTGGATAAATTTTTGACACAGTTTAGTACTTTAGTACACTGAATTTCGAGAACACGCATTGTCCTGTAGCTGTCCATGTTCGATTGATCATTACTTTAGTACACTGAATTTCTAGATGCTTGCCCTAAGCTGATAGATGCTTGCCTCAAGTTTTTTGGTGCTTGTGAACTGATTCATGTTCTTTCATGATCCTGAATTGAGGACTTCAATCATGCTTTGTGGTCTTGCAGGGGCGCATTCAGCTAAATGAAAAGCATGAAAATGAAAGGAGCAAGCTTCGTGCTCTTGTATGTTCTATAGCTTTAGATTTTCCATATAATTATTATTTATTTTTATAGGCAGCTGGATGCAGGGAGAGGAAGGGAGTTGTTTCTTTTTGTGCTTGAAGCGTTGAGTGATCTTGTACTTAGAGCCTTTGCTAAGAAGTGTCATCAAACCGTTTCATTATGAAAGTGGCATCAAAGTGAAAATAAAGTGTCATAAAAAAAGTGGCATCACCAACACGGGTCAATGCGGCTAATTAATTTTGTTTGGGGTATAATCACTTAATTGACTTTGCTAAAGGGTATATCTAGCAAAATCACCTTTTTTTAATTCTTTTTGCCCATAGAACTTTATGTATGCTATATTTTGGGGGATTCCATTTCAGGAGACAGCAATATTGTCATTAAACTCTTTATATCCTGATGGTTGATTAAGGTTTGCTCTTGGCGCAGCTGCATTAAAGGCATTGATGGTTATGTGGATGCTTCCGTTTAGCTTAATTTCATATCCATATCAAGGTTAATAGTTTTTATATCCTGTTTATTGATGCAAATTTTCTATTAATTTCTATTCTTGTAGTTGCAATATTTTGGCATTAGATGGTTTTACTCATGCAGTACAGCTTGATCCTAACAACGGTGGGGCATGGAACAACATTGCTTGTCTGTAAGTGTTTACTCATACTTAGACGATGGATATTTTATTTTACTGGGTAGCATGTAGCCGGGCTTGTTCAGAGCTTTTTGTATATCCTCATTGGACCTTGTTCTTCATGGAATGAGACATAACTCTTGACAGCTCTACTGGAGACACTTAGTCATTCTTGAGAAAGACACTGTTGTACATGATTTAAATGGTGAAGCTGTTATAGGCAAGGTAACTGCAAGCCATCAGTGTCATTTTCCAAAAAAGGTGCCTTTTTTTATTGGATTTTCAGTTGTTATTTTCCTTCAGTTTAATATTGAACTGACTAACTGAGTATATAAATAGCTTTCTAAGAGGAGCATTTACTCATGATCAAGCATAAAAAATGAGCATTCATTGGTGTTTAAGTTTGAGAAGTATTTTCTAAATAATACAAAGAATTCCCATCACTTGTATTTTTTTCTATGTTAGTTTAGCTGGGAGCTGCTGCGGTCAATCTTGTGGCAAGGGATAAGCCAGTGGATTCTACCCACCCTGCTGCGGTCAATCTTATAGCATGTAGAGTTGGAAATATTTTAGTCTGATATATTTTTTTTCTATGAAGTTGTTTTAGATTGATTGAAAGTGCAGGAGGATTATATACAAGATGACAACACCGCGCGCAACGGAGTACATACAACTGTAATAATCCCGCGCGCAAGATGCGCGCGGGTAATGACCTAGTTTTTCTAAACATTACAATGTATTTTAAATTGTCATAAAATGACCAATTCTATTAAATGCTTTCTCCACTTATAAATAAGTGTCATTTGACTTGTTGTCAAGTATTTTTAAGGAGGTAAAAACAATATAAAATATCAATTTTTTTTAATCAATTTTTAATATATTTTATAATTATTATTTATAAATTTCAAATTATTTTTGCAAAATAAAAAAAAAAAAATATTTTATATAGTTTTTAGCTTCTTAAAAAACATACTGAAAAATCAAATGACACTTATTTCTGAATGGAGTGTAGCGCAAGATTAAATATTGTACATGCTAAATTATACTCCCTCTGTTCAGCAAAACATGTCACTTTACTATTCACGTACGCTTTTTAGGAGATAAAAAATATATAAAATATCTAGTTTTAAAATAATTTTTCAACAATTTCGTAGTTATTATTAATAAGTAAAATCTTATTAAAAAAAATTTATAAAAAAATGAATATTTTATATAGTTTTTATCATTCTAAAGAAGCATGCATGAATAGTAAACGGCATGTTTTGCCGAACGGATGGAGTATTATTTAGGGTAAACTACAAAAAACCACCCTTTAAATAGAGTATATTGCTCAAAACCACCCCTTAAATTTTTCCCTTATTCTAGAACTTTAATTAAATTAAGCAACTTTGTTATATGTATTTTTATTTTATTATTTAATTATATTTCGAGGATCTTACGATCCTCTAATGGGATCTTACGATCCGATCCACGGACCCTATTATGATTCGATCCTAGAATCCTGATCCTAATAACCTTGATCATAGGTAAATCCAACAAGGGAAGAAATTATAAGTCTTCTTATTAATTAATCAACTCCAGATTAGGCTGATTTGGTTTAGCCCCATTTATTTGACCCAGGTCGTTGGCATTACTACAGTAAGCATCAAATGATGATCAGTTCGATCAGTTGACTCTCCTACAGTTGGTTCGGATCTCCCCATCAGTTCCGGTAAGTGGGCTGATATTCCCCATCTCGATCATAGCGTCTGCAAAATGGTCGAAGAAGGTTTGGAAATGCAACGAGTAACGCAACACAACGGCATCGGTGGAGGCGCGTTGTCCGTAGAGCTGCTGGTCCGAGTGCAGTAGGCCTTTGAACCTCTTCAGGTGGATGAAGTAGGCGTTGTCGAAGTGGTTATCCGTCGTGAAATCGAGCGGGGCGAGGTTGTTGTCTCCACTGCCCCTCTCAGCTGGGCAGTCTTCCTGCCGCACAGCGGCGAAGGACAAGTCTATGTTGGTCTCGTTGTAGATCCTTGTTCTGAACAATAAGCACCTCGCTTTCCCTATCGTGTGAGCCCCTGCGAATTCAGGCCCCGAAAGGAAAATATGATTATTTAATTAGATCTATCAATCGGGTCGATCATATCAAATCATTTTGACCTAAGGAAATTGATGATCACCTGATAGGGCAACCATATCAGTTGCGGTTAAGCCTTTGGCAGCGAACATGGATATGAGGGTACTTGTATTTGAAAAGGGAGACGGGATCTCAGTGTTAGCTGCGGTTAGATTTGCGGTAAATGAGTCTCGTCTCCCCAACGGCACCGTCCATCTCGGTCCTCCTAACTGCGAATTAAATTCACCTCTTATTACAAAAGTTTATTGACGTCCATCAACAATAATGCTATATAGGGTTTGCTTACTGCAACAACGGAGTCCCTTGCAGCGACAGTCAAAATATCAGCACAAGACACGACACCAGGGCAAAAGTTCTCGATCTCTGATTTGATGGAGTCGATGACATCGAATCCCCTAGCGGAGTTATTGTTCGGAGCAGCCGTTTTTTCTCCGGTAAAAGTGGAATTGTCATCTAGAAGAATAGATCCATCACAGCCCTACAAAATTTGTATTCAAAAAAATAATCCTCATGCATAAAAACAACCACAACAACAAAAAGATGTATAAAAGGACTTGATCGACATTAATATCCATATCCCTTGTGAATATATATCGAATTGCACTTACGTTGACAAAACAGTCATGGAAATGCAAACGGAGCAAAGAAGCCCCCATGCGCTTCTCAACGTCAATTGCATCATTCACCCCTCGTCGAATTATCGAGAGTGCCCTAGGGCATGTGTTGTCATAGAAGTCTGGTGAGAGCTGCGCAGAGGCTGCTACTATGAGTAGCAGGACAAGGCAGGTTAAGGATTTTGCTGAAGAAGATGCTAAACAAGCCATTGGTAGATAGCAACTTCTTGGAGGTGATAAACTAGGACATGAATACAGGGTATTTATACACGAGAATCCTATTCAATTAGCTATTTTAAGTTGAATGACACTATTTATTGAAAGGAATCGATGTTGAAATGAATTGCATAGAAAATGAAAAGTAAATGAATCAAACTTTGTTAGCTAGATGAGCAAGTGTCCATCTTGTCCTCCTTAATTGAGTCCTTGCCCTTGGTTATGAAGGAAAACCTTTGTTGTTGCTATTTGATATATTTAGTAATCGTTTGTTTCTTTATAAGAGAATGGAAAAGAAATAAATTAAATTATATATATATAATGTACATAATAATCAATTTTTTTTTTTGTTAACGAGGGTAACCCACTTTTGGTGGTAAAAAACTACAGGCACGTGATGGGGGGGGGGGGGGGGGCATTGCGAGAGGCATAGCCGAAATAAGGTAACCCTTCTTGTATAATAGAGATGACTTATTACTAGGGGCCTAAGGAGGATAAAATTCACTTAGGAGTAAAAGTCTAGTAAGCTTGTACCTAGGGAGGCTAAAATTCACCTACGGGCAAAAGTAAGCATAAAAGAAAAGAAAAGAAAAGAAGTCATCATCCCCAGATGGAAAAATTGCATGAGTTGCATGGCAATTGAAATCGAAGAGTGCTTATTGACGTGTATTGGAGTTTATGTTATTGGAATGGTTTGCAAAATATGGATGTTTTGGTGTTGTTCTGGTTTGTTGTTGTTCCTTTTTCCCGGATTTTTAGCACCACAAGCCTAAATATTTCTCATGCCTTATGTTCCTACCAAAGCCCCATTACAACCCTATAAAAGCCCTCATGATGTTGTTTGCAAGTGATGACTTTCACGGTGTATAGAGCATTTTGGATTGAGTTGAGAGTTGGACTTTCAAGCCTAAACACATGAGAGCTTGAGTGAAACACATTATCCCGGTGAGGTTGGATTAAATTTTCCTTTACTATTGGATCGCTCACATATTTGCTAGGATATTTGTTCTCTTATTCATGTTTTCTATTGCTTGATGTTGCTTTTATAAAATTATAGCATGAAGATCTTATTTGTGGGATGATTAATTCTATATTTGTTTTTCATTACTTGGGGACAAGAAAAAGCCTAAGTGTGGGGGAGTTTGATAGCATGCATTTAGGTAGGCATAATAGGTTCCATTTAGCTTAGTTAAGATGCATATTTGCTCTCTACGTTGGTGGAGTCAGAATCTACATGTTTTTATTGATTATTTCAGGTAATTGTGGATCCGAGAAGGAGAAATGGGTTGATGATGCATTAAGATAAGGAAGTCTAGTTGATTGAAGAAGCTTAAATGAAGATCTAAAGAGGTCTTGAGAAGAAGAAGCGAGCCTTAACGAAGAACAAGTCAGCAGAAGTTGTCGTCAAACATGCTAAACTTGTTTTGCGCTTTCTGGAGGTCTCAATTGTCTGATTGACTATTATGACCATGCGTTGGAAAGCTCTTTTAGAGAGCTACAACTTTCCTGTTGGCAACAAGATCAATATCGGGACTAATTTTCCGTGAAACACCAATGCCGCGGCCGCATCATGCTTTCCGCGGCCGCAGCCAGTAAGACTCCGCGAGACTGGAAAAGAATGCATATGCCGCGGCCGTAGCATATGCCGCGACCGCGGCACTGGTCGTCTGCGCAACATGTTTTTTAAGAAAACCCTAGTTTTCTTTGTTTGGTTTTTTTTGGCCGACTTAGACTTCTTATAAGGCCGAATATTATGTTATTTCTCACTACTTCTATTCTATTCTACGTTCTATCAGACAATTGGAGAGAGAGCGATGTTCGCCGTGGGCGGCTAAACTCTCTTCGTTCTACTTGCAAATTGAAGCTTTATTTGGATTGATTGTGAGTTTCTGAATCTTCTTCCTTATTTCCTATATTGAATGCTTCAACTTCTTTGTGCTTGATTGTTTATTGTTTTGATCTATCTTGTCTGGCCAACTAGTTAGATCAATTCAATTGCTAGGGTTTTGTAGATTCCTGATTGCGATCCTTAACCCAAGTAGCAAACTTATTCCTTTAGGGTTGATTGAACTAATTGGATGGGTAGGAAGTTGGATGTGTTGTTAAATCCCTCTTTAGGGACTGCAAACACCTTGGGTAATATCTGAACTTAAAGCTATCAATTGGGTTAAATCCTTTTTAGGGATTGTTCGATTGATAAGGGTTTCTAGGACTGATTGGACTAGTAACTATATTAGGTCGGGACAAGGGCATTCTTAGGAAGACTAAAAGGACAAGAGGAATTTACAATATCAATTCAACCAAATAAAGTGGATAGTTGTAGGTAGATCGATCTTCTCTAAATTATTTTGCATCAATCTATTTATAGTTTATTTTGCTTTCTTTCTTGTTTCAATCACCAAAATCCCCCTTTCTACTAATTGGTAAATACACATTGCGGAGAAATACTTGATTCTCTGTGGGATCGACCTCTTACTTACTTGCTATACTAGTTTGTAGGTTTGAGTTTTATTTTGATACAGTTTACGCGACTAAAAATCGTTCATCAATAGAAGACGCGTGGAGAGTATCGTCTTTACGGTGGTTAGGATCCCGACTGTTTACAACACACTTTTAGGACGCGTCTCACTTTACAAATTCCAAATGGTGGTGTCTATCTACCACTTTGTTGGAAAATTTCCACTACCGGGAGGTGGAGTAGGAGAAGCCCGCGACCAACAGCCTGAAAGTCGGAGTTGCTACTGTCGACAGAGGAAATCGAGATTGCAAATAGAATGTAAATAAAATAAGAAAACCAATTCCGTTTCAAGAAAATAATGTTCAGGACTCCCTCCTGTTGTAGCAGCAAGAAGTCAGGTTCGATCCTCGAGGAAGATGGTCAGCGGATCTTAGGTAGCGGAAGAATGTCACGGGCAGAAGTCGACTCCAGAGTACTCGACCTCGAGCAAGGGTGGTCGACATGGGTCAGGCACAGTCGAATTCGAGAAATCAAGGTCATTGGTGGTGGTCGACGTCGACCAAGTGTCCTCGACGTCGAGGAGAAGTCGTCGATTTTGAGTAAGGCTGGTCGAGTTCGAGGACCTGCAGGGACAAAAACGAGCAGCGTTCTCGAGCAGAAACCCTAGATCGAATATCAGTAGTCGACGTCGACTAGATCTGGTCGACGTCGAGGAGATGTGGTTGATGTCGAGGAGATGTGGTCGACGTCAAGGAGAAAACAGTAACGAAAGGAATCGCAGATTTTCAAAATAAACAATGTAAAAGAAAACTTCCAATATCGGGGTTTGCAAAAACGATAACCAAACATACATAAGGAAAGATAAAGAGAAATAATCATGCAATCACATCAAAGGATTAAGCTTTCCCCTTTTCCAACAATTAGACAACTCTCTCAAGAAACCCTAATTGTATCTACTAATTTTATGTTTATAATCCAAGTGGTTAACATTAATCTCTATTCTTTCAAATAGGTAATAAACTTATAAAAGGAAGTGGATGATCAAAACATAATAAAGGTCGAATCTTTACCTCAAACACGTTTGGCTATCGTCGGGCTCACCCCAACCCTAGAAGTAGGTGGACTTCTCGCTCTTCATCATAACAAAACACTTCAATAATAAAAGAAAACTAAATTGCATTAATAAAATAAAACAGATCTTACAACCGATCGAAGCCAACTTTCTCTCACTCCTTCACTCCTCTCGGCCTCCACTCTCTCTCTCCTACTTGCTACCTCTTCTTCCCTCTAGCTTTGAATGCATAAAAACTAGCCGCATAGGCTTTATTTATAGGCTTTAACCCTTGCTAATCAAGGAAAGCAAATTCTATCTATTTCTAAAGATAAAACTTAATAAAGAAACATATATTTATCTAAAAAGGAAAATATCTAAATCTTCATGTGGTGGATAAATCCTTCCTTCCATAGATATATCTTGATAGAATTGGATGAATCCGGCCTTGCTTCGTGTCCAAGTCTTCATCACGTGCTCGGATTGGCCCAACGGATTCGCGGCCCAAAAATAGTCTGGTCGACGTCGAGGAGGTTTGGTCGACGTGGAGGAGACTCGTCGATCTCGGCTTCTTTTCGCAGCTCGGGCAGGGTTCTAGGTGTGGTCAACGTCGAGGATATGCACTCGACGTTGAGGAGAGTTCTTGTTCTTCGAAGGCTGCTCTCTTCGTCGGACTCAAGTAGGATTTCTAGTCGTCGTCGAGGAAGTCTACTCGACGTCGAAGAAAGTCGAGCTCTAAGCATTCTGCTCTGTTCTTGAAACGCACTTTCCCGAGTCCATGTTTGTCACATTGACGCATTTGAGTATGCGTTGGAAAGCTCTCTTTGAGGGCTACAACTCTCATGAAGACATCAAAGCTTGATTCAGAATGATGGATATCGAAAAGTGGGCTTTTCTCCGGCTGCACCATCATTAGCTTCTTCATGACTTTCCTTTAAGCTCCAAAGTGCGTCCGATTTCGGCGAAATTAAACAGAAACTAGTGTAAACTTTATAATTTGGCAAATAAGCACAAACTACCCAAATTTTATACTATTCTAACCCAAATGCATGAAATGTACACGAAAATCGATATAAGAGTCAATGTAAAACATGGCACAAAACATGGACATCAAATCACCCCATACTTAAGCTTGCTTGTCCCCAAGCAATAACTTGGATGGTCACTCAGGGGAAGAATTCAACCTCTCAACATATTAGATTCATTCTTATATAACCCTGCAATCGATTACCATCATCGAAAAGGAACGTGTGCCACAAATTCATATATGCGCAATAAAAGCAACATCTACTCACAAAAGGAGGGTTATGTAAAAACAATCCATGTGTGACAAGGCAACAATACTCAAGAGGACTTTAATTAAGCTCAATAAGGAGTAGATTTGGTAAAAGGCTTAAGGTGGGCAATTCTTGGCAATGTGGTAAAAGGCTTAAGGTGAGTAATTTCCAAACTGAATTTCCACATTCCATATTCCTTTAGTATTTCTCACCTTTTCTCTCATTGCTTTTTTCAATAATAATGATTTTGCCTCTCTAATCACGGCATTGCCTTCTCGCGATTCGCAAACATGGGTGTCATGAATGGCCCCGGATACTTAGTGCTTCGAACTCCTCATTTGTGTGCCCTATCTCGCCGAACTATTATCTCAGCGAGCAAGGTCGATCTACCTTTATCTCATGAGGTGACCAGATTTTCTTTCACTCATTAAATTTTCCATATATTTTTTTCAATTTCATGCCAAACTCTAAGAATGACAACACAATAACCATATAGTAATCTCCATAATGTAACATCATTCTCAACATAATCTCCGGATAGGAAATAAGGTAAAGAATGGGCAATATTTAGATCATGTGGAGCAATAATATGATGTAAGGCATAATATGGCTTTTCTGATGCATGGGCATAGATTTGAGCATTATATCCGGGGCCATGCATGTAACATCATTCTCAATATAATCTCCGGATAGGAAACATTTGAGCATTATATGGAAAATAATAAAGTCTTCCATCCTCTTATCATGCAACATGTCAAAAGCAATATCAATTTTACATCCTTTCATGGTTTTCAATAAAAAAATATGCACTTCATTGTGAGTTGTGATTTCCCTTTACTAGGCAATTTCATGCTATATCTCTAATGAATCTAATTTTGGATCGTCGAGTTCAACATAACTTCCATGACACTATTTCTTTGAACAATTTACAAGCATTGGGAGATGTATCATAAAACAAACTTTGAGTTTAGCAATTAAGTACAAAAATTAAAAATTCTCCCAAAATTCACCATGAATTAGCAAAATCAAGAATAAAATATAAAATAATGATAATGAGCTTTTTCTCCACCCCATACTTAGAATATACAGTGTCCTCACTGTAAAAAATAAAACAAGGGTAAAGGAAGGAACTCACTGAATAACGCGCTGTAGGGTCAAAATTCGACTGCAGTAGGTTGCCAGAAGTCGATATCGACCAGGTGGAGCTCGATATCGACTGCAATTCGTCAGATTCCGTGTGGGATCAACTGGTCGAAATTAGGGGGTTTTGGTCGATATCGACCAACTTACTCGATATCGAGTAAATATGGTTGAAATCGACAAACTTACTCGATATATTTTTCAGCTCCTAGTCGATTTCGCCTGAGAAGTCGATATCGACTAAGATCAGTCGATATTGACCAGGTTGCCTCGACATTTTCATTCGATCCCCGTTTTTGGACTTGTAAATTGTTAGTTTCTGCGCAAGACAAGAATTTCCACATGAAGTATTCAAAACCAAAACCAAAACCAAAAGTTTTAAAGTCCTAAAGAAAATTCAAAAGTTTTATGTACATGCTCGAGATTTTAGAGTCACTAGGCCGACTTCTCCATTTGTGCTTAGGAACCCTCAATGTGGGGCCCTTGACGGGATGAAAATTGTTGATTCCCAATCAAGTAGTTCCCACTCTCACAAATTAGTATAATTGGCAAGAAGGGGTCGAATCCTCGAGAGATTTAAGATTTCACAATGCAATTTGATCACCAACAAGTAACAAAAGTGGGAAAAGATGCAATTTTTAAATAAGAACAAGTAAAGTAAAGTAAATACGGAATTTCGTTGTAAAATCAAGAGTAGAGAACGATTCCTTCCACGAATTCTTCGACATTGGTTGGCTTATCGATCATCGAATTCTTTTCAAGCTATTAACTTTCCTACAAATTCCTCTCGACTTGGTTTATATAGATTAAAAGTCCTACGAGTCTAATTAATCCCTTACACCTCAACGCAATCATAGCACGGTTAAGATTTAACAAAGAGATAGCACAACATCCCAAGAACTTGAGCACATAAATAACACCAATTAAACACGGTAAATCGATGTTTAAGATATTTGTCAACCTCCTACATAATCATGCTTCAGGCCGAGGGTGCCAAAAACTGGACGGGATGAAAATCGTTGATTCCCAATCAAGTAGTTCCCACTCTCACAAATTAGTATAATTGGCAAGAAGGGGTCGAATCCTCGGGAGATTTAAGATTTTACAATCCAATTTGATCACCAACAAGTAACAAAAGTGCGAAAAGATGCAACTTTTAAATAAGAACAAGTAAAGTAAAGTAAAGACAGAATTTTGTTGTAAAATCAATAGTAGAGAACGGTTCCACCCACGAATTCTTCGACATTGGTTGGCTTATTGATCATCGAATTCTTTTCAAGCTATTAACTTTCCTACAAATTCCTCTCATCTTGGTTTATATTGATTAAAAGTCCTACGAGTCCAATAAATCCCTTACACGTCAATGCAATCATAACACGGTTAAGATTTAACAAAGAGATAGCACAACATCCCAAGAAATTGAGCACATAAATAACACCAATTAAACACGGTAAATCGATGTTCAAGATATTTGTCAAGTTCCTACATAATCATGCTTCAAACACGGAATTCATAATCTTATGCATGCTACTATAGAAATAATGCAAATACGAAAGCATTAAATCTTAGCACGAAATCAATATTATTAAGTCGGCCAAGCAAGATAACATTAATAACATAACAATAAGCACAAGAAAGTTGAAGGAATTAACATAGAGGAAAGATAACTTGAATTAAAAACTCACAATTCACCAACCAAGTCTCCGAAAACGTATGCGAAACACTAGGAAAATTAGTCGCTCATGGCTTACCTAAGCTCTCTGCTCTTCTATGGTGATTGCTCTACTTGAAAATTAATTAGAAACTAGCCCTAGAACATCCTATTTATAAGCCTAATGTCTTCCATAAACAAGGTAAAAGATAGATAAACTAGATAGAAACTTCCTAAAGAGACTAGATAAAAGATAGACTTTCCTAATTTAATTCAGCGTCGAATTTCGCTGGCATCGAGAAATTTCGCTAGCAGTGAATGGCCTTGATTGAGCTACTGTTGGATTTTCGCTACTACCTCGCTGTAAAGGCCCGGATTTTTAAATCCTAATTCTCGGAAAAAGAAATTAAATATGAATTTAAATCGGGTTAACTAAAATCTCTTAAAATGAATTCCGGCATATAATTATTTTAAATGGACTTTCATTCAGATTTATTTTCGCTTTCGCTTGCTAAAATTTGAAAGTATAATATAATTTTATTATTTGATTCAGTTCGAGAATTCGATTTCAATTTGAAGTTTTAAGCTTTATATCTTTTGAGTCGGGTTAAAGTCGAGTGAGCGAGTTTCATGCTTTATTTTATTATATTCTATTTCTTTTCCGGGTATTTTTCCTTAGAATCATATTCCTTATGTCTTCCACCTCAAATGTCTCGGTCTTTTATCCCTATTTCAATTTTAAAGTTATTATAATTATTGTGGTATGATTTGGATAAGAATAATTTTGGTGTTTGAGCAATTAGAGAAAATTTGACCACAAGCACTCTCTTCCGTTGAACCTCAGAGAATCGGTCCCCTCTCCTCTCCTCACCTTTTCACCCTTGCCTTGCAATTCACAGCTATAGAATTGTCCTCTTGTGCACAATTTCACCCTACAAAACCCACCTCCTCCTACCTCCTTTCCCTTATCATCACACTAAACCCACAAAGGAACACCAATCCTCACTCCACTCTCCCTATTGTCTGCAACTTCCAGCAGAACCCCGGAAATAAATCATCCACCATTGTCGCCTTGCCCAGCCCTGTTTCCCCCTTGCATTCTCCCGTTTTCTTCGACCCTCCACCACCATCTCGCCGGCGTGCAGCCGACCATTCCGAGAAGCCGAGAGCGCAGCAGCAGCGGCAGCATCTCTTCCTCCTCCCTGTCATTTCCACTCAAACTAATGAATAATTCACCAATTCTAATCCTAATTCCCGGATATTGTAAGGCTTATCATCGGCTAGGATAAATTTTGTGGAGCTTCAAAGAATAGGCTAATGCTCAAATTTGCTACAAGCAAAGGACACGTATGTAGGGTGGATATTGTTGTAAGGAGTGAATCAAGTATGAAATATAACGAAATAGATCAAACCAGACTTAGGCCTCAGCAAATAAATACAAGACTCCTCCAATGCAGTAAGAGAAAGTCAGGATCGAATCCACGAGGAAGCACGTCAGCAGTTCTCAGGTAGCTGTAAATTCTCACAGAAGCAGAGCAGAAAGACAGAAACAAATAAACCCGGCAAGGGTAAAAACAAAAGCAAAGAATAAACTAAAGACAGAAAGTAAAGCAAAGGAAGTAAAGAACAAAGCAAAACAGAAGCAAAGCAGAAACTAAAAGCAAGGAAACAGAAGCTACTCGAAGTCGACTTGCTGTCCTCTATCTCGACAAGAGCAGTAATGAAAACAGAAAACAGAAAACGAAAGCAATCAACTCGATGAACAAAGCGTACTCAACCTCGACAAACGCAACTCGAGATCGACAAGCAGTGATCAACATGAAGTGAAAATCGACAACAGAAAGCATAAAACTAACTCGACTAAGACAAGTCCCTACTCGAGATCGACAAGCACCGTACTCGATCTCGACCAAGGCTCCTCTATGTCGATAAGAAACAGAAAACACAAACTTGCTGATTCTCGACAAAATTCAGAAATTAACTTCAATATAATTAAAGACCTCCAAGGCCAGGGTTTCAATACCACAACGATAGCCATGCAAAGTAACACATAAAGGCATAAAAGATCATGCTTTCCATCAAATAACTTTCGTCATTAACAAATAGGCAAATAGAGGCTTTCGCATAAACCCTAATTGTTACTAACCCTTTTTCACATAATTAATCCAAGTTGCATTAAGATCACTTTCGCTTCAATAACACAAACAAGGATCACCTTCAACTCTCGCAAAAGAATCATGCTCATAGGGATAGAAGATGAATCGCACAAAAAGATCTGACCTTTATCGCATCGCCTCACATGGCCACCGTTGGGCTCACCCCAGCCCCAGAAGTGGGTGGACTACTCACGCCTCATCGCAATCGCAGAAATTGATTGATGAAAAAAGAACTAACTTGCATAAAACTATATTCAAAGCCTTTTACAATCCTGGCAATCAACTTTCGCAGAATGCCAAAACCCTAAAAACCTTAGAACTCCTAAACTTCTCTGTGGAACTAACTAATTGTCTCTGAAATTGAATTGTGATCTGGAATTAATAAAACTGAGCCCCCTAGGGCCTTATTTATAGTCTTCTTTCCCTAGCTATTCTAGGAAAGAAGATCTATATCTATATCTAAATTATATCTAAATTGCTAAAAGATAAATAAATTGTTTTAGGGAAATAAATCTAAAAGGGAAAAGATAAATCTAAATAGGTAAGTCTTCATGTGTTGATAGATTGCGTCTTCCATAGATAAAACTTGATGGATTTGGATAGAATCTTCCTCCTTCGGCCCCAAGAAATCCCAACTCTACTCGGACAGGCACTCGTCGACGCGTTTCTGGACACTGGGCTACTCGACCTCGACAAGGGCTCGTCGACCTCGAGTAGGGTTCATCGTCGACTGGAGTTCCCGGCTAGCTCTGCTCGATGTGGCTCGGTCTTGGCTCCTGGCGCTCGTCGACCTCGAGTAGCCCTAGTCGATCTCGAGTAGGATTGATCCGTCGACTAGGTCTTCTCGGGTAGGTGTGCTCGACAAGCCTCGGATCTGGACTCAGGCGCCTGTCGACCTCGAGTAACCTTAGTCGACCTCGAGTAGGGATGATCGTCGACTAGGTCTCCTCGAGTGGCTCTCCTCGGCAAGCTCGGACATGGCTCAAGGTCTCGTCGATCTCGACAAGGGTTCGTCGAGATCGAGTAGGGCTCTTCCCTTCCGCTTCCGCTCCCGCGAGTTGCTTCATCCGCTGTCAACGAGTGGCCTCTTCCGCGACAACGAGTGGTCCGCTGCAGCGAGTGGAGTCGCTGGCAGCGAGTCTCGCCTGGTCGTCCTCGGCTACTCTCCTTGTCGACTCCGGGCATGGCGCTGAGGCTTCGTCGATCTCGACTAGTGGTCCTCGAGATCGAGTAGGGCCCGGAGCTCGGGTTGGTCTGGCTCTCGATCAGGCTTTGCTCGACCAAGCTGTGCTCGGACATGCTCGTCTAGGTCGAGTAAGCCTACTCGAGATCGAGTAGCCTTAACTCTCCGAATGGTTCCGCTGCTTTGACCTTGGACTTCTGTAGTGGTTTTCCGAGCTTATGTAGAATTGCTGTAAAATGCCTTGATTTCTGCGAATTAAACAGAAACTGGTGTAGATTCCATAATTTGGCAAATAAACATAAACTACATAGATTCTGTATTATCTAAGCCCAAATGAATGTAATGTATACAGAAATCGATATAAAAGTTATTGTAAAACATGGCAGATTCAGCTCACAACAGATATGGATAATAATATGGCTAAGAAAATCATGCCTCTATCATTTAAAACTCATAAGTAATAAACATATAAATTCGGCCTCAAATATAGATAACAATGTCAATCTCAAGAGGTAATTGCATAAGAAGAGTATAATGTCACACAAGAAAGCAATAGGGAATAAATATGTCAAATATCCCTATAAGGCCAAAACTCTCACTAGGACAAGTTTTATTGGATTTCAATAATGCCAAAAACTAGGAATCATACTTGCTCAATTGAACTAACAAGTCACTCTCCCAATAAAAATCATTTCAAATATGTTACAAGGCTAGACAATTCAAACATATTATGGAACATATATGGTAAAACTCATAAAAATAAAATAGAGGACAAACTAAGGCAAGATGGGTATTTGAATAACACATATATGCAATGCATGCTCTTTTTGGATTTTTTTTCATTTTTATCATTCTTAATGAAATAAAATAGCCGAAAAAATAAACATGAATGCATAACGGAAAAAATAAATATGAATGCATAAATCTATGAATGCAACCCTCCCCCACACTTAAACTCTTCATTGTCCTCAATGAAAATCGAAGGCAACAAATCATAAAAAAAATATGAGAGAAAGAGGGTAAAGAATAACTCACATTTTGGGAAAAGTTTTGATGGCGAAGATGACGAAGCTTGGAGGAAGAACGGAGAAGAACGACAACGAGAAAGACTAACGAACCACGAGCACGGATGAATGAAGATGACGAAGAAAGAATAAGATCAACAATGACGACAATGGGCGAAGACTAGGCATGAGCGATGAGCACGATTGATCAAGCCGCAAGCGCGGCTAGTGCTAGTTTCGGACACTGAGCATCGCTGCTGAATTCGCTGGCAGCGAGTTTTGGTTCGCTGGCAGCGGATGAAATCAGCTCCTATGACATCTGGGAGGCTGGACTCGCTGGTAGCGATGAGTCGCTGGCAGCGAATTGAGCCCAAATTCTCTATTCTTCGATCTTTTTTTTTCCTGCATGGTTATCTCAAAAATATCCGAAAGCATCTATCTACCATATAGAATAATTAGGATATTTCTAATTTTTTAAACAACAAAACTAATTAAATAACTAGGAATTTAAATAACTAATTTAGGAAAACTTACCTCGGGTTGCCTCCCGAGTAGCGTCCTTGTTTATCGTCATAGACTCGACGGTTTATTTGTTCACATGTTCAAGACTCACTCGGACATTGCCAAAGCTCTCTTTAGCAAATCAAACTCCGGTCCACACCATCTAGGTAGGCGAGCACCACATATGAAGAAGCCAAAGTCAAATGATGTGATGTTGAAGAAGGTCTCCAACTCTTCATATGCTCGAGCGTGACTTCTCGACGAGGGTATGTAGTACCACCAACACAGTTCCGTTGGTGGTTTGTTGAAGTAATGCTCCCAAGGATCTACATATTCACCAAAATCCACAAAAGTGTAAGAAATATCATTACCTTGCTCGGGAGCCATAGAAATCGGCTCCGGACTTAGTTCCTTAAAAGATGTGTTGGGGATGATTTCTATAGGTGGAGTAGGTGCCAAAATACATGGTTCCTCACGCGTGCACTCATGAGACTCCATGTCAAGGGGCATCGGGCTCCCTTCTCCATCTTCAATTGAACCATTGGTGCTTGCGTCTTGGCCTCCCTCATGTATCTCACCCGCCATTGGTTTGAATGGTAAGGGCATGGATGCCAACTTGTAGTCTTCTTCTACCTTCGCCATGTCACCCACACAAAGGAAAAGATCCCAGAATTCCGACCAATCTAAACCGTAAAAGCCTTCATCTTTCAATGATTGGGTGAATTCTCGTATCTCGAGAAGCATGCCATCTTGAACGCAAAGGACTTGTTCTTTCAAATCATCTCGGATACCCTGTGAAGCACGGTCGTCCACTAAATCTTGCACTCTTGTGAGGTAATGGTGAAAGTATTCTCCTTGGTATTGTCATAACTTCAACTCCATTACAAACAATTAGTAACGAGGTGTCGTGAACCGTAAGATAGGTCCACGACGGGGATAGATATATATACAAATATTAATAAATACAAAAAACAAAGAAATAAACTTGATTCCCTGGCAACGGCGCCAATTTTGACGGAGGAAAAGTCGTTGATTCACCTCGCCAAAAATAAATCCCAAACAAACAAACTAGTATAGTAGGCAAGTAAGGGGTCGAACCCTAGAGAATCATGTATTTCTAAATATTGTGTATTTATCAATATAAAAGAAAAGATTTTTATGAATGAAAATAAAAGAAAATAATATTGACAAAAGCAAATAAAGGATAGAAGAAAAGCGTTTCCACCTACAAATTCTCGACTTTGGTTGGTTTTATTGATCATCGAATCCTTTTCAAGTTATTGTCTTTTCCTACGAATTCCTCTCGTCTTGGTTTAAGTAGATTAAAAGTCCTACGAGTCCAATTAATCCCTTACACCTCAATGCAACCTTAACACGGTCAAGATTTAACAAAGAGATAGCAAATAGTCCCAAGAACTTGAGCATATAAATAACACCAATTAAACACGGTAAATCAATGTTTAAGATATATGTCAACTTCCTACATAATCATGCTTCAAACACGGAATCCACATTCTTATGCGTGCTACTACGGAAATAACAAAAATACGAAAGTATTAAGTCCTAGCATGAAATGAATATTATCAAGGTCGCGAATCAAGATAACATCAATAGCATAATCAATATCACACAAAGAAGTTGAAAGAATTATAGAGGAAAAATAACTTAAATTAGAAACTCACAAACCACCAACCAAGTCTCGAAAGTGTAGGCGGAAACTACAAAATTAGCCAAACATGGCTTACCTAAACTTTCTTCTCTTCAATGATGATTTCTCTACTTGGAATTAATTCTTCTCTTAAAAACTAAGCCTAGAACATCCTATTTATAAGCCTAATGTCTTCCATAAATAAGGTAAAAGATAGATAAAAGATAAAAGCTTCCTAAGCAAACTAGATAAAAGATAGAACTTTCCTAATTTAACTCAGCGTCGGATTCCGCTGGCAGCGAAAATTTCCGCTGGCAGCGAATGACCTCAATCAAGCTCCTGTTCGATTTTCGCTACCATACTCGCTGGCAGCGAATGTCCATGCCTTAGAAATTTTTCAGCTTCTTCGGTTCCGTTTCCGCGAGCCGCTTCTTCCGCTGTCGCGAGTTCATCGATCCACAGGTGCGAGAGACCCCTTCCGCTGGAGCGAGTCGGCGAGCTCCGTCATCTTGGTGCATCCCGCTGGCAGCGAGGATTTCCGCGGCAGCGAGTGGCTCGCTGCAGCGAGTCCAGTCGCTGGCAGCGAATGCTGCCTGGTCGGCCGGGCTGACTCGACTCGCTGGCAGCGAACTCCATTCGCTGGCAGCGAGTCATGCTCAGGCCACCTTCTCGCACATGTTGTTGCTGACTTGATTCGCTGCAGCGGAAACCCATTCACTGGCAGCGAAAATCTAACAGAACAACATCACGTAGATCTTCGAAAGAGCTTTCCAACGCATGCTCATATGCGTCGATCGGACATCCGAGGCCTCCGGAAAGTGCGTTACAAGTTCAGCTCGCCGGGCGGACAGCTTTCGGGACTCGCCCTCGTTTTCGCTCTTAGACCTCGATTTCGTTCTCTGTTGCTCCTTAGGTTGTTCCATTCTCTTTGGGACTTCTTCCTTAAGCTCTCCCAAGTCTCTCTTTAGCCTCTCTTAGGTCCGTTCCTTGTGCTCTTTGTCTCGGATCTACGAATCTACATAAAACCATCGAAATAGCGTAGATTCCGAACTTTCCCACAAAATGAATGATAATCTAATTAACACTAAAACATGAATATATGACAATGAAATGCACCTAAACTAACCTATAATTCCTATTGGAATATGCGTTATCAACGGCCCTTCAAGGTTTTTAGGGTTTGAAATCCCTCTTTATACTAATCTTAAAAATGAGTTTGAAACCTCGACCCGTACCTGGATTGCAAGATCCGAACAAGGGGTTTCATCCCTTGAAACGTAACCTGGAAATCATAATTCCGGGCCGTTACAAAGATGGTATCAGAGCTGAGGTTGTGCAATTCGGGTACACAAGGGTCGAGTGTATGTTTTGGAAA
Organism: Persicaria tinctoria; assembly: GCA_037127255.1. Classification (NCBI taxonomy): domain Eukaryota; kingdom Viridiplantae; phylum Streptophyta; class Magnoliopsida; order Caryophyllales; family Polygonaceae; genus Persicaria; species Persicaria tinctoria. Next base: position 59,419,131 of record JBANSL010000007.1, on the reverse strand, counting down.
ACCGCCCATGAATTTCAAAGGATTTGAAAGTGTTTTAAAAGGGAAAAATGAACTTAATATGTCTAACCGAAATTGAACTAAGTAATGAACTTGACTTGTTATAAAAGATGGAAAAAAAACCGACTAAAGAGGGGAACGAGTGGGTAGAAAGACGTTAGACCATCCCTATTGGATGTAGTTGGGAATGGGTAGGCGAAATATTAGCTTGTTCTTTACAGATGGGTCTGGAAGACACCAATGAGATCATTACGAGTGTTATTAACTGATTATGTGTTGAGTGCTTGCTATGCTAGAGATCTGGTTTGGTATGCCTAATAATGAGTTGTGTACTGACTAATCTGTGCAAACGGGATAGTGGGAGTACCCTTGTTTCTGTGTGGTCAAACTCACCTTGTGTGAAACACCCCCTTCCTCTATGTTTGTTGACCCTTTGACACTCCTATTGAATCTTTCTCCTAGATGTCAGTGTCTTTCACGGGAAATCGGGTTGGTAAACACATTGTGTCGCAATCATGTATGGGGATGAAGATTGTCTGAGTGAGTATTAGGAGGTGGTCCATGATGACATTTTGAGTCAAAAGTAAGGTGTCCTGGGGCTGTCTTTCTTGATTTTTATGATGATCAACCAGTGTCTCCTTACCATAAAGATTCGTACCGGAGTCCCAAGGGAATGAGGGGTGTTGTTGCAGGAGGATGGTCAATTATGAAATGAATATGAAATAAAGTTCAGACTGACTTCCCTGTCCCAGCAAATAAATACAAGACTTTCTCCCGTTGTAGTAAGAGAATAGCCAGGATCGAATCCACGAGAGAGCACGTCAGCAGTTCTCAGGTAGCTGTAAATTCTCACATGCAAAGCAGCAGAAAGACAGAAACACAGAAAGGAAAGAAACAAATAAACCCGGCAAGGGCAACTAAAACAAAAGCAAAGAACAAGCAAAACAAAAAAAGACAAAGCGAAACAGCAAATAAAACGAGGACACGGAAGCTACTCGATCTCGAGTAAGCTGTCCTCTAGATCGACAAGACAAGTGGTGAAAGCAGAAAACAGAAACGCAAGCAAACAACTCGACAGACAAAGCTCTACTCGATCTCGACAACAGGTACTCGAGATCGACCAAGGCATGCAAAGACAGAAACTTGAAAATCGATGACAAAAGTAGAAAACTCAACTCGACTAAGATTGGACCTACTCGAGATCGACTAGATGCAACTCGATCTCGACGAGCTTCTCCTCTATCTCGACAAAGAATACAGAAAACTTAAAATTGCAGAATTAAAGACAAACGCAGATTTTCGACATAAATAAACTTCAATATATTAAAAGACTTCCAAAGCCAGGGTTTCAACACCACAACGATAACCATGCAAAGTAACACATAAAGGCACAAAAGATCATGCTTTCCATCAAATAACTTTCGTCATTAACAAATAGACAAATAGAGGCTTTCGCATAAACCCTAATTATTACTAACCCTTTTTCACATAATTAATCCAAGTTGCATTAGGATCACTTTCGCTTCAATAACACAAACAAGGATCACCTTCAACTCTCGCAAAAGAATCATGCTCATAGGGATAGAAGATGAATCGCATAAAAAGATCTAACCTTTATCGCATCGCCTCACTTGGCCACCGTCGGGCTCACCCCAGCCCCAGAAGTGGATGAATCGCATAAAACTATATTCAAAGCCTTTTACAATCCTGGCAATCAACTTTCGCAGAAAGCCAAAACCCTAAAAACCTTAGAACTCCTAAACTTCTCTGTGGAACTAACTAATTGTCTCTTCGAATTGAATATGTAAAACTGAGCCCCCTAGGGCCTTATTTATAGTCTTCATTCCCTAGCTATTCTAGGAAAGAAGATATCTATCTCTATCTAAAATTATATCTAAAACTTGAAAGGATAAATAAATTGTTTTATGGAAATAAATCTAAAAGGAAAAGATAAAACTAAATAGGTAAGTCTTCATGTCTTGATAGATCTTGTCTCCTTGGATAGAACTTGATGGAATCGGATAGAACTTCGGCCAAATCGACTCCTTCGGCCCCAAGGAATCCCAAATCTAGTCGGATATGTCTTCGTCGAGAAGTTTCTGGAAACGGCTCTACTCGACCTCGACCACGGCTCGTCGACCACGAGTAGGGTGGTTTGTCGACTGGACTTCCTCGGCTAGATATACTCGATGTGCTCGGACTTGGCTCACTGGGCTCTCGTCGATCTCGACAAGGCATAGTCGAGATCGACTAGAGCGGTGTTCTTCCTTTCCGCTTCCGCGAGTTGCCTCTTCCGCTGGCAGCGAGTTTTTCCGCGGCAGCGAGCGGTCCGCTGCAGCGAGTCGAGTCGCTGGCAGCGAGTGCCGCCTGGTCGTCCTCGGCTTGTCGACCAGCTCTTCTTCTCGTCAACCCTGGGCGTGGCGCTGAGGCTTCGTTGATCTCGACTAGTGGTCCTCGAGATCGAGTAGGGCCCGGAGCCGGGTTTTTTCTGGCTTGCTCGATCAGGCTCTGCTCGACCAAGGTTGCTCGGTCATGCTTGTCTAGGTCGAGTAAGGCCTACTCGAGATCGAGTAGCCTTGACTCTCAGACTAGTTCCGCTGCTTTGACCTTGGACTTCTGTAGTGGTTTTCCGAGCTTTTCCGACCTTCTGTAGAATTGCTGTAAAATGCCTCGATTTCTGCGAATTAAACAGAAACTGGTGTAGATTCCATAATTTGGCAAATAAACATAAACTACATAGATTCTGTACTATTTAAACCCAAATGAATGTAATGTATACAGAAATCGATATAAAAGTTACTGTAAAACATGACAGATTTAGCTCACAATAAACACCCCATATTTAAGTTTGCTTGTCCTCAAGCAATACTTTTATTTGTCATTCAGGGGAAGAATTCAAACTCTCAACATCTTAGATTCATTCTTATATAACCCTGCAATCAATTACCATCCTCGAAAAGGTACTAGTGTCACAGATTCATGCATGTGAAAATATGTAAAAGCAACATCTACTCATAAAAGGAGGGTTATGCAAAAATAATTCATATGACAAAGCATTGATAATCAAGAAGACTTCAATTTAAGCTCATGAAGGAGTAGATTGGTAAAAGGCTAAAGGTGGGCAATATTTGGCAATGTGGTGCTTTTGATCCGGGGAAATGGAGTATTTCCCAAATTGAATTTCCATATTCCTTCTTCCATTTGATTCATCACCTTTCATAATGCTTTTCTCAATAATAATGCTTTTACCTCTCTAACCTTAGCACTGCCTTCTCGCGAGTCGCAAAGATGGGTGTCATGAATGGCCCCAGATACTTAGTGCTTTGGACTCCTCACAATGTGTCCCATCTCTCCAAACTATTATCTTAGAGAGCAGGGTCAATCTACCTTTATCTCCTGAGGTGATTGGATTTTCTTTCACTCATTAAATTTTCCATATAATTCAAACAATTTCCTTCCAAACTCCATATAAGATAATAATCACAACAACCATATAACAATTTCCATAATGTAACATCATTCTCAACATAATCCCCGGATAAGGTAAAGAATGGAAATATTTAGATCATGTGGAGCAATATTTGAAATAAGGCATAATATGGCTTTTGTGATGCATAAGCATTGGTATGGCTAGGATTTAACAATATGAGCATTATATGGAAATATAAAGTCCTCCATCCTCTTATCATGCAATATGTCAAAAGCAATTTCAAATTTTACCTCCTTTCATGGTTTTCAAGAAATAATGCACTTCTTTGTGACTTCCCTTTTCTAGGCAATTTCATGCTATATCTCTAATGAATCCAATTTTGCATCGTCGAGTTCAATATAAGCTTCCATGACATTATTTCAAAATTTTCAATGGGGGTCATTTTTCTCAAATTTTGGAAATTCATGCATATAAGCACATAAATCAATAATGCATTCCAAAATAGCCATGTATAAGCAATTCAAAGAAATAAACTCTAAATATGCACAAGTAATGCACATATAATGTCAAATAAATCAAATATGCATAATGTAAGCCCTTCCCCCACCCCAGACTTAAACATTACAGTGTCCTCACTGTATAAAAACAAGGGTAAAGAAAGAAACTCACAAGACAGGTGTGCAGAGCCTCTAAATTTCGAATGGAGCACCTCCTGGCCGAGTAAGACTTGGTTCTATTCATTGACCTGAAAAGTAGAAGACATATACCCATAATAGCAAAACTAAAAGTGTTCAAAACCAAAAACAAAAAAAAACAAAGTCTCAAATGTCCTAAAAAGTCTATGTACATGCTCTAGATTTTATAGTCGCTAGGCCGACTTTCCATTAATTCTCAAGGTGGCATCTGCAGGGCCCATGTAGCTTGGGCCTCAAATAAGACTCCATTCTTGTCCATCAGCTGTAATCCTCCAGAATGGATCTTGTTCACCACGAACGGTCCCATCCGCTTCTTGTTGAATTTGTTGGGAAACCAATGATCTTTTGATTTGGAGACATAGAGCTTGTCTCCAATTTCATATTCCTTAGGCTCATCATTGGATATCCTGCACAATCGCACATACCAAGGCAGACCTCTCCCATGTATAGATAAATCTTTAATGGAAATAGGAGAAGAAAGTTCCATACCTTGGCTTACCTTCGCGGAGACGGAATCGGGGACCACTGTATTTGGTTGATCTCGACTAGGGCTAGTCGATCTCGACAAGACTGCTGGTCCTGGTGGTGGTCTGGTCGAAGATTCAGAAGTCGAGGAAGAACAAGGCTTGTCGACATCGACAAGGATGGTCGACCTCGACAAGGATTCTGCTCCTGGTGTCTGCAGCATTGAGGGAGGCGCCGTCGAGGAAGATGTGGACTTGTCGATCTCGACAAGGCTACTCGATCTCGAGTAGCCTTCTCCTCCTGGTCGCTTCGTCATCGAGGAAGAAGGATCTAGGCTCCCCGATTGGTGGTCGACCTCGACAAGCGTGGTCGAGATCGACGAGGCTGGTCCTGGCTCTGGTTGTCTCAGCGTCGAAGAAGGCCGAGTAGGGTACTGGTGGTCGACCTCGACAAGTCTACTCGAGGTCGAGTAGGGTGGCTCCTCTGGTTTGCTGCTCGACGACGCTGGTGCTGGTGGAGGCTCCTTTGTCTGGTCGAGATCGACTAGGGCTCTACTCGATGTCGAGGAGCCTTGGTCGATCTTGACCCCATACTTAGTCCCTGTCAAGGCATCCGAAAAATAATGAATCCACAATGACTTACATTGGTCCGTGTCGATTGGATTCTCTGTGTTCTCCTTGAGGATTGCCATGATCTCCTCCACCTGGGCTTCCATGTCCCTCTTTTCCAACTCCTCGGGGGTCATATTTCTGACCTTGGGTTCCCCGCAGGTGATATAGCCAGCTGAGATAGATTTGACCTCTTCCATTGGACATGTATGCCTTTCAGTTTTATTAAAGGAATACTCAATCACCTCATCGCTGATGTTGAAGTTGAGCACTCCTTTCCTTACGCTTATGTTGGCATCCACCGTCGCCAAGAATGGTCTTCCTAAGATAATTGGACAAGCAGGATCTTCTTGCATATCAACTATTAAGAAATCAGCAGGGATGAAGAATTTACCTACTTGTACTGGGACATTTTCCACCATGCCTGTTGGAATGACCACCGTGTTGTTGGCCATGTAAACTCTAGCATCCACAGGCTCTAGGGCACCTATCTTAATCTTGGACCAAATCGTTAAAGGCATTATACTCACGCTAGCTCCAAGATCACATAAGGCATTAATTTTGTATGGACCAAATCCAATAGTTATAGCAAACTTACCTGGATCCGGCCTCTTCTCCAATATGTCCAGATGGCTGCACTCCTCTGTGATTTCAGCCATCGATCGCTTCTTGCTTAGAATCTCCTTCAGGAACTTGACATAAGATGGCATTTCATTGAGAGCTTCTGTGAAGGGGATGGTGACGTTGAGCTTCTGAAGCATCTTGATGAAGCGCTGAAACTTTTTCTCCGCCGGGTCCTTTAGAGATTTTGTGGGGAAAGGCAGCTTCTTTTTCTGATTCGGAGCCAGAACAGACGTCGGAGGTGCTGCAGACTTCTCTATGTCGACCAGGGGCTCCTCGACATCGACAAGGCCTTTGTCGACATCGACCAGATTGGGCCCAGTCGAGTTGTTGTGTGGTGTAGACGAAGATTCTGGAAGTGTTTCCTCGAGGTCGACGAGGCTCTTGTCGAGGTCGACCACGGCTTTGTCGAGATTGACTTGCTGTTCCTCGTCGTTCTGGTGCTTTCCGACCTCTGGCTCTTGCAGTTGATGGCCGCTTCTGAGTTTTATAGCAGTGATGTGTCAAGTCTTTCCCTTAGGATTTGGTTCTGAAGATCCTGGAAGTGACCCTGACTGTCTGGGGATTCCTGCTGCTAGCTGACCAATCTGTGTATCAACTGATTTCCGCCAGATATCAATTTCCCCAAGCCTAGAGTTGACACATTGCATCTGAGTATAGACGGAGTTGAAAGATTGCCTAGTTTCTGAGTGGTTTCTCCGTATTTCCTCCAGGACTCTCTGTATATCATCCTTTTTCTGCTCCCTTTCCGGATGTCCTGGAGCTCTATAGGGCGGAGGATTCCTAGGGACACCTTGGTTCCATTGTGGTTGCTGACGTTGGTGGGTCTAGAAGAGGATTAGTCTTGGTTTGAGAGTGGAGATGGACGAGTGGAGGTTGTGTTTTATTTTGACTGGTATGCTGTAAGGATTTTTTTTGATTTTGTGATTTATTTATATCTGCTGGCATGATGTTAGATAACGACCATGATGAACCTGATATGGAATTACATGTTGATATGCAATATTAAAATCTAGTTAGTAGTGGTAAGTGTTACCGTGATATATTAATACTTTGATATCCTGTTATGTTGTTTTAGAAGCATGTTAGGACGTGCTGTGATGTGATATATAAAGTAATGATGAGTATAAACTATGGGATAATGATGTGCTATTATGTAGAAGCATGATGTTTTATTATGTGGTAGTAAGCATGATGTGTACTATATGTTGACAAGCATGATTATTGGTTATGCAAATGATGAATATGACTTGAAGTATGATCATGATTAGTATATATGAGATAACGGTGCATGATTCTAAATGATTGTCATTCGATATTGTGATGAGTTAAGGTGATGTCTTTCAGAACATGCTGGCATTTTGGTGATTTATATACTCCTTGATCTTCTTTTTTCTGAATCTTAATAGCATGACTTTGTTGTGTTGATATGTTAACATGATGAATATGTTCTACTCGTGTTGCAATATCGATATGCGATAGTGAGACTTGATGTGTACTGAGGTACTAACCCCATAACATCTAACCCGTTGATGTCTGGACATGTGTGCTTACGTGATGAGTGATGAACATTCGATTATGCATTGGTGATGCCTTCACTATGATGTAGATATACCTTATGATTTATAGTATATTGAGGCTTGTCGTTCCTTTTTCTTACTTGAGACTGGTTGGCATGTTTATGTTTATGTTAAACGGTTATGTGATGGTTTGTGACTATGATATGATGTGGGACTTGTCATGTGTGAGATGGCTTATGGTATTATGCTTATGTAAGAGTTGAGAAGACTTTTGGTTATGGTACTTGTCGAGTTGTGAATATTGTTGCATGATCTGGAAACTAGGAAGAGAATATGGGATTAGCCCTTAGAGGTGGATGATTCCACCTCCGAGCTTCTGAATTTGATTGATTGTTATGCGGGAAACTGATTTGGTTTTGGAGGATTTTGATGAAATTTTGATTGAAAAGATTTTACTTGTTTTGGTGTAAAGTCGCTTGGTTAAACGCCTTACTTGGAGATTTTGAGCGGTTTGAAAAGGTCTTACTTGAAAATTTAAAGAATAAATATTACCGAGAATTTCAATGATTTTGAGGCCAATCTTTTCCAATTGCGGAATCCTTTTTTTTGAGAATTTTCACACCCGGGCTTATATTATAACGCCTCACGAAGTGGATACAAGCATTTTATAGGGGCGCATATAGAATGCTTGCTAAGACATAGTAAGGACGCTATGATCGCTTTTTGAGTTATAATGTGACCGAAAGGTCGGGGTAAGGGTGTAATAGGGGCCCATATCACATACTTGCTACGACCAATTGAGAATGTTATGATCACGTCAAGGGTGTTGTGAGGGTCTCATACGGGCCCCTATGAGATCCTCCCAGGACCAATGGCATGATCCTTGGACTCACCAATTTGAAACTTCATCCCCATGTTTTAGAGCGATTTTAGTCTCGAAGACGGGACTTATTTTTAGAGGTGGATGATGTAAAGGCCCGGATTTTTAAATCCTAATTCTCGGAAAAAGAAATTAAATATGAATTTAAATCGGGTTAACTAAAATCTCTTAAAATGAATTCCGGCATATAATTATTTTAAATGGACTTTCATTCAGATTTATTTTCGCTTTCGCTTGCTAAAATTTGAAAGTATAATATAATTTTATTATTTGATTCAGTTTGAGAATTCGATTTCAATTTGAATTTTTAAGCTTTATATCTTTTGAGTCGGGTTAAAGTCGAGTGATCGGGTTTCATGATTTATTTTATTATATTCTATTTCTTTTCCGGGTATTTTTCCTTAGAATCATATTCCTTATGTCTTCCACCTCAAATGTCTCGGTCTTTTATCCCTATTTCAATTTTAAAGTTATTATAATTGTGGTATGATTTGGATAAGAATAATTTTGGTGTTTGAGCAATTAGAGAAAATTTGACCACAAGCACTCTCTTCTGTTGAACCTCAGAGAATCGGTCCCCTCCCCTCTCCTCACCTTTTCACCCTTGCCTTGCAATTCACAACTATAGAATTGTTCTCTTGTGCACAATTTCACCCTACAAAACCCACCTCCTCCTGCCTCCTTTCCCTTATCATCACACTAAACCCACAAAGGAACGCCAATCCTCACTCCACTCTCCCTATTATCTGCAACTTCCAGCAGAACCCCGGAATTAAATCATCCACCATTGTCGCCTTGCCCAGCCCTGTTTCCCCCTTGTATTCTCCCGTTTTCTTCGACCCTCCACCAACATCTCGCCGGCGTGCAGCCGACCATTCCGAGAAGCCGAGAGCGCAGCAGCAGCGGCAACATCTCTTCCTCCTCTCTGTCATTCCCGTCGCCGTGACCAGCACCAGGGGTGCTTGTGTCCACGAGGAGTCAGCGGAGCACCCCAGGAGGCTTCTTCCTCGTCGTCGGAGACCAGGAGTTGTCGGAGAAACCGCCGCCACCAGTTTCCCCTTCCCTGTTTGTTCCAAGGTCGATTCCGTTTTCTTATTCGATTTTGGTTCAAATCTCGCCAAAATCCGCTTTTCCACATCCCTTACTTCTCATAGGACTCAATCGACGCTTCTTCCCCCGTCAATCGCAACCGGAGCCGCCCTCGGAGCCCCTCGGAGCCGGAATCGCGCCGCGACTCGGTAATCCCTCTCTCTCTCCTTCCTCCGTTGCTGCGCTTTCGTTCTGTTTGCCTGAGTGTGGTCGGGGATTGGACGTCGGTCGGGTTGGGTGACTCTGGTCCGGAAAGGAGACCGTCGGGGGGTCCTTTTCTTCTTCTCTTCCATTTTCCGGCGTGGGTGTTGTACGTGTTCTATTTGATCGGGGATTCGGGGTTGAAGACATATCCCCTTCATTCTTTCTCAGTTGGGCCATGGGTTAGGCCTGACCCGGATCCCTTGAACGGGTTATATCATTTGTGTTGTGAGGCATCCGGGTTGGGCTTCTTATTTGGGTCCGATAGCAGATCCGGGTTTTCTTATAGGGCTTAAGAGAGTTGGGCTTTTGGTTTGAGTTTTAAAAAGGGGTTTTGTGTTCTATATTATACATATATATATATATATATATATATATATATATATATATATATATATATATATATATATATATATATATATATATATGTTGTATGTTGAGTTAATAATTTATAACACATGTTTATTGTATAATTGTTAGTTATTATTAGATTATCATTTTATATTAATATTCTGAGTTTCGAGTGATGAATATATTTTATGGAAATATTAATTATATTATAATTTGTTTTTAGAAAATAGTGAAGTGAACTATTGAGGTTAATTTATAAAATGATTCATTTTTTGATGTTGTTTTATAAATATGATTTTATAAAGATGGATTAATTTGGTGTTTATTTTAGATAAACATTGTTGGTAAATTATTTAAAAGAGATTTTTTCAAGTTTTTGGAATTGTCTTTTAATGACTTGTGCTTAGGAAACCAAAATGCCGAGATTTTTAAGGACATGGTTTTAAGGTTTAAATGTTTAATGTCGGTATCCTTTGTCTTGGTTTTACGATGTTGGTTTTGAGAAGGAAATGAGAAGAATGATTTTGGTTGATCTTGATCATATCGGAAAGGTTTTGGAAAACGGTTTTACTATCGGTTGTTTTTTAGCATATTGAGAACTTGGTGTTCGTATGTGTGAATGTTGGTTCGATAGCTTATGGAAATGGCTTGATGATAGGTGTGTATTGCTTTTGGATTGCTTTGGACTTGTATTTGGGCCCTTGCTTGCGTTATTTTGCTGTTCTGCTTTGGACTTGCATTTGGACATTCATGCCTGTTGTTGCATTTTATGTTAGGTGTTGCATATCCATAAAAGCATGCCATGTAGTATCCTGTTTAGGCTGCACTAATTGAATGAGCATCTGTTTACTTTATGCGTTTGAAACAGAACGGCCGTTATCTGTGATAGTCCTAGAGTCTTTGCTAGGGTCATAGGGTAGCCCAGCCTCATCGGGTACCCTGAGTCAATCGAGTCATGAACTTCCTTATATTATGAGATCCCTGCGGGCTTTATTGTGGAGCAGGTTAGCCATGCGTGCCGCCCGATTATGATGGAATGCATTCACGAGCTGGCCAGTCTCTGCCCTATCGGAAGGGGGTGGAGGTAGGAGAGGGATATGCCATTTGGCATTGTCTTGGGCCCTTTACAGCATTTCTGCACATTATTATGAACTAGGAGCATGCTAGTGTGTTTGACTTCCGTACTGCATTAGAGCATCTTTATTAGGTATAGCACATACTATGTGGCCTCAGCGAGGACTGCCGGTCCCGCATGAGTGGCTCGATCTGACTCCTTTCCCCGTTCTTTTTTTAAGGTGTTTTCTGCAGATTTTGAGTGCTCGATGTCTATATGACGGGGTTCCCTTTTGGCGAATCGAAGAATCTAGCTAATATCCTAACTTAGTAAAATGGTAATTACCCACTCATGATTTGGTTTTAACCGGCTCTGCCGTGGCACTTGTATCTTTACTTTCTTCCGCTTTACTTTTCGTTTGAAATGGATTCCGCGACATAGCCTTAGGACAGGTTAAGGCTACCCAACGGCCCTTCGAGGTTTTTAGGGTTTGAAATCCCTCTTTATACTAATCTTAAAAATGAGTTTGAAACCTCGACCCGTACTTGGATTGCAAGATCCGAACAAGAGGTTTTATCCCTTGAAACGTAACCTGGAAATCATAATTCCGGGCCATTACACTCGCTACCACACTCGCTGTCAGCGAACTCCCATGCCTTAGAAACTTCCTTGTGCTTGGACCTTCTCCTGGATCATCTAGGTCCTGATTGTAGTATGCAAGCTCAGCGGACAGGTGGTTGTTTGCATAGAGTCCTTTACCTTCCTTCTTCTTCTTTCCAGTCCTAGTCCTGCGCAGGTTAGCTCCCCACGGGGCCTTGCCTCCTCTAAAATTCTTATTAAATTTATAAATGGACGGAGGAGAAGTTGAAATCATACCTGAACTTACCGTTTTGTGCCCAAAACACAAATCTTTGGCCTGAGGGTTGGTCGACGTCTAGGAGACCTGGTCGATGTTGAGGAGGATGGTCGACGTCGAGTACCGGGACCCCATACTTACGCTTTTGGCAAGTCTGGTGCTCAACAGGAGAAGTCGACGTCGAGGAAGTTTGGTCGACATCAAGTAGTGTGGTCGACGTCGAGTAGACTTGGTCAATGTTGAGCAGCTTTTTGGTGCTTTCCTCCATTGTTGTTTGCTCATCCCCGTGGTTGCTTATGCTCTTCACCTCCAGCCATGGAATTTCCTCCTTTGTAGGGTTAAAAGAGAAATCTAAGACCTCATCGCCTATTGTGAAGGTGAGCAATCGCTTTCTGACGCTGATCTTGGCATCTGTAGTAGCTAGAAAAGGTCTACCAAGAATAATAGGGCAAGTAGGATCTTCCGCACAATCTATAATAAGAAAATCAATGGGAATGTAGAACTTAACAACCTGGACAGGGCAATTATCTACCATACCTGTAGGGATTACCACTGTATTGTTTGCCATGTATAGCTTGGCATCCAAAGGCTCTATTGATCCTATCTTCACCTTTTGCCAGATTGATAAGGGCATGATGCTCACGCTTGCTCCTAGATCACACAGTGCCTCAAATCTAAATTGTCCAAATCCCACATTAATGGAAAACTTACCAGTGTCAGGTCTCTTCTCAGGGAAATCCATCCTTTTGTAGTCACTAGCGATTTCTATGATTGATTGCTTGTTACTAAGGATTTCTTTAAGGAACTTGAGATAAGCAGGCATCTCTTGAAGAGCTTATGTAAAAGGAATTGAAACATTTAGTTCTTGAAGCATTTTAACTAAGCGTTTAAACCAACCTGCAGTGGGATCTTTCAGCGCCTTGGAAGGGAAATGAAGTATCTTCTTTGGTTTTGGAGCGGAATCAGCTGTCGGAGGTGCTGCAGATGGGTCGACATTGACTATAGGGGACTGCTCGATATCGAACAGGTGTCAGTCGGTATCGACCTAATTATGGTCGATTTCGACTGTTGTGGTCGATTTCGGGGTTGCTGTTGCAGACGGGTCAATATCAACCTTAGTGTGGTCGATATCGATCAAAGCTTGGTCGTACAGTTCACGACCGCTCCTGAGCTTTACAGCAGCTACGTGTCCAGATTGCCCCTTAGGATTGGGATCTGTGTGCCTAGGGAGCTTTCCGGCTGGTCTTGGGATCTGTTGCGCAAGTTGACCCATTTGGGTCTCCATATTTTTCTTTCAGATATCCATCTCCCCAAGTCGTGTATTGAGGCCATGGAGTTGAGTCTGGATGGCGCTTATAGACTGTTGATGTTGTGCCTAGTTCCTCCTCATCTTGTCGAGGATCACCTGTAGATCATCCTTCCGCTGGCTCCTTTTCTGGATGTCCTGGAGCTCTGTATGGTGGGGGGTTCCTAGGGGCACCTTGGTTCCACTGTGGTTGATGGAACCGTTGGTCCCCCATATAGCGATTGGGACCCCCTGCGTAAGCTACCTCCTCGTGAGTTTCTGCCATCCTGACTTGCTCTGTATGTGGGCACTCTGGAGTGGTATGCCACTGTGAGCCGCATTCAATGCAGGGCTTGTTAGCAGAGAGATATTTGACCTGCTTGAGGAGCTTTCCATTCTGATCTCTGTAGTACTGCTCTTTTACATCCGGATCAATCTCCTTGGGAGGCTCATAGAGAGGCATGGATGGGGCTGGCCTTGCATAGGTGTCGTTGTTTTCGTCGTAGTTTCTAGGAGCCCCATAGGTGTTGTCGAAATTGGTGAGCCTTTCGATAGTAGCCCATGCCTCTGCTGGTGTCTGCGTTAGGTATTCATACTGCGTGAACTGATTGATCCTTTCCTTGGCGGCCAGATCAAGAAAATTTTAGAAAATCTCCTGAATGACGTATGGTGGCTGCCCTTGAGTGGGGCAGGATCGCAGTAGATCCTTTTATCGATCCCATTCTCGTGCTAGCGGTTCCCAAGGCTTTTGTTTGAAAGCTGTAATCTTTTGTCTAAGCAACGCTCTCTTGGCGGGAGAAAAGAACTTGTTGAGTAATGCATTCCTAACCTCTGCCCATTTTGTGAGGGATCGTGCAGGGAGACCTTCAAGCCACTTAAATGATGGACCGGCAAGAGACCAACGAAAAGCTTTCATCTTGACATATTCCAGAGTAGTACCTTCAGCAAGAGTTTGACACATGTCAGAAAAATTTGTTATATGTTCAAGAGGGCATTCATTAAACCTTCCGTAAAAAGCATTATTTTTAATTTCAATAAGGAAGGCAGTGCGAATCTCAAAATTATTAGGAGGGATTAGAATAGCCTATTCAGGCACGACAAGAGTCAGGTGCATGTAATCCTCCGCAGTGATAGGGTATTGGACAAGCTCAACCTTTGTCTGCCTCCTTCGTTCAGCTTCCTACTCAGTGCGTGCTCTCTTTGAAGCCTCTCGATCGTCTAGGCTTGTGTTTCAGCGGTCGCCATGATCATTTTCAGTCTAGAGTGGATGTGTATAAGACGTTCCGGGTCGTCGAAGGCGTCAAACTCAGGTGGTTGACCAGAACGGCGCATACACCGCAAAAAGAAAACTCAAGGAAAACGTGAGATCTAACTACCTAAGGTGTAAATGATAGCCTCCCAGGCAACGACGCCAATTTTTTGACAGAGGAAATCGAGATTGCAGATAGAATGTAAATAAAATAAGCAAACTAATTCCATTCCGAGCAAATAATGATCAAGACTCCCTCTCGTTGCAGCAGCAGGAAGTCAGGTTCGATCCTCGAGGAAGCTGGTCACCGGATCTCAGGTAGCGGAAGAATCTCACGGGAACAAGTCGACTCCAGAGTACTCGACCTCGACCATGGGTGGTCGACAAGGGTCAGGCACAGTCGAATTCGAGCAATCAAGGTCACTGGTGTGTGGTCCACGTCGACCAAGTGTCATCGACGTCGAGGAGAAGTCGTTGATGTCGAGTAAGGCTGGTCGAAGTCGAGGACCTACAGGGAAAAAAACGAGCAGCGATCTCGAGCAGAAACCCTAGATCGAATATCAGTAGTCGACGTCGAGGAGAAAACATTAACAAAACGAATTGCAGATTTTCAAAATAAACAATGTAAAAGAAAACTTCCAAGATCGGGGTTTGAAACAACGATAACCAAACATGCATCAGGAAATATAAAGAGAAATAAACATGCAATCACATCAAAGGATTAAGCTTTTGCCTTTTCCAACAATTGGAAACCTCTCTCAAGAAACCCTAATTGTATCTACCAATTTTATGTTTATAATCCAAGTGGTTTACATGAATCTCTATTCTTTCAAATAGGTAATAAACATATAAAAGGTAGTGGATGATCAAAACATAATAAAGGTCGAATCTTTACCTCAAACATGCTTGGCTATCGTCGGGTTTACCCCGACCCTAGAAGTAGGTGGACTACTCGTTATTCATCATAACAAAACTCATCAATAATAATAGAAAACAAATTGCATTAATAAAATAAAACAAAGCTTACAACCGATCGAAGTCAACTTGCTCTCGCTCCTTCACTCCTCTCGGCCTCCACTCTCTCTCTCTCCTACTCGATACCTCTTCTTCTCAATAGCTTTGAATGCATAAAAACTAGCCCCATAGGCTTTATTTATAGGCTTTAATCCTTGCTAGTCCAGGCAAACAAATTCTATCTATTTCTAAAGATAAAACTTAATAAAAGAAACATTTATCTAAAAAGGAAAATATCTAAATCTTCATGTGGTGGATAAATCCTTCCTTCCATAGATAGATCTTGACAAAATTGGATGAATCCGGCTTGTTTCGTGTCCAAGTCTTCATCACGTTCTCGGATTGGACCAACGGACTCGCGGCCCAAAAATAGTCTGGTCGACGTCGAGGAGGTTCGGTCAACGTCGAGGAGACTCGTCGATCTCGGCTTCTCTTCGCAGCTCGGGTAGGGTTCCAGGTGTGGTCGACGTCGAGGAGGTGTACTCGACGTCGAGGAGAGTTCTTGTTCTTTAAGGGCTTCTCTCTTCGTCGGAATCGAGTACGATTTCTGGTTGACGTCGAGGAAGTCTACCCGACGTCGAGGACATTAGAGCTCTCAATATTCTGCTCTGTTCTTGAAACGCACCTTCTCGAGTCCTCGTTCATCGGATTGATGCATATGAGTATGCGTTGGAAAGCTCTCTTCGAGGGCTACAACTGTCATGAAGACATCAAACCTTGATTCAGAATGACGGATGTCGATAAGTGGGCTTTTCTCCGGCTGCACCATCCTTAGCTTCTTCATGACTTTCCTTTAAGCTCCAAAGTGCGTCTGATTTCTGCGAAATTAAACAGAAACTAGTGTAGACTCCACAATTTAGCAAATAAGCACAAACTACACAAATTTTGTACTATTCTAACCCAAATGCATGAAATGTATACAGAAATCGATATAACAGGGCACAAAACATGGACATCAAAGAGCAATGTAAGACCGGCCAGCAACCAGGAAAGCTCCAACCGCGGAAGAAAGCGCCTACCTAACCTCCATTAAAAAGAAGAAAGAAGTATTGTGCATCGAAGAGCAATGTAAGTATATGGTGGAAGACAGTTCCCCGACCAGAACATCGAAAGCGAAGCTCGAAGTCAGACCAGCCGCCAGAAAAGCGCCAACCGCGGATGAAAGATCTGTTTGTCTACTTTTCCTCAGGATTCCTCAATCCTGAGGAAAAAGTTTACTTGGGACAGGTGCTGGGGCCAAAAGAGAAGGAACGAGTCTTGTAAATCATAACAAGATCAAGGCATGTCTTCGCATGGACTCCACGAGACCTCCTAGGGGTGCCAACCGCGATCGCGAAGCACACATTAAGGATTCTCCAAGACGCAAGGCCCATTGCATGTCTTCATTGAGGAAGTGGAATATTCTGACTGGCTGTCGAACGTAGTTCTAGTGAAAAAGTCCAACGGAAAATGGAGAATGTGTGTTGACTTCTCAGACATAAACAAGTCTTGCCCCAAGGACAGTTATCCGCTACTACCTATAAACGAACTAGTTGATAGAACCGCAGGGAATAAGGTCCTTAGTTTTTTGACGCATATTCAGGGTATAATCATATACGTCTAGATCCGCTTGATAAAAATGTCATGACTTTCATCGCCAACCAGGGAATATTCTGCTATCGAGTTATGCCCTTCGGACTCAAGAATGTTGGGGCGACGCTTCAAAAGGCAGTAGATCGAATCTTCCACAGGCAGATTGGAAGAAACGTATCCATATATATTGATGATATTGTTGTCAAGAGCAAAAAGATGGAAGATCATGCAACAAATCTACAGGAGACATTTGACTCACTTCGACGAGGGGGTTTGAACCTTAACGCAGAAAAGTGTGTCTTTGGGGTCGATTCCGGCAAGTTCCTTGGTTTCATGGTCAGTCATCGAGGGATAGATGTAAACACCGAGAAAATCACAGCAGTTCAGAATCTTCTGCCGCCACAGACCATATATAAAGGAGGTACAGTCCCTAATTGGGGCAATGAATTATTTGAGCATATTCTGCTCATGCCTCGCGGATAGGTCCTTGCGTTTATTTTAACTGCTCAATAAGAAGGGACCTAAACAGTGGACCCTAGAGCTACGGGACACGTTTGAAGGGCTAAAATGTTTCTTATCGACGATGCCCACTCCGCAACAGCCAGAAAAGCATGAGGCTCAACATCTGTACCTGGCAGTGAAAAGCGTCACTATCAGCGCTGTTCTGACCCGTGACGAAAATTATCCAGTGTACTACATTAGTAGAGTTTTGCAAGACGTTGAGACGCGGTACAAACCGGTTGAGAAAATGATCATGTGCTTAGTGTTTCAGCTCGAAGTAGACATGGCCACGGGTCACGGGTCGGGCGGGTCGACCCGTGACCCGCCGGGTTGGTGACCCGACGGGTCAGGGTCCACGGGTCCAAGGGTCGGCTCAGGTTGAGGGTCAAAGTTAGGGTCGGTGAAAAGATAACCCGTGACCCGACGGGTCCAACCCGGTTCGACCCGTCGGGTTGACCCGCCATTTTAAAATATTTTTTTTTGAAAAATTTATTTTAAATAAATTAAAATTTTAATTATTATGTAAATTATATAAATTATTCTTAAAATAAGTCATAATATTACAAAAACTAATATGCAATGGCAACGTGAGACAAATGAACCCCATGCTTCTCCTTTTATAGACTTAGCACCCCCGCTTTCCTCTAGTTTTCAATGTGGGACAAGAACTAGGGTAAAACTACAACATGTCTTGAATATCTACCATCCGGTTGGTGTCAATCCATACTTATAAATTTTTATCATATACAAACACTAGTACTATACATTATATAAATATTATTTAAAAAAAATATTTTACCTATCAATTATGAAAGATTAAAATAACGAACGGATAACAAGAAAGTGTGAAGTTCAACAAAACATCTTAAACATTTGTGTTATTTGGTGGATCTACTATTAAATCATTCTATATGATACTAAGTTAGAAGACTTTCTGATATAATTTCAAATAATACAAATATTGTTGTTGATAAAGCCGTTACACTTGTATGGTATCCTTAATGTTGAGTTTTCGTTTATTTGGAAAATGATATAGCACTTCGGATTTTCAAACACAAGAATGAAATATAATATTGGGTAATACTTTTTCAATGTGTATTTTCATGTCATAACAAGCAACTCAAGTATGTAATTTCAATAACATCATCATTATGTGTATTCACAAAATGTGGCTAATTCAACTTTAAACGAGAAAGTTTAACATATATATATGAAGATGAACCTAGATTTGAAATCATTGATCAAGAAATTAACATAATAATGCAAGTAAAATAAAACACTTATGATTGATTAATGGATCAACACAACTATCAATTAAATTAAATAGAAAGATTAATCCAACATAACTTGATATATTTTATCATGATGTTTCATCACCACGTGTTATTCATTTCATTAAATCCTAAGAGGTAAACACTTTAATTATATTATATGTTACATCATATAATCCAAATACTTAAATTACATTATATTCCACCATATAATCTAAAGACTTTGATTACATTACATTTTCCGCGGAAGAAAAGTCAACCCGCGCCGATCCCATATGGAATCGACCCAGCCCGTGGAGCTGTGTCGAAACCAGCCAAAAATATATAAGAACGATGAAAACAGAAAATAATAATAATAAGAAAAGAGGGGGAAACCCCCCAACATTCGCCCACGGCATAAGATTACCAATTACCTCCCCTGCACATTGTTCGCGGATAGAAAAGGCAGCTTTGTGCCCTACATGCCCTCACACCACGAGGGGTACACGTTTCACTTCAAAAGCAACACGTGTCTAGGAGAAGAACACCCCCCATCTAATATAAAAGGGGAAATCTGAACTATGTTATAGGACTTTTGGCAAAAAAGAGAGGAGAGCGGATAAGAATGGAGAAATAGAGATGTTCTTTGGAAAACACTAGGAGGAAAACACGTTATGGGAGAGAGAAATCCGCTCCACGGGTGAAACAAGGCCACACCCGCGTCCAACTAAGAAGGTTCCATCTAAAACCCATCAGTCGAAGAGGGAGATTCATCAGTCCACGCTCAAATTCCTCGAGTCAAGCAATGTACGACATTTAAATGATAAATCCCCATCATGTCGATGAAACTCCTGTATAGGGGAGGCCTGTTGTTGCAGGAGTAAGTCAAGTATAGAATAGAATATGGTTTAGATCGACTCCCCTGTCTCAGCAAATAATTACAAGACTTCCTCCCGTTGTAGTAAGAGAAAAGTCAGGATCGAATCCACGAGGAAGCACGTCAGCAGTTCTCAGGTAGCTGTCAGATTCTCACAGCAGCAGCAGAAAAAACACAGAAACAAACACAGAAGCAGAAACAAATAATCCCGGCAAGGGCAGCTAAGATAAAAGCAAAGACAGAAGCAAACAAGCAAAAGCAAGCAAGGAACAAAGCAACTCGACAAAAGCTAATCGACAACAGCAAAGTACTCGACCAGACAACTCGACCGAGTTTTGTCGACACAAGTCCTCGACGTCGACAAGTTACTCGACACAAACAGCTGATCGACAAGATGTTCTCGACAAGACACAGATCGACAACAGAAGCAAAGAACTAGATCTCGACAAAAAGAACTCGACTTCGGAACTTCTCGACGTCGACAACAGTGTTCGACCTCGACGAGGCTCTTCGAAATCGATGAAAACAGAAATTTAAAAGTGCAAATGCTTTCGAACACGGAAACGATTTTTAACACGGAATTAATCAATAAACTAAAGGCTTCCAAGGCTAGGGTTTCAACACCACAACGATAACCATGCAAAGTAACACATAAAGGCATAAAAGATCATGCTTTCCATCTAAATAACTTTCGTTATTAACAAATAGGAATATAGAGGCTTTCGCATAAACCCTAATTGTTACTAACCCTTTTTCACATAATTAATCCAAGTTGGATTAAGATCACTTTCGCTTCAATAATACAAACAAGGATCACCTTCAACTCTCGCAAAAGAATCATGCTCATAGGGATAGAAGATGAATCGCATAAAAATCTGACCTTTATTGCATCGCCTCACATGGCCACCGTCGGGCTCACCCCAGCCCCAGAAGTGGGTGGACTACTCACGCCTCATCGCAATCGCAGACATTGATGTATAAAAAGAAACTTGCATAAAACTATATTCAAAGCCTTTACAATCTTGGTAATCAAACTCTCGTCGAATGCCAAAACCCTAAAACCTTCGAACTCCCTAAACCGTCTCTGTGGAACTACTTAATTCTCTTCGGAATTGGATGATTGAAAAACCAGCCCCTAGGGCTTTATTTATAGCCTTCATTCCCTAGCTATTCTAGGAAAGAAGATATCTATCTATATCTAAAATTATATCTACTTGCTTTAAAGATAAATAAAATGTTTAATGGAATTAAATCCATAAGGGAAAAGATAAAACTAAATATGGAAATATGTCTTCATGTTGATAGATCTTGCTCCTTGATGATAGAACTTTGATAGATCGGATAGAATCTTCGGTCAAGTCGACTCCTTCGCGCCCAAGGAATCCAAATCCTAGTCGAACAGCTCACGTCGAGAAGATTCTGGAACTGGCTCTAGTCGACTTCGAGGAAGCTTCGTCGACCTCGACAAGGGTGGCTCGTCGAGTGGACTTCCTCGGGTTGGTGTGCTCGATGTGGCTCGGACTGGGCTCCTGGTGCTTGTCGTCCTCGAGTAACCCTTGTCGATGTCGAGTAGACTGGCTCGCCGACTAGGGTTTCTCGAGCGTCTTTCCTCGATGGGCTTCGGATCTGGACTCAGGCTCGTCGATCTCGACCAACTGCTCCTCGAGATCGACCAGGGTTCGTCGGAGATGGCTCTGGTGGGCTTGTCGAGGACTCCTCCTCGGACTTGCTCTGGGTCTCTTGTCGATCTCGAAAAAGGTTCGTCGAGATCGAGTAGATCTGGTGCTCGGCTTCTCGTCCTCGGCTTCTCGGGCAGCTCTTCTCCTCGTCGACTCCGGGCATGTGGATTGGGCTTCGTCGACCTCGACCAGGGCTTGTCGAGGTCGAGTAGGGTCCGGAGTCTGGGTTGTCTGGCTTGCTCGACCATGGCTTGTCGATCAAGGTTGGTCGGCCAAGTCTTGTCTAGGTCGAGTAGACTTACTCGAGATCGAGTAGACCTGACTCCTAGACTTGTTGCGCTGCTTTGACCTGGGACTTCTGTAGTGGTTTTCCGAGCTTTTCCGACCTTCTGTAGAATTGCTGTAAAACGCCTCGATTTCTGCGATTTAAACAGAAACTGGTGTAGATTCCATAATTTGGCAAATAAACATAAATTACACAGATTCTGTACTATCTAATCCCAAATGAATGTAATGTATACAGAAATCGATATAAAAGTTGCTGTAAAACATGGCAGATTCCGCTCACAACAAACACCCCATACTTAAGCTTGCTTGTCCTCAAGCAATACTTTTATTTGTCATTCAGGGGAAGAAATCAAAACTCTCAACATATTAGATTCATTCTCATATAACCCTGCAATCAATTACCATCCTCGAAAAGGTACTAGTGTCACAGATTCATGCATGTGCAAATATACAAAAGCAACATCTACTCACAAAAGGAGGGTTATGCACAAACAATCTATACGTGACAAAGCATTGATAATCAAGAAGACTTTAATTTAAGCTCATGAAGGAGTAGATTGGTAAAAGGCTAAAAGGTGGGCACTTTCTGGAAATGTGGTGCTTTTATGATCCGGGGAAATGGAGTATTTTCCAAACTGAATTTCCACATTCCTTCTTCCTTTGATTCATCACCTTTCATAATGCTTTTATTCATAATAATGCTTTTACCTCTCTAACCTCAGCACTGCCTTCTCGCGAGTCGCAAACATGGGTGTCATGAATGGCCCCGGATACTTAGAGCTTTGGACTCCTCACAATGTGTCCCATCTCTCCAAACTATTATCTCAGAGAGCAGGGTCAATCTACCTTTATCTCCTGAGGTGATTGGATTTTCTTTCACTCATTAAATTTTCCATATATTTCAAACAATTTCCTTCCAAACTCCAAATATGATAACAATCACAAAAACCATATGATAATCTCCATAATGTAACATCATTCTCAACATAATCCCCGGATAAGGTAAAGAATGGCAATATTTTAGATCATGTGGAGCAATATTTGAAATAAGGCATATTATGGCTTTTTGTGATGCATAAGCATAGGTAAGGCTAGGATTATAACAATATGAGCATTATATGGAAATATAAAGTCCTCCATCATCTTATCATGCAATATGTCAAAAGCAACTTCAAATTTTACCTCATTTCATGGTTTTCATAAAAATAATGTACTTCATTGTGACTTCCCTTTACTAGGCAATTTCATGCTATATCTCTAATGAATCTAATTTTGCATCGTCGAGTTCAATAAAACTTCCATGACATTATTCAAAATTTTCAATGGGGGTCATTTTTCAAGATTTTTGGAAAACATGCATATAAGCACATAAATAAATAATGCATTCCAAAAATAGCCATGTAGCAATTCCAAGAAATAATGCATAAGTATGTCAAATATGATCAAATATGGCAATTATGCATGGAGTAAGCCCTTCCCTCACCCCATACTTAAACATTACAGTGTCCCCACTGTATAAAAACAAGGTGAAGGGTAAAGAAAGAAACTCACAAGACATGTGTGCAGAGCTGCAAAATTTTGAATGGAGCACCTCCTAGTCCGAGTATGACTATAGCTTTGATTCTATCCATGGACCTGAAAAGTAGAAGACATATGCCAACAAAAGAAAAACAAAAACCAAAAACAATGTTCAAAA
The DNA here is from genome assembly GCA_037127255.1 of Persicaria tinctoria. Lineage (NCBI taxonomy): Eukaryota > Viridiplantae > Streptophyta > Magnoliopsida > Caryophyllales > Polygonaceae > Persicaria > Persicaria tinctoria. Next base: position 59,395,953 of record JBANSL010000007.1, on the reverse strand, counting down.
CCAGAAACCAAAAACAAAGTCTCAAATGTCCTAAAAAGTCTATGTACATGCTCTAGATTTTATAGTCGCTAGGCCGACTTTCATTTATGCTCAAGGTGGCATCTGTAGAGCCCATGTAGCTTGGGCCTCAAATAGGACTCCATTCTTGTCCATCAGCTGTAATCCTCCAGAATGGATCTTATTTACTATGAACGGTCCCATCCGCTTCTTGTTGAATTTGTTTGGAAACCAATGATCCTTTGATTTAGAGACATAGAGCTTGTCTCCAACTTCATACTCCTTAGGCTCATCATTGGAAATCATGCACAATCGCACATACCAAGGCAAACCTCTCCCATGTATAGATAAATCCTTAATGGAAATAGGAGAAGAAAGATCCATACCTTGGCTTACCTTCGCAGAAACGGAATCGGGCACCACGGTGTTTGGTCGATCTCGACTAGGGCTCCTCGAGATCGACGAGTCTGCTGGTCCTGGTGGTGGTGGCTTCATCGAGGAAGAAGAAGTTGAGGAAGGGGGCTTGTCGACATCGACAAGACTGGTCGACCTCGACGAAGACTTTGGCTCTGGTGGCTTGCTCATCGAGAAAACAGGGTCTGGTGGCGCCGATTGGTGGTCGACCTCGACGAGCCTTGTCGAGATCGACGAGGGTTTCTCTCCTGGTTGCTGCGGCGTCGAGGAAACAGGGACTCGTGGCTCCGAGTGCTGGTCGACATCGAGTAGCTTCCTCGAGATCGACAAGGGCTCTGGTCCTTGAGTTGGCAGCGTCGAGGAAAACAGGTCTGGTCTCCCTGAGTTTTGGTCGATCTCGACAAGATCTTTGTCGATCTCGAGTAGGGCTGGTTCCTCCGGTTTGCTGCTCGACGAAGCTGGTGCTGGTGGAGTCGCCTTGGTCTGGTCGAGATCGATAGGGTTCTACTCGATGTCGAGGAGCCTTGGTCGATCTTGACCCCATACTTAGCTCCTTTGTTCTCTTTAAGGATTGCCATGATCTCCTCCACCTGGGCCTCCATGTCCCTCTTTTCCAGCTCCTCAGGGATCATATTCCAGACCTTGGGTTCCCCGCAGGTGATGTAGTCAGCTGAGATAGATTTGACCTCTTCCATTGGACCCGTATATCTTTCAGTTTTGTTGAAAGAATACTCAATTACTTCATCGTTGATGTTGAAGGTGAGCACTCCTTTCCGTACACTTATGTTGGCATCCACAGTCGCCAAGAATGGTCTCCCTAGAATAATTGGACAAGCAGGATCTTCTTGCATATCAACAATTAAGAAATCAGCAGGGACGAATAATTTACCTACTTGTACTGGGACATTTTCCACCATGCCTGTTGGAATGACCACCGTATTGTTGGCCATGTATAGTCTAGCATCCACAGGCTCCAGGGCACCTATCTTAATCTTGGACCAAATCGTTAAAGGCATAATACTGACACTAGCTCCAAGATCACATAGGGCATTAATTTTGTATGGACCAAATCCAATAGTTATAGCAAACTTACCTGGATCCGGCCTCTTCTCCAGTATGTCTAGATGGCTGCACTCCTCTGTGATTTCTGCCATCGATGGCTTTTTGCTCAGAATCTCTTTCAGGAACTTGACATAGGACGGCATTTCATTGAGAGCTTCTGTGAAGGGGATGGTGACATTGAGCTTCTGAAGCATCTTGATGAAGCGCTGAAACTTTTTCTCCGTCGGGTCCTTTAGAGATTTTGTTGGGAAAGGCAGCTTCTTTTTCTGAGTCGGAGCCAGAACAGACGTCGGAGTTGCTGCAGATTTCTCGACCAAGGGCTCCTCGACATCGACCAGACCTTTGTCGACATTGACCAGATTGGGCCCAGTCGAGTTGCTGTTCGGCGCAGACGACGATTCTGGAGATTTCTCCTCGACCTCGAGTAGACCTTTGTCGAGGTCGACTAGGCTCTGGTCGAGATCGACGACGGGTTTGTCGACCTCGACTTGCTGTTCCTTGCTATTCTGCTGCTTTCCAACTTCTGGCTCTTGAAGTTGATGGCCGCTTCTGAGTTTTACAGCAGCGATGTGTCCAGTCTTTCCCTTTGGATTTGGTTCTGAAGATCCAGGGAGAGTGCCTGACTGTCTGGGGATTCCTGCTGCTAGCTGACCAATCTGTGTATCAACTGATTTCCACCAGATATCAATTTCCCCAAGCCTAGAGTTGACACCTTGCATCTGAGTATAGACGGAGTTGAAAGATTGCCTAGTTTCAGCGTGATTCCTCCGCATCTCCTCCAGGACTGTCTGTATATCATCCTTTTTCTGGTCCCTTTCAGGATGTCCTGGAGATCTGTAGGGCGGGGGGTTCCTAGGGACTCCTTGGTTCCACTGTGGTTGTTGAAACCTTTGGTCCCCCATGTAGCGATTGAGACCCCCTGCGTAAGTCGCTTCCTCATGATGCTCTGCCAGCCTGACTTGCTCTGTGTGTGGGCACTCAGGAGTGGTGTGCCTTTGCGATCCGCATTCTATGCAAGGCTGGTGGACAGAGAGATACTTTACTTGCTTGATGAGCTTCCTATTCTGATCTCTGTAGTATTGCTCCCTGACATCTGGATCAATCTCCTTAGGAGGCTCGTATAGGGGCATGGATGGTGCTGGCCTGGCGTATGGGTTCTCTTCATAGGTTACAGTAGACCCATACTTGTTGTCGTAGGTAGTGAGCTTCTCTAGCACACCCCATGCGTCACTTGGAGGCATCGTCAGATACTCATAGCGAGTATAATTGTTGATTCTGTCCTTAGTGACTTGATCCAGCGAGTTGAAGAAGATCTCCTGAATGATGTAGGGTGGCTGTCCATGAGTAGGGCAAGATCGCAAAAGTTCCTTATAGCGCTCCCATGCCTTTGCCAGCGGTTCCCCTTTCTGCTGTTTAAAGGCGGTGATTTTCTGGCGGAGATGTGCTGTTTTGGCTGGTGGAAAGAATTTGTTCAGGAACTCTTGCTCTACTTGGGCCCAGGTTGTTAGTGATCTTGCTTTCAGCCCTTCCAGCCATTTCAGTGCAGGCCCAACAAGAGACCAGCGAAAAGATTTCATCTTGACATATTCCAAGGTTGTACCTTCTGCAAGAGTACGGCACATATCATGAAAATTAGTAATATGTTCAAGAGGGCACTCATTAAATCTGCCGTAAAAGGCATTATTTTTAAGCTCTATAAGAAATTGAGTGCGAATTTCAAAAGAGTTTTCAGGGATTAGAATCACCGATTCAGGCACGGCGAGCGTTGGATGCATATAATCCTCTGCTGTGGTCGGATATTGGGCAAGCTCAGCTTCTGCTTGCCTTGCGCGTTCAGCTTCTTGTTCCCTTCTTGCTCTCTCAGCGGCGAGAGCGGCATTGTTGGCTTCTATTTCCGCCCTAAGCCTCTGGATCAGCTGCTCCTGTGTTTCAGCGGCCGACATGGCTCTTTGCAAGTTATTTCTGACGTGTAGAAGGCGCTCTGGGTCGTCTAAGCCGTAATACTCAGGTGGGAGACCAGAACGGCGCATACACCTGAAAAGTGACTCAAAGAAACAGTGAGATCTGACTACCTAAGGCGCGAATGATTGCTTCCCCGACAACGGCGCCAATTTGTTGTTGCAGGAGTAAGTCAAGTATAGAATAGAATATGGTTTAGATCGACTCCCCTGTCTCAGCAAATAATTACAAGACTTCCTCCCGTTGTAGTAAGAGAAAAGTCAGGATCGAATCCACGAGGAAGCACGTCAGCAGTTCTCAGGTAGCTGTCAGATTCTCACAGCAGCAGCAGAAAAAACACATAAACAAACACAGAAGCAGAAACAAATAATCCCGGCAAGGGCAGCTAAGATAAAAGCAAAGACAGAAGCAAACAAGCAAAAGCAAGCAAGGAAAAAAGCAACTCGACAAAAGCTAATCGACAACAGCAAAGTACTCGACCAGACAACTCGACCGAGTTTTGTCGACACAAGTCCTCGACGTCGACAAGTTACTCGACACAAACAGCTGATCGACAAGATGTTCTCGACAAGACACAGATCGACAACAGAAGCAAAGAACTAGATCTCGACAAAAAGAACTCGACTTCAGAACTTCTCGACGTCGACAACAGTGTTCGACCTCGACGAGGCACTTCGAAATCGATGAAAACAGAAATTTAAAAGTGCAAATGCTTTCGAACACGGAAACGATTTTTAACACGGAATTAATCAATAAACTAATGGCTTCCAAGGCTAGGGTTTCAACACCACAACGATAACCATGCAAAGTAACACATAAAGGCATAAAAGATCATGCTTTCCATCTAAATAACTTTCGTTATTAACAAATAGGAATATAGAGGCTTTCGCATAAACCCTAATTGTTACTAACCCTTTTTCACATAATTAATCCAAGTTGCATTAAGATCACTTTCGCTTCAATAATACAAACAAGGATCACCTTCAACTCTCGCAAAAGAATCATGCTCATAGGGATAGAAGATGAATCGCATAAAAATCTGACCTTTATTGCATCGCCTCACATGGCCACCGTCGGGCTCACCCCAGCCCCAGAAGTGGGTGGACTACTCACGCCTCATCGCAATCGCAGACATTGATGTATAAAAAGAAACTTGCATAAAACTATATTCAAAGCCTTTACAATCTTGGCAATCAAACTCTCGTCGAATGCCAAAACCCTAAAACCTTCAAACTCCCTAAACCCTCTCTGTGGAACTACTTAATTCTCTTCGGAATTGGATGATTGAAAAACCAGCCCCTATGGCTTTATTTATAGCCTTCATTCCCTAGATATTCTAGGAAAGAAGATATCTATCTATATCTAAAATTATATCTACTTGCTTTAAAGATAAATAAAATGTTTAATGGAATTAAATCCATAAGGGAAAAGATAAAACTAAATATGGAAATATGTCTTCATGTTGATAGATCTTGCTCCTTGATGATAGAACTTTGATAGATCGGATAGAATCTTCGGTCAAGTCGACTCCTTCGCGCCCAAGGAATCCAAATCCTAGTCGAACAGCTCACGTCGAGAAGATTCTGGAACTGGCTCTAGTCGACTTCGAGGAAGCTTCGTCGACCTCGACAAGGGTGGCTCGTCGAGTGGACTTCCTCGGGTTGGTGTGCTCGATGTGGCTCGGACTGGGCTCCTGGTGCTTGTTGTCCTCGAGTAACCCTTGTCGATGTCGAGTAGACTGGCTCGCCGACTAGGGTTTCTCGAGCGTCTTTCCTCGATGGGCTTCGGATCTGGACTCAGGCTCGTCGATCTCGACCAACTGCTCCTCGAGATCGACCAGGGTTCGTCGGAGATGGCTCTGGTGGGCTTGTCGAGGACTCCTCCTCGGACTTGCTCTGGGTCTCTTGTCGATCTCGACAAAGGTTCGTCGAGATCGAGTAGATCTGGTGCTCGGCTTCTCGTCCTCGGCTTCTCGGGCAGCTCTTCTCCTCGTCGACTCCGGGCATGTGGATTGGGCTTCGTCGACCTCGACCAGGGCTTGTCGAGGTCGAGTAGGGTCCGGAGTCTGGGTTGTCTGGCTTGCTCGACCATGGCTTGTCGATCAAGGTTGGTCGGCCAAGTCTTGTCTAGGTCGAGTAGACTTACTCGAGATCGAGTAGACCTGACTCCTAGACTTGTTCCGCTGCTTTGACCTGGGACTTTTGTAGTGGTTTTCCGAGCTTTTCCGACCTTCTGTAGAATTGCTGTAAAACGCCTCGATTTCTGCGATTTAAACAGAAACTGGTGTAGATTCCATAATTTGGCAAATAAACATAAATTACACAGATTCTGTACTATCTAATCCCAAATGAATGTAATGTATACAGAAATCGATATAAAAGTTGCTGTAAAACATGGCAGATTCCGCTCACAACAAGGCCCTAAAGGGCCCCACCTTACTCATGACACAGGTTGGGCCGCGTCGACATTATAAGTGCGGGTCAGGTAAGCCCGTTAAGAGCACCCTATGTCCCACTAGGTCCACCTCCGGGTCCCACCGAAAGTGGAAACCTGAAAATCGAGTTTCGTCATACACCAAATGATAATGATATGGTTTAGCAAAAAAAAAGGTCATCAAATGCATTTACTAAGGCCAAGATAGTGACTAAGTCACGTATATTGCGCTAGCTAGCTCATTTGGAGGTTCTAGAAGTAACTCAAAAAATCAACAAAAATCAAGTGATTCTCAAATACACTAGAAGTGTTGAAGATCACTAGGCTCTCACTTAAGGATTCCTCGGAAGTGGAAAGGGCTCATGGGAATATGATGATCATCAATCAAATATTGGATGTCGACATCGAAATGATGGTAAAAGAGATAAAAAGAAGAAATCCATGCAAAGATGAATTATTTAAGCATGATGCTATTGGACCCGCAGTTCCAATATCAGAAAGTAAAACATCATTGATTTTAAGTGGGTGTTTTTACAAAACCGCAATGAGCGAAATGAAGCTGTAAGATATAAAACAAGATAGATTGCACAAAAATCTAGAGTGGATGATATGAAAATATATTCACCAGCAGTGGATATAATATTTGATTGTCGATGAATAGACTTCATGTGTAATTGATGAGCATAGTATTTACATACCCAAATTGATCTTTAACAAAATAACATAGATGATTATTTTTTTAATCTTATTTTTAAACACACAAATAACATGAATTATAATAAAACCTAATATAACTAATTAAATAAAGTTTTAAATATCATACTTAACCCAACCTAAAGCCGACTGAACCTATAATCCATTTGAGTTGAACTTACTTAAGCTGAAAACTTACCCAACTCGATTCAAACTCAATCGTACATACAATATATCTGACAAATGATCCGAGTCGATGTATAATCGAATCCAAATGGGTATACCAAATCCGATCTGAATCGTCCGATTAACTACACTAGTTTTAATGAAGGATGTAGGACAAAAGTTTATTAAAGTAAAGGTACATACATGCCAATTTGCCAATTAAGTCAACATGGATCAAGAATGGCAATGCAATGGGATATTCATGATATGGACGATTTTATTTTATGCTTGAAAAAATAATTTTTTGTATTTTTTTTTCTAATGGTAATAGAAATCATCCTCACCTATCGGAGTTTTGACTCTAATCTAAATTTGGCGGAGTTTTGACTCTAATCTAAATTTGACCCTAATAAAAAAATGTATTTTCTGAGAAAAAAAAAATGTAATTAAAGATCAGGGCAAGAGTTTAAGGGTCAAGTTTATAATTAATGACTAATATTTTTTTATATAGTTTATATGCAGGAAAACTTCAATAGAATTATTATACTACCTCCGTTCCAAAATACATGGGTTTTTAGTTTTTGACACGTTTTTTAAGGAGCGAAAAACTCTATAAAATATTATTTTTTTAATTAATTTTTTTATATAATTTAATACTTATTAGTAATAAGTATTAAATTATATAAAAAAATTAATTAAAAAAATAATATTTTATATAGTTTTTTGCTCCTTAAAAAACGTGCCGAAAAGTCAAAACCCATGTATTTTGGAACGGGAGTAGAAAAATCCAAGTGGGAAGGGTAATACACAATAGTGCTTGTTGAGTCGAGCCTTTGTTGGAAAACTGCATCTAAATGAGTATGGGAAAACTACATTAGAATGATTTGAAGAGTCTATTAATGGAAACTAACTTTGTAGGAAGGGCATCGACTTGTATTCAGATCGATGAAAGCGGTCTCGAATGTCCCTTTCTGGAACCACAGGATTCGGTCGAATAGTCATCACTTGAGGATTTTGACCTACCCCCTACCATAACTACGTGTAGTAGCTTACGCGATGCTTGTTACCTGCGTGCGGATGTGTGATCTAGGAAATTTTTATGATCCGCGTATGTTTCACCATGAGAGAAAACTGGTTTTTCCTTCTTCCAAAGGGTTTCCTCAATATGTTTTTTATGTTTAAGAAACTCCATGGATCGGAGAGATATCTCCCGTAGCTTGCTTTAAGAGTCCGCGGAGTCTTGATATCTCTCGCAATCTCTCTAATTTTACTCGTTCTTAGACACGGAGAGATCCATGTGCTCAATTTATGATGCAAATCAAGATAGTTTTTTGTGGGTCAGACCAATGATCTTGATCCAGGCGAGCTCTCAAGATCGATTCGAGGACAATTGATGAGAAAAAGTTTCTTCCTCAAAAGAAAAAAGAAGGCACCACCATGGTTAAAGAGAAGAAAGATATTTTAATTATTTAATTATTATTATAATTAGTAGTAGTTTTTAAGTTCTTTCCACATTTAGTAACTCCTATGTTAGTTGGAGCTATTTATGGAATTTCTTATTTTTAGCAGTACTTAGTTATGTGAATAATGGTGGAAAAGTAAAGTCTATCCCTTTAGACATTTTCCTTGACCACTAAGTAGGAATATTCATCTAGGATTATTATTAAGATTTAATATTTATTTAGATTTAATATTTATTTATCTAAGCCAAAACTCTATCTTTTGCAAAGATAGAATTGGTATGTTTATTATTCAAACCATTTTCATCATTCAATAAAATTAGATTGAAATATAGAATTGAGGAACCCTTTTAAGAATTTAAAGGTTCCCTCGATTACCAATCCAAAGCTTCAACACTTTGATGTTCTTGGTTCAAATTGACAATCACAAACACCAACCCTTACCTTGGTTCAAATAAGCCAAACACAACAAATAACCCAAACCCTAAACCGGAGTTTCGTCACAACAAGAAGGAACTTAGGGGCGCTCACCCGGCCTCGCTCGGCACTGGCACCCAGGCGCTCCCGCGTCCGCTCCGGCCCTCGCGGGATCCCTTGCTCTCGCTCCCACGTCTTTGATCTCGCTAGCAGCTAGCGCTACCGTGTCCAGCACACACGGACTCTCCCTAACACTCGTGCGTTCGCGGCTCTGCGCGCACCCGACTCTCGTCCTCGCGCGCTCTTTTGCTGACTCGCTTCTCTCTTTTTCCGTCGCTATTGCTGACGACGCTGACGAGAGTTGCAGAGATGAGCTTTGCAACATAAACAAGCCATAGAGCGACAACGAGAGGCTCAAAGGCACCGGCTTTGGCTTCAACGACAAGCGGGGATCAAAGATGAGAGGTGTCGACATCGTTGGTTTCGTTGCCCAGAAAACAGCACAACGCGCCGAACTTGTTTCACATATTCCCGTTGACTGCGACCTCGGAATTGAGTCAACTCATTCTTGTTGCAAAGTTGACTCCACGAGCTTTCCAACAGGGGGTCCCACGCTGCCAGACTCTCTCGGGAAGACCTCTGAATCTGCGCTGAAAGTCAACTGTAGTGCTACGCAGGAGGTGGTGGATGTCTCAATTATTGACGAAGAAGAGGTAATTGAGTTAGCTATTGTAACTCTTGAGAATGTTCATGAAGTTGTCAACGCTGAAATTGAATTGATTATTGAGCCTATTTCAATTGAAGATCAAGTCAGTTCAACAAGCATGCATAAATGTGTTGTTTTTGGGGTTCCTATACCTCGAACTCTTCTGGCACCTATGTTGCCCATCCCTCCATTGTCATCATTTATGAATGTTGTTGTTCCTTCCCTGCTGATCATCAACAACTCGATTCGAGAACGAATCGAAGCTAAGAGGGGGAGAATGATACAGATCAAGATGGCCTTATGTGGATCGAACAATGATCTTGATCCAAGCGAGCTCTCAAGATCGATTCGAGGGCAATTGATGGCAAAGAGTGTCTTCCTCAAATGAAAGAAGAATGCACCATCATGGTTAAAGAGAATAAAGATATTTTATTTATTTATTTATTATTATCATTATTATTATAATTATTGTTATTATTATTATTATTATTATTATTATTATTATTATTAGTAGTAGTAGTAGTAGTAGTAGTTTTTAGGTTCTTTTCACATTTAGTAACTCTTATGTTAGTTGAAACTATTTATGGAATGTCTTATTTTTATGAGTACTTAGTTATGTGAATAATGGTGGAAAAGGAAAGTCTATCCCTTTAGATATTTTCCTTGACCAATAAGTAGGAATATTTATCTAGGATTATTATTATAATTTAATAATCCTAGATAAAACTCTAATTTAATTATCTAAGCCAAAACTCTAATTTTTTCAATGATAGAATTTGTATTTTTATTATTCAAACCATTTTGATCATTCAATAAAATTAGATTGGAATATAGAATTGAGGAACCCTTTTAAGGATTTAAAGGTTCCCTCGATTACCAATCCAAAGCTTCAACACTTTGATGTTCTAGGTTCAAATCGGCAATCACAAACACCAACCCTTGGTTCAAATCAGCCAAACGCAACAAATAACCCAAACCCTAAACCGGAATTTCGTCGCAACAAGAAGGAACTCAGGCGCGCTCACCCGGCCTCGGTCGGCGCTGGCTCCCAGGCGCTCAGGCGCTTCCACGTCCTCTCCAGCGCTCGTGCGCTCCCTTGCTCTCGCTCTCGCTTCTTCGATCTTGCTAGCAGTGAGAGCTATCGTGTCCAGCACACACGGACTCTCCGCGTCATTCGTGTGTTCACGGCTCCGCGCGCACCTGGCTTTCGTCCTCGCACGCTCTTTCTCTGACTCACTTCTCTCTTTCTTCCGTCGCTATTGTCAATTTAAATTCTGGAATTTATTCTATGTTTTATTTCGTCGCTATAATTACTTAATTAAATAGTTGATTGATTTGTTGAATCAGGAGATATCGAAAGAGCATTGCAAGATCAGGAAAATATACGGCGTAGTTCTTGATCTTGAATCCAGAGGCGAAGGATCGGGAATCCTAAACGTACCAAGTGGTATCAGAGCCGTTGGTTTCACAAGTTCTTGTCTTTTTCTTAATGTTATGAATGATTTGATTCAATGGTTATCGCTATCTGGACTGGCGATTGGGATGATGATCCTGATTTATGGGCTGCACATCAACGACGCCGACGAGAGTTGCAGAGACGAGCTTTGCAACAAAAACAAGCCATAGAGCGACAACGAGAGGCTCAAAGGCGCCGCCTTTTGCTTCAATGGCAAGCGGAGATCGAAGATGAGAGGTGTCGACATCGTCGTCAAATTGGACTTCTCCAACAAAGAGAGGCTGAGGAGGCACATCGTCAAGCTGAACTAGATGCCCGTACTGGCAGATTGATGGCCAATATTAAAGAGGGCTTGGAGGAATGTAGGGCCGAGTTCATGAAGGGCGTGACGGACCCTTCTATTGGTTTCGTTGCCTAGAAAACAGCACAACGCGACGAACTTGATTCACAGATTCCTATTGACTACGACCTCGGAATTGAGTAAACTCATTCTTGCTGCGAAGCTGACTCGACGATCTTTCCAAGGTGGGTCCCATGCTGCCAAACACTCTCGGGAAGACCTCCGAATCTTCGTTGAAAGTCGACTGCAGTGCCGCGTAGGAGGTGGTGGATGTCTCAATTGTTGACAAAGATGAGGTAATTGATGAAATTTCTCTTGATTTAGCTATTGTACGTACCTCTTGAGAATATTCATGAAGTTGTCAACGCTGAAATTGAAGTGATTGTTGAGCCTATTTCAATTGAAGATCAATCCGTTCAACAATCATGCCTAATGGTGTTATTTTTGGGGTTTCTATACCTCGAACTCTTCTGGCACCTATGTTGCCCATCCCTCCATTGTCATCAACGACTCGATTCAAGAACGAATCGAAGTTAAGAGGTGGAGAATGATGAAGCTTCGATAATGTAAAAACAATGTAATAAGAAATACTCTAGAAGGGGGGTTGAATAGAGTATGCCCATTTTTCGCAGAAAGTCTCAAGACTTTTGGAGCTTGTACCAAAACCTTTGAGATAAACCTAAATCACAAAGTTAAACAATTCGAACCAAGTGCGGAAATAAGGTAAAGCAAATAAGTAAAGAACACGAGTAATTGTTTACGAGGTTCAGCACAACTGGCCTACGTCCCCGCCTAGGGTTCTTCTACAACCCTAGGATTCAAACGCTTTATTGATTTCTTAGCTTACGATCCTAATAGCTCACCGAGAAGCCTCTCTCCTATACAATTGCAATCTAGTCAACTCACGTTCCCTTGGAGTCCTAGACCAATCTAGAAGAGCCCCACCTCTCTCAGTTATCTAGTACAATCCTCTAACTCTCGCAAATCAATAGCCTAGTGCAACTTCCCGAGTTATAAACTCTCGAGTAACACTTGAAATAAATATATCCTATAAGCTCACAGTGACTCTCAAAGGCTTTGAAATAAAGAACAAACTATTTGAGCGCTTAGCAGAGAGACACTTGGAAGACAGATCGCTTGAATGAATTGAAGCTCGTGTGTAGCACTTGTGTGTTCTGTCTTCTCCTTCCTTTCCTTTATATAAGCATGGAGCGTGAGGATCTTCAACACCAGATCTCCAACGGCTCTTTCCAATCAGGCTTTGATCTTGGATCTTCTATTTAAGGATACTTTGAAGCCATGATCTATTTTGAACTGATCTTCTCGACATGTATAAGGAAGGATGCAATCTTCGAATATACTTCCTGAAATGGTTAGTTATACATATATATATAATATAGTGGAAGTATATAATAAGATAAAATAATATACGAATAATAAGATAGGTTTTGTATTTCATCAACTGTTAATGCTCCAAGGCTTTTGATGCAAACACTGTCAAAACCTTTGAAACATCTATTCCGATTCTCATCAAGGGAGGGAGTTATCAATCTCCCCCTTGATGAAAGACAAAACCTGTACATCCCTGCAACTTAGTCAAACAGATATATCATAATCAAACACAGACTAAGTACCTGCAAGGGTTAGACAAATGTTGGATCAATTTTTTAAAGCATGCAAAAACTATCCAACTAAAAACCATAAAAACAAAAACCAAGGTCCTCCACGACCTTTAAACAGAGGTTTTCAAAGTCTAACGAACATCTCCCCCTTTTTGTCTTTCAACAAAGGGTGGAGGTAAAACAGTCACCAAAAGTTACCAAATGTTTTGAAAACGTTTCCAAAAACCAGCAAAGTAACAAGTTTCAGGGGTGGGATAGGGTGGGATAAGGTTTAGGTTAAGTCAATCCAGAGCATCATCAGTGAGCCTCGTCCACAGTCCCTCCAGCATCGTTGAAATCCCGCTCATCGTCGTCATAAACTCCTTCTGCAGCTCCTTAATATCCAGGCGAACTTCCTCCAAGCTCAACTCTAGGTTGTCCATGCGTTCATCGAAAGCTGGAGCAGTGGGAAAGGCTTTTGAAGGAGTGGCAAGACTCAAGGTCCCTTGGGGAGACCGAGTGATGCCAATCTTTTCAAGGCCTTTGGAGTCGAACATACCCGTATGACGCAGCTGCTCTTCATTTTTGACATCAATTCCAGAAGCTTTGAAGATAGGGGTCAAAAGGGTAGCAAAGGGGAGGGGAGAGCCTTTTCGAGCTTTTCTGGCATGGGCCATGGTTCCAAGGATGGTGTTGGCTAGATCAGGATCAAGGCCATTTAGAATGCTGTAGAGCAGGACCATGGCATTGTCGGTTAGGAGTGAGCCAGAGTTTAGACGGGGTAGGAGGCATCTAACAATGATGTTAAAGATTATTTTTGCCTCAAGGGTTAGGGATGAGTGGGTGAGTTGCTTTGAGGTGTTGTTGGATGCTTCGGGTAAGAGATATTTGGCTCGGGCTAGGATGATGCAATTTTCTTTTGAGGGGTTTACTTGAGCAGGTGGAACAGGGGTAGGTAAGCCTAGAGAATCTGCAAAGTCATTGGAGTTGAGAGAGATTCTAACCCCTTTGACGACAGACTCCAAAGACCAACCATCAATGTCGTTTTTGGCTTTTAGGTTAATGTAGAAAAGTCGGGTAAGCTCGGGGTAGTAAACAGTCTCAAGATTAATAAGGTTCCAGGCAGGGGAATTTTTGAGGAGCTCAATGCAAGGTAACTTCAAAGCTTCAAAGAACTCAACATCTAAAAAATCAGAACAACTAATCTTACGAGTACGAAACTCGTCTACCCACTTACCAGCAGTCTCAGCATCTAAAAACCAAGAGGAGGGCAAGGATTGATTTACCTGTATATAGTCCGGGGGGTCTGCATTCTTTCTGCGCGCAACTGTTGGAGCAGCTCTCTTGACAGGTGCTACAAGACTCTTGACAGGGCCTTTCCTGGTACGCTTAGGGGATGGAGGCTTGACTGGAGCAGGGGCTTTCCGCTTCTTCGGAGACGGGGGAGGAGGAGGATGAGAAGGAGAGGGAGATTCTTCCTCCTCTTCCTCAGACCCCGAGTCCTCACCGCACCCCGCTTCATCACCTTCAGGTTCCTCGTCCTCTCCGGATCCCTCGTGCTCTTCCTCTTCCTCTTCTTCTTCCTCAGGCTCCACCTCGGATGGAACCTCTTCGGCTTCGGCTTCCTTCCGAAATCGCTCAGCTTCCTCCTCGGCCAGTCTCTTAGCAAGCTCGGCCTCCTCATCGGCCTTTTTCTGCCTCAAGACCTCCTCCTCGGCTTCCTTGGCAGCATCTCGCTCCAGGGCGGCATCAAGGTCGTCTTCCTCTTCTTCCTCGTCCTCTTCCTCAGCCAATATCTTTCTCTTCCCTTTTTGTTTAGCACTCAAGGGTTTCTTAGCAGCGCGCTTCTGAGAGCCTTTGGGAGCCATGGCCGTGCTCGCCTTAATGGTGCTCTGGACAGCTGCTGGGATGATGGCTTGAGTAGCAGGTTCGGGTGTGGGAGAGGTAGCAGTGGCCTGGCGTCCCTTGGGGGTGGCGCCAAGTCTTTTGGGAGTGACAGCTTTCTTGGTTTTGGGTGCCATGGAAGTAGTCGGTTAGGGTTTCTTTGAGAGGTTGAAGATGAAGGAGTGGAAAGGGTTTGGAAAACTCTGAGTGTAGGTTGTAATCGGGTACAGGATTGGTTTAAGTAGAGAGAGAGGGTGACGTATTGATGGGATGGGTTTAGGGTTCCAAGGAAAGAAATCATTACATTGCTAAGATTTGAAAGGTTTTCAATTTCAAATTCAAATACCCATTAAAATCGGACAAGGTAACTAACAAATATATTTCCAAAAATAAAATATCTTAACGGTTAAGGAAATCATAGAAATAGGCAATTTTTGAAATCCCATTAAAACAAATATAATTGATTAAATATCTAAAAAGATATTAACCAAAAATATATGATCCGATATATGTACTCCGTTGTTCAGTTTGCAGACCTTGACATAACTCTCAAAGGTCTTGACATTGAGTGGAGTTTATCTTTCGTAAAGGGAAAGCTCCCCCTACGAAAGTGCATCCTTGTCAAGCATCCCAATCTCTCGTCTAATGAAGGTGAACCTGTCTTCTGCCAAAGGCTTAGTAAAAATGTCAGCCCATTGATAATCAGTAGAAATAAAAGATATGGACACATCACCTTTTTCAACATGATCTCTAATGAAATGATGTCTTACATCAATATGTTTGGTCCTTGAATGCTGAACAGGATTCTTAGTGATGGATATGGCACTTGTATTGTCACACTTAATTGGGATACCCTTGAGGTTGATGCCGAGATCTCGCATTTGTTGAGCTATCCAAAGGATTTGGGAGCAGCAAGCTCCAGCTGCAATGTATTCGGCTTCTGCAGTGGATAGAGCAACTGAGTTTTGCTTCTTTGAGTGCCAACTGATCAAAGATGCTCCTAAGAATTGGCAACATCCTGATGTGCTCTTTCTATCCACCATGTAGCCTGCAAAATCTGCATCAGAATATCCAATTAAAGTGAAATCCTTTTGCTTTGGGTACCATAGTCCAAGTTCCTTAGTGCCATTGAGATATCGAAAGATCCTTTTCACAGCCACGAGGTGAGATTCTTTGGGATCAGCTTGAAACCTAGCACACCTGCAAACACTAAACATGATGTCAGGTCTACTAGCCGTGAGATATAATAAAGATCCAATCATTCCTCGATACTCCTTTTGATTGACACTTGTTCCAGTCTTGTCTTGATCTAGAGACAATGTTGAGCTCATGGGAGTCTTGGCTGCTTTGGATTGATCCATCTTGAACTTCTTCAAGAGATCCTTAGTGTACTTGCTTTGGTTGACGAAGATCCCTTTCTTGGATTGATGAACTTGTAATTCCAAAAAGAAGTTGAGTTCACCCATTAAGCTCATCTCAAATTCACTGCACATGATGTCAGAAAATTCCTTGCACAAAGATGTGTTAGTAGCACCAAATAATATATCATCAACATAAATTTGAATAACCAAAATGTCCTTTCCTATGGTCTTGATAAAAAGAGTCTTGTCGATCAACCCTCTTTTAAAATCATTTTCTAAAAGATATTTTGACAAGCGCTCGTACCAAGCTCTTGGGGCTTGTTTCAAACCATAAAGCGCCTTGTCGAGTTTGTAAACGTGATTGGGAAATTCTGAGCTTTCAAAACCTGGGGGTTGAGCAACATAAACTTCTTCTTCTAAGAAACCATTAAGAAAAGCACACTTGACATCCATTTGATATAACTTTATACTCATAAAAGATGCAAATGCTAATAAAATGCGAATGGCTTCAAGCCTGGCTACGGGAGCAAAGGTCTCCTCGTAGTCAATACCATCCTCTTGATTGTAGCCTTGAGCAACAAGTCGTGCCTTGTTCCTCACAATCTTGCCATTCTCATCTAACTTGTTTCGAAACACCCATCGAGTGCCGATGACTGATTGATGCTTTGGTCTAGGCTTCAAAGTCCAGACTTTGTTCCTCTCAAATTCATTAAGTTCACTTTGCATAGCTATAATCCAATCTGGCTCCTGAAGTGCCTCATTTACCTTCTTTGGCTCAATAAGAGAAACAAACGCGTTAAAAGCACAAAGATCTTTAAGTTTAGAACGAGTTTGAACACTAGAAGTAGGGTCAGAAATGATATCCTTTAATGAGTGCGATGAGGAGTATTTGAATTTCCTTTTGCTAGTCTCAGCTCCTTGATTCGTCACACCATTAGGATCGATTTGTGGTAAATCTGACTCCGAGGTCCTGTTAGGTTCAGTTACAGCAGTCTTTGACATCTCAACATTGTTGGATTGGACACCAAGGGCTTTGGACGCATCTTCAACACCTTGGGCCAATTCTTCAGTGTTGAGAATCGGTTCCTGCATGTTCCTTTTCTCTGTGTTCATGGTAGTAGCATCATCACCTTCCTCGTTCTCTTCATGGATATTAAGATCTATATCTGCAACACTTTCACTCAAAGCACCATCATTGCATTCATCAAAAATAACATGTATACTTTCTTCAACTACCTGGGTCCTTTTATTGAAGATTCTATAAGCTTTGCTACTCGTGGAATAGCCAAGAAATATACTTTCATCACTACGCGCATCAAATTTCCCAAGGTTATCTTTTCCATTGTTATGAACAAAACAAGTACAGCCAAAGGGTTTAAAATAAGATATAAGTGGTTTGCGGCCTTTGAAAAGTTCATAAGGAGTTTTCTTTAAGATGGAACGAATAAGACAACGATTTAAAATGTAGTTAGCTGTGTTAACAGCTTCAACCCAATAGGTTTTAGGTAATGCATTTTCTAAAAGCATAGTTCTGGCCATATCCTCTAAGGTGCGGTTCTTGCGTTCCACAACCCCGTCTTGTTGAGGTGTCCTAGGAGCAGAAAAGTTATGGGAGATGCCATATTTAGCACAAAACAAATCAAATTGAAGTTGATCAAACTCCCTACCATGATCACTCCGAATAGACACTATAGGCTCATTTCTTAAAGTTTGCAACTCCTTACAAAGTTTTGAAAACTCAAATAAGGCCTCTGATTTTTCTTTAAAAAATGCAACCCAAGTATATCTTGAAAAATCATCGACAACAACTAGCATGTACTTTTTACCATTGGGAGATTTGACTCGCATAGGACTACATAAATCCATATGTAAAAGTTCAAGGGGTCTAGAAGAACTTACATCCTTTTTGGGTTTGAAGGAGCTGCGTGTTTGTTTACCTCGTGTGCATTCATTGTACATGTCAATACCTTTGAAGTCCATCTCAGGTAGCCCTCTTACAAGCCCTTTGGACACAAGCTTCTGTAGTGTATGTGGACTCACATGACCGAGTCTCCTGTGCTAAAGCTTTGGATCGTCCGTCAAGGCCTTTAAACAGGTTAAGCTTCCTTGTGCCACTTGATCAGCGTTTACAGCGTATATGTTGTTGTAACGAGATGCAGTCAATATAACTTCACATGTATCATTTCTGCACACTATACATCTTTTCTTGTTAAATCTAACATTGTTACCACTATCACATAATTGAGAAACGCTAAGCAGGTTATACTTTAAACCATCAACAAGATAGACATTTTTAATACTATGGCTGGAATCACTTCCAACACTACCAATACCAACAATGTCACATTTCCCTTTGTCACCAAGAGTGATTGTTCTCGTGGATTGCTCCTTTAGATCGTGAAAGAGAGAACTCTTCCCACTCATATGCCTCGAGCAACCACTATCAATAATCCATTTGTGTTCTTTCACCTTGGTGATCTTCTGCAAAACAAACATCAACCTTTGTGGCTAGACCAATAAGCAAATTTGGATCCATTGTTGGGGTAAACCATATTTGGTAAAATAGTGCCTTTTGGGACCCAAACTTGTGTTATCCGTTCTTTTCTCAAATGAACAGGAAATGTATTGCGAATAATATAAGGATCCTTTCTTCTGTAGGGGCAGGTCTCTTTTACATGTCCCTTTCTAGCACAATGGTGACATATAGGAGAGATCCTGCTTCCTTTAGCCTTTACAAAAGTGGTAATGTGTTGCTTCTTTAAAAACTTTGGGTTGTAACCAATACCACTTTTGTTTAGAGAGCTTTGTTGCTCACCTAACATCTTATCGAGAGTGCCTTTGGATTTGGTAAAACTTATGAGGGCTGTCTGTTGGTCTAGAATCTTATTATTCAGGGAGATCTTCTCGTTCTCTAAGTCATGATGCACATTTCTTAGAGAGGAGAGATCTTGCTTGAGTTTAGATTTCTCCGAATCAATAGTCTTGACTTTAATGTCAAGACCTGAATAAGAAGCTTCAAGACCTTTGACCCTCATAGACAGATCCTCAATAGTCTTTTCCTGGTCCACAGTTCTCTTAATAAGAATGTTAGTTTGGGCAATAAGCTTCTCTTCATTGGCAATCATATTAGAAAGGAATTCCGATAATACCTCTTTTGGACTTTCCATAAGTTCTCTTACAGTAGCTTCAAGCTTTTTATCGTGGGATTCATCTTCTGAGGCCATAAGACAAATGTTGGCCTTCTCATCGTCAGAATCAGAGTCGGAATCACTCCAAGTAGCCACCATAGCTTTCTTCTTCCATTTGTCACCTTTCTTGGGCTGACTCTTTGTCTTTTGAGGGCAGTCCTTTACAAGATGATCTGTTTCACCACATTCAAAACAAGACAACGGTTTAGTCTTCTTTTCAAACTTGTTGTATTGAGGCTTACCTCGAAATTTTGAAGATTCTGATCCATCCTTGTTGTTGAATTGCTTCTTCATTTTGAGAATTCTAGCAAGGCCTCTTGTGATGAGAGAAAAAGGATCATCCTCATCGTCATCCTCATCTTCAGAATCAGATCCATTCTTGGACTCATCCTTCTTAGACTTGAGTGCCAAGTTCTTGGTGCTAGCTGGAAGTTCTCCATCGTCTTCATTAAGGATCATCTCATGCGTGATCAGCTTCCCAAGGAGATCATCAAGGGGTAGAGTGGTGAGGTCCTAGGCTTCCTCTATAGCTGTGACTTTTGGACCCCATTTCTCCTTTGGAAGGCACCTCAGTATCTTCCTCACTTTCTCAACGTTGGTAAAGCTCTTGCCGAGAGAGTCAAGGTTGTTGGTGATTTCTGTAAATCGTGTGAACATGGCTTTGATTGAGTCATCGGACTTCGTCTTGAAGAGCTCATACTTTCGAAGGAAGATGCTGATCTTGGTGTCTTTCACTTGGCTCGTTCCTTCATAGGTGACGACCAACTTGTCCCAAATCTCTTTAGGTGACCTGCAAGAGGAAATACGGTTAAACTCATCAGTGCTAAGACCACAATAAAGTAAGTTAATAGCCCTGTAGTTTTTGGAGATGGTTTCAAGATCCGCTTGGTTGTATTCAGACTCCTTCTTTGCAACTTTGGTATCGTTTGGTCCTTCCTTCTCTGGAATCTTTGGACCATTCTCTATAATGTTCCAAAGCTCTAGATCTTGGTCTATGATGAACATCTTCATCAAAGATCTCCAGTGGACAAAGTTGTTTCCTACAAAGAGTGGCGGTCTGCTTGTGGACCTTCCCTGTGCAAATCCTCCGCTTGCTTCACCAGACATGATCGAAAACTCACAAGATTGTTAGATCAAAAGCAGTGAGTAAATCTCTGATACCAATTGAAGGTTCGATAATGTAAAAACAATGTAATAAGTAATACTCTAGAAGGGGGGTTGAATAGAGTATGCCCGTTTTTCGCAGAAAGTCTCAAGACTTTTGGAGCTTGTACCAAAACCTTTGAGATAAACCTGAATCACAAAGTTAAACAATTCGAACCAAGTGCGGAAATAAGGTAAAGCAAATAAGTAAAGAACACGAGTAATTGTTTACGAGGTTCAGCACAACTAGCCTACGTCCCCGCCTAGGGTTCTTCCACAACCCTAGGATTCAAACGCTTTATTGATTGCTTAGCTTAGGATCCTAATAGCTCACCGAGAAGCCTCTCTTCTATACAATTGCAATCTAGTCAACTCACGTTCCCTTGGAGTCCTAGACCAATCTAGAAGAGCCCCACCTCTCTCAGCTATCTAGTACAATCCTCTAACTCTCGCAAATCAATAGCCTAGTGCAACTTCCCGAGTTATAAACTCTCGAGTAACACTTGAAATAAATATATCCTATAAGCTCACAGTGACTCTCAAAGGCTTTGAAATAAAGAACAAACTATTTGAGCGCTTAGCAGAGAGACACTTGGAAGACAGATCACTTGAATGAATTGAAGCTCGTGTGTAGCACTTGTGTGTTCTGTCTTCTCCTTCCTTTCCTTTATATAAGCATGGAGCGTGAGGATCTTCAACACCAGATCTCCAACGGCTCTTTCCAATCAGGCTTTGATCTTAGATCTTCTATTTAAGGATACTTTGAAGCCATGATCTATTTTGAACTGATCTTCTCGACATGTACAAGGAAGGATGCAATCTTCGAATATACTTCCTGAAATGGTTAGTTATACATATATATATAATATAGTGGAAGTATATAATAAGATAAAATAATATATGAATAATAAGATAGGTTTTGTATTTCATCAACTGTTAATGCTCCAAGGCTTTTGACGCAAACACTGTCAAAACCTTTGAAACATCTATTCCGATTCTCATCAAGGGAGGGAGTTATCAAATGATAGAGATCAAGATGGCCTTATGTGGGTCAAACAATGATCTTGATCTAGGCGAGCTCTCAAGATCGATTCGAGGGCAATTGATGGAAAAGAGTGTCTTCCTCAAGAGAAATAACAAGGCACCACCATGGTTAAAGAGAAGAAAGATATTTTAATTATTTAATTATTATTATTATCATCATTATTACTATTATTATTATTATTATTATTATTATTATTATTATTATTATTATTATTATTATTAGTAGTAGTAGTAGTTTATAGGTTCTTTCCACATTTAGTAACTCATATGTTAATTATAGCTATTTATGGAATGTCTTATTTTTAGTAGCACTTAGTTATGTGAATAATGGTGGAAAAGGAATGTCTATTGAATATTGATAGAGCATGTTTAGTATTGCATTATAGATTACATTTAGCATAGTTTAGTTATGAATAGTGCATATTTTAGTTACAATTACATGTTTACCGGTGGTGTTGGAAGTGTCGGAATCTATGCAATTTTATTGTTCATTTCAGGTAAATGTGGATCCGACGAGGAATGAGGAGATTCTTGGATGAAGGAAGATTCAAGTTGAGGAAGAAAAGCGAAGAGCACTGGAGCGGAGTCGAAATTCAAAAGGCTAAGTGAATAACAAGTCAGCAAAAGTTGTCGCTAGACATGCTGAACTTATTTCGCACTTTCGGGAGGCCTCGGTGGTCTGATTAACTATTATAACCATGCGTTGGAAATCTCTCCTCGAGATATATAACTTTCATGTTGACATCGAGACCAACTTCGAAGAGGAAAAATCGTTGTGAACAGTAAGGCCGCCCTGCGGCTCCAAGCTCTGACGAAGGATTTCGCTGATCGCTGGCAGCCCCGTGGCCTGGGTTGGCTGTCCCGCGGCCCTCGTAGAAACGCATCGTTCAGAATTGGACTTTAGTTAGGGTTTTATGTTATTTTCTTGGCCGACTTTCTAAAGCCTTTTAAGAGAGTTTTTAGGTTATTCTCTGAAAACCTTATGCACTTTAGAGAATTGTTGAGAGCCCCGTTGAACATGAGCAACTAAACTCTCGAGGTTTCGCCTACAGTTTGGACCTTTGATTGTTGAATTGTGAGTTTCTTAATCTAGTTCTTATTCTTATTCCAATGTTTTGACTTCTTTGCGCTTAATTGCTTGAATGTGTTTTATTCTTTCTAGCCTGATCAACTAGTTAGAGTAGATTCAGTCAATTGCTAGGGTTCTGCAGATTCCTCGTAGCGAACCTTAACCCAAGTGGCAATCATATCCCTTTAGGACTCGTAGGACTGATTGGATATGTAGGAAGTTGAATACATGTTGAATATCGACTCGTAGCTTGATATTATGTGTACCTTGGTTAATTCATACTCTTAATGCTATCTCTAGGTTGAATCTTAACCGTGTTAGGGTTATTTAGAGATAAGGGTTGCTAGGAATCGTAGGACTAGTAATCTACCTAAGATCTGGACAAGGATATTGATAGCAAAAGACAAGAACTAGAGGTTGAAAAAAGGATCGAATTCATCAATCGAAGTGATAAATATATTGTAGGTGAACCTATTTCTCTCCATTGCATTCTACAATCAATTTACTTTGTTTGCTTGCTTCCACTTTGATAAAAGGTGGATCTTTTTTCACACCAAAAACCCCCATATTCTCTCTTAGTGATTAGATTTATACTTGAGTTGAATATATTTTCCTGTGGATCGACCTCTTGCTTACACACTATACTAGTTGTGAGTTTGAGTATTCTTTGGCAAGAACAACGACAGGTTTTCCTCTTTTCAAATTTGGCGCCGTTGCCGGGGAATTCTTATCAATTTCTTGTGTTTTTTTATCGCTAACTTTTGTTTATATTTACATCTAACCCCGTCGTGGGCCTATCTTACGGTTCACAGCACCTTATTGCTAATATTGCTAGATGTTGAAGTTATGACAGTTTGTGGGAGAGCATTTTCATAATTATCTCAAAAGAGTGCAAAATTTATTTGACATCTATTATTCACGAGGTTTTCGAGATAGTTTTCGAGATGTCGTGCTTTGCGTTTTTGAGGGCATGACTCCTGAGACTCGAGAACTTGCCAAATCCATAAACAATGGAAGCTTTTTTGGTTTAGGAGTGGCGGGACTATGGGATCTTTTCTGCTATGGGTGACCGATCGGTGGAGGAAGAATCCTACAATTCGATGTTTCAACAAATGGAGTACTCTGACCCGTCCATGGAGGATTCAACCGATGTCTTGATGGAGCAAATAGGGCAATTACGTGAGATGATGAATCAAAATGGGGAAGCAATTATCCGGCTCTCTCACACATTGAAGGAGTTGGCAGTTCAACAATGTTCTATTAATCAAATTGATGAAAGCCAAGATGCAAGCAACGGTGAATTCTCCGATAATGAAGAAGAGCATCTAGTGGTTAGCGACACGAAATCTCAGGAGACGTCCCTAGAGATTAAGTACGTTTCAATGTTCCCTCCATTCATAGAGATCATCCCCAACTCGCCTATCAGTAGCCAAGTCTGGAACTAATTTTTGTGGTTCCCGAACAAGAAACTAGTACTTTTTGCAAATTGGGAGATTTTGGTGAATATGTCGATCCATGGAGCCACTACTTCAAAAAACCACCAGTAGAGCCGTGTTGGTGAATATCTCAAAAGGGTAAGTTGGTAATAGTTCTCATTGTTATATTTTTAATTACCAATTGTTTCGTCTTTAGTGTGCATTCAAATATTGGTTGGTCACGAGAGTTTGATTTGCTTTTGAGCGTGCTGACTGTAATGGCCCGGGATTATGATACCCGAGTTACATTTTCGAGGGATAAAACCCCTCGGTGGGATCTTGTGCCCCGAGCACAGGTTGAAGGTCTGAAATCGAAGATGTATAGTTTAAAGTGGGATTTCGCACCCAAATCCGAAAGATCGGTTGGAGACCCCGGGGTAAACCCCTGTACTTGTCCTAAGTCTACAACGCAGAAAATCCTTTATCATACATAGGGCATAAGTTCTGAAAACGATACAACGGGCGCCTCGGCAGAGCCGGGTCAAAACAGAGTACAAGTAGGAAGAAATCCCAAAAGTATAAATTTGGTGAAGTTAGGGTTCAACACTCACTCGCCGCCCTATCAATAGACCCCGTTATAACAACACAAAATCAAGCGGTGAAACGGGTACCTTAAACTATACCACAAAGTCAGACCAAGAGTCCGCACGCGGGTCCTCTGACCGCGCTGAGGACATATAATATGCCTATACCTAGAATAAAGGATGCCTTCATGCAGTACTGAAATATTAACCATACTATCATGCTTCTAATTCATATACGCATAATATTAAGTAAGGTCTTAACAAATAATACCAAGTGTATATCCCTCTTCTACCACCACCCCTCTTCTAGATAGGGTGGAGACTAGCGAGTTCAATTCTATAGCATATCGAATATCATCATCATATCGTGGATCTTGCGAAAAGAAAATAATAATGTTGATAATAATAAAGGTGTTCCAACGACTCGAATGACTCAGGACGAAACCTGATGGAGTTGGGTTGTCCTATGACCTTGGCAATGATTCTAGGACTCACAGATACCGGCCGTTCTGTATTCAAACGCAAACAGAATAAGGATGCTCATTCGTAAGTGCAATTCCTAAGCATGATACTACATGACACATCAGGCAGGAGGTACTGGTTACTAAGTAAGCCCCGGAGGACTTATTTGGAGAAGCGCAAAATCCAAACAATGATCAGCAATTGACAAGCAATCCAACCGATCAGAGATCACCTAGTAATCCCCTAAATAACATAATAAAACTAAGTCTAATTTACGCAAAGCACACAAGTCACATATGAAACCTATAAGATACACACACATATGATACCTCAACCATCTTGTCATTATTAACATTATCATCTCATCTTCAATTCTCATCTTGTCTCATCATATCTCATGAATTAACATCTTTCTCATTTCGATCATAACATCGTCCTCATCAGCTAATGACAACTTCCATACCATAGTTAGCCAATTTCACATATTACCATTTCATACTCACACTTGGCATACCGATATAAATCATAAACATCATAATATCTAACATTTAATCTATTATAGTAAATCACCGCAAGTTATGTTATTATTCACGAATCTCTTACCGTTAGTCAAATGATCATATTATCATTCTAGTTAGTCATCGAATAAGTCTTATTTCCATGTTAGTTTCAAAACCGTTTCAAATCTGAATTAAACATTTAAGAATTTCGATCCTTGAAAATACTCGCTAAAATCCTTTTACAATTTTTCTTTTAACCCTCAAGTCCAAATAATATATTTTAAATCTCCGCATTATTTAATATAATGTATATATATGTATCAAATTTAAGATCCATAAAATAGACCCAACCATTTTTATTTTTATAAGAACCGGCCCTTACTTAAATTACCAAAGCCGCTCCTTATTTATCAAAACCTCAAAACCGGACCTCAATTTCAATTAACCCAAAACTGGACCTCTTTCTCCATTAACCCAAAACCGAACCGGTTTTTATTTAAATCTCTGAACCGAACCCATTTTATTAAAACAGAAAATCGAACCGGACGAGCACTGTTCATCATCACCTTCACCCGTCGCTGCTGCATTCGAAAATGGAGGAAAAGAAAGGGAGAGAGGAGGCTCGTCGGCGGAGGTAGAGCTCCGGCCACCTCCCCGACACACACACACACAGGACCGGAAAGGAAAGGAAGAGGAAGGAAGGAAGCTCACCGGGGCCTTCGTCTTCGCCGAAATCGAAGCTCGGAGAGGCTGCTCTTGGCTGCGACGGAGCTAGGTCTTCATCGGAATTCGCCTAGGAAGGTGAGAGGGAGGTAAGGGATGCGTTTTCATTTATTTTAATGTGAAGGATAGGGAGACGAGGCTTACTGCGCTCGAATTCGAAACATGGGAGGAATGAGTCGGGGCTGCGCTTGCGGTCTCCTGTTGCTACTGGTTGTTGCCGGAGGCTCTAGTGGTGATGAACGGAGACGATGGAAGAAGATGAAGGTGACGGTTTCAGTGGTGGTGGCGGTGGTGAGGGCTCTTGGAAGGGTGATGAAGAATGAGAGATTGTGATGACGTGAAGGACGGATGATGGTGGTGTGGGAATGGTGAGTTCCAGATGGTGATGGCGATGAATGTGATGGTGAGGGTGATGAGGTATGGGTGAGGGATTGTGTGTTGAATTGGTTAACCAATACTCGGAATTAAATTCCGAATACGTGAATTTCAAATCCTGTAATTTGTCCCTGAATATTAGTTTCCCCTGGCTCTCGCTCTCTCGATCAATTATATTTTTAAAATCGACAAGTATATCGTCATCCGATAATAATTTTGAATTTTCGAGGTAAAAGGACAAAAATTGTTAGTTAAATCTTTTTATTCTAGCCGGAATCCGCTAAACGAGTTTTAAAATCGATTTAATTTCATTTATAATTCTCTTTTTTCGAAAAATTAGGATTTGAAAATCCGAGCCTTCAGACTGACGATGTCTGCTTGAGTCTTGAATGAGTAGATGAATAAATTGTCGAGCCAATGACAATAAACAAAGGCGCTACTTGGGAGGCAACCCAAGGTAAGTTTTCTGTTTTCCTCTGTGTCTTTTGTTTTATAAGACTAGTTTTGGTTCTGTTCGGTTGTAGGAAGCTAACACCGCAGGGAGAAAAGGCGTTGAAGAGTTGAATTTCGCAGACCACCCCACGACCTCTGACAGGACTGAAATATTCCCTTTTCTCACTTTCCACCACCGTAGTGAACAGGTCGGTTTTTCTTTCTTTGCTTCATATTTTTATCTTTTATGTCATTAAGGACAATGCCTGATTTAAGTGTATGGTGGGGGGGTGGGGGGGGGGGAAGTATCGCATGGTATGATACGATTGCATGTTTATTTTTAGTTTGCCCTTTTATTTTTGTTTTTAGTTTATATTGCATATCGCCATGCGAGTCTTTATAAAAAATATCCCAAAAATAAAAATAAAAATTAGTTATTGTTATAATATTATTATATTGGGATGGATAAACTCTAGGAAACCCTAGTTCCCGTGTAAACTCTTATATAAAGGGTCCATTGGAACCCCAATAATACATAAGTTCATTCTCTCCTTCTCCTCTCTACTCTATCTATTATCACACGTTATCAGCACGAGTTTGCTCTTATTAGAATTTCAAGATCGCAGTCGGTTCTCAAATTTTTTTTAAGTCAATTTGAAAGATAAGTTTCAATCAATTATAATTTATTTTCTTCTCCTTTATCGTACTTCTTTATCGATTGATTGATTTCATATTTCTTGAATCTATGTTTAATTAGAACAACTATTAACAGTTTTAGGTTCAACCACGGAGGATCGGCAGATCCACCTGTTCGCCTGATCTGCCCAGCGCTTTCACCGTTTCCGGCCTTCCTTGCACCAGATCCGACCGCTCTTCCCGGAATCCGGACATCCCGGCCCCAGATCCACCGTCTCCGAGTACCCAGCGGCACCATCGAAGCTTCGCCGCACTTCCCCCGTTCTTGACCACTGCCCAGAAGCTTCGCCGATCCATGGCATCCATGGCTGCATCCATCGACGGCACTGGCATCCAAGGTTAAATATATAAAAAATAAAAAAGTCTAAATTAATTTAGAAGTGAAAACAGATCATAAAGTTTACCTTGCCAGCCTAGTTGGTAAAGTATAAATGATGAACTTTTTCTTCTTTATATAGAGCACAAGGTTCAATTCCCACTTTTTACATTATCTTCACTTATTTTTAACTATTTTTTTTTATATAAGTTCAAATATCTTTTTAAATTGAGAATAATTAATTTCAATTAGTATTGTTTGAATTCAATTTTAGTCATTCGTTAGGGGTTTCCTTGAAAATTTTTTTAACTAATTATAAATTTTATTCGATTACCTCTAATAATATGGATAAATCTTTGAATTTTTTTTACATAACCCTTCACAATTAAATTTATTTAAATTTTAGCAAAACTCGTTTCATTATTACGTAATTTTTAGCCTAAATGTCGCCCACCCCTATGTTACGGTCTGACTTCGCCACTGATCGCCGGCCGCATGCATTGACGAAGTATGGCTTCAACCTCCGCCGCCGATCTATAGATCTGGAAGAAGAAAGGTTTGATTTGCAGGTTTTTAATTAATTACGAAATCGGCCCGATTCTTTTTAAAATCGAATATTGGCCCGCATCTTTTATATAATCACAGAAAGTGGCTTAACACTTTCAGGGCTGCATATTTTGCCCCTGTTGTGCAACATAAATTATAGCAACCCCAAATTCAAACCCCCGAAGTGGTTGAATTAATCGAATAAATTCAAATCCGTGGTTAAATTAATCGAACAAATTTCAATCCCCGAAGTGGTTGAATCAATCGAATGAATTTCAATCCCTGAAGTGGTTGAATTACTTATAAATTTAATCCCTGAAGTGATTGGATCGAAGTTGTAATATCCCCTGAAGCGGATAAAGTAATTTAATCTCAATCCTGAAGCGATTGGATCAATCGATCGAATCCCCCGAAGTGGATGTTATTTTATTATATCCCTGAAGTGATAAACGATCGAATATCATCCCTGTAGTGATGATTTATTTATTTATTTTGTTTATCTTATTTTTATGTTTTTTAATTATTTTTCATCTCCCGAAGTAGATGAACGAGCGCATATTGATCTCATCCCCGAAGCGATGAAACGATAAATCTCATCCCCGCAGAGATTATCAAGCCGATAAATTTCATCTCTGTAGTGATGAAATTTTATTTATTATTTATGTTTATTTACCTTATATGTATGTTATTAATTTAATTTTTTTAAATTATATTTGTTTAATCTTTCATCTCCCGAAGTAGATGAACGAAACATCTCCTGAAGTAGATGTGAATGATTGAAAATCATCCCCGTAGTGATGATTTTTTTTTAATTATAAGTTTTATTATTCATTTCAATTTGTATATTTTTTTGTCTCCAGAAGTAGACAAACATTATCTCCCGAAGTAGATATAAATTGATAAGTTTGCATATCATCCCAAAAGTGATAGTTTATCTCCTGAAGTAGATAAAGCAAACACAATTTATGTACCACATCTCTTGAAGAAGACGAAATTCTTATTTATCTCCTGAAGAAGATAAATATTTTAGCTTATATATCAGGATCAAATTTATCTCCCGTAGTAGAAAAAAATTTTAAAATTTATAATCGTCCCTGGACCGATTATTTTTATAGCTAAACGAGCTAATTATGGTTTCTCCACCAGTCTCCAGAAGTAGACAAACATGTATTTGCGGATGTTCATTTTCTTGTCACCAGAAGTTGACAATATGTCAATTTGATTTGATTTATTTATGATTTTATAATTTTATTAATTATACCAAATGTCTATTTATTTATCATTATCTCTTCAAATATATAAAGCCATCCCCTGAAGTGAATGGACACATAATCATAAATCGTTCTTGTAGTAACGACAATCATCTCCTGAAGAGTTGTATATGAAAAGGAAATTCATAAAATGTGTCTCTCTCGTCAATACAAATTTGTCCCTGAAGTGACAATAGTCATTTCCTGAAGTATATGCATGATAAGAGATATATTGTATATCCTCATAAAGATTATTTAAAATCATACCCAGAAGTGTATGAGCTTTATTTTAAAGTTGCACAAATAATCCATAAAGCGATGTATAAGTAAAAATATATATAACCCTTGAAGTGGTTGTATACAAGTTGTCTTCTCCCTGAAGTGAGTAATAATCAAACGTACCATTTCTTGAAGAATATGGTCAATATTTATATGACAACTTACTATATTTTTGAATTGCAACTTATCATATTTTGGAGTACATGATCGAAATATACATAATAGAGACTAATTGTCACTCGAAGTTGACAAATGAATCATTTTATGAATTAAATCATTTCTTGAAGAAAATGATAAATTGACAAGTTTTTCTCATGGCTCCACCTGAAGTGGACAAATGCAATTTTATTTTAATTATTTATTTGTTTTTATTCATTGTTTTATATTGAATAAAATTATTATGATTTTACTTATTGTAATTCAAAGCTCAAAGTGTTTCCCGAAGAAACTACTTATCATGAGTGTCTAATGCGGATTTTTGTTTGGCAAATGAACATTTGGGAGAAAGGTTTACCACAATCCCGTAGATTGTGAAGTTTTCAACACCAACCTAAGAGCCTGAAGACTCTACTGATCGATTTTTATTAACTCCTGAAGAGTAAAGAATATTTTATGAACTCTAAAAGAGTAAATGATTTCACAAACTCCAGAAGAGTATATGTTCCTAATTTTATCATTTGTACTCCTGAAGAAGTACATAGAATGTGGGTTTTATCATATTCAGAACTATTTTTTTTGGTTGATACAACCAATAAAAGTAACCACATAATACGACCCAGGTAAAAAGGCCACTTCCTGACTATCCTCTAAGCATTGCCTGAAGCATGCCCCTCCGGTAGAGGGTGTCAAAGAGGTTATGGTTAAGCGCTTGACCAAAGTTATTGTTGTGGCTTATAGCTAGGTCTGTTATACGGTTAATTCTAAATGTCTTGAAGAACATTATAAATAACTCATACCTGAAGTATGACACCAACGAAAGTTCTGACAATACCCATTCAGTGGCATCTAAATTAAATAAATGGATCACCATATACACAGTTCAATGGTTGAATATTATGGTTTATAAGTGTCAAACAAATTTGAAAACCCGAAGTTTTCTCAAACAATCTTGAATGGAAAATCAGGATAAATACCATATAGCTCCAGAAGAGCATTAATCTTGTTACCTGAAGTAACAATGACACATATGTATGAATCGAGATGGTATTGAACACCAATATCTCATATGACTAGCCAAAAGCAAGTCTTACAAAATTGAGAATGTATATATATGGTTTATTTGACACTCATTTATCCCATTGAAACTTATCACTAACCAGAAGTTAGTTAATGATAAAATGTTTTTCTTTGTGGCATTCGGTCATTCATGTGAAATGATGATGGGCGGAATCATTGACATTCACATACACACCCACTAAAAGGGACCAGAAGATCCTAGGACCCGAAGATCCTCTATAAGGGTGACCGAACATATATGGTCTATCATCTTGGCAAATCAGCAACATGACCATCTAAATTCAAAGTAAACGCAAAGTCTCTAATGTCTCTTGAGTGGATTCAATGAGACAACTACGAAACATTATCACATAGACCAGTGCAATTCCAATACCATAGATGCCTTAACACTTTGGTCATATGAAACATAAGGTAGAGAATGTTATCAAAAACATTGTTGAGCATACGGTAGCTCACGGCGACCCAGAAGAGTCGTTGGTCAAATGGGCCCATGCAAGTTTGCATTTCGAATTTGACACAATAACATCTCCCTAATTATCTCCAGAAGAGAGCATGTCATTCAAAGGTTTTGAATAAGCAGCATATGTTCCAAGATATACCTCCTCTAAATGAACTACAATGAGACCACAAAGAAGTTGGATGATACATGGGGTTTGAGTCCCTATTGATATCAAATACCTAGAGCTTTATAATGGTGATCAAATGCTCGGTATTTAGGGGGAGAGGAAATGAGACTAAATATTAAGAAAGAGATTGCACGGAAGCAACTTCTCTATCATTTCATATCCGCGGATAAATACAAGTGAACCAGAAGTTCAATAAATGAAATGATTATAAGGTTTAGCAAATATGCAATTGAAAACATTTACTAAAGGCCAAGAAAGTGACAAAGTCACATATACTAGCTCATTTGGAAGTTCCAGAAGTAACTCCAACTCCATGAATATCAAGTGGTTCTCAAGTACACCAGAAGTGTTGGAGATCACTAGGCTCTTGGTATACGATTCCCCAGAAGTGAAATGAGCCTATGAGAATATGATGATCATCAAATAAACAAATGGATGTCGACATCGAAATGATAGTAAAGAGTAGAACACGAAAATTCATGCAAGAATGGGTTCTTTAAGCATGATGACATTGGACCTGTAGTTCCAACACCGAAAAGTGTAACATCATTTGGTTTTAAGTGGGTGTTCATACAAAATAAAATATAAAGCCAACTTGATTGCACAAAAGCCAACCTATCAAAGATTATATGGAGAATGTATTCACCAGAAGTGAATATAATTTTGGATCTAAATGTAAATGACGGACGTGTTACTTGCATACGCATATAAATGAAAAAGATTGATTGAAAATGCCTGAAGCATTAATATCAAAGTCCCGTCACATGAAATTGGTTAAAGATCCTTATAAGAGTACATGGAGTACCTATAATTGTGAAAATGGTGACATTGCATTAGGTCCTGAAGTACCATACAATGTTGTACTCTTTTCCTTGATCTTGGTTTTTATCCCAATGGGTTTTTCCAAGTTAAGGTTTTTAACGAGGCAACTTAGACACCATTTAATACACTAGATCCCCCATGATCAAATGACACACTGGGTCCTGAAGTACCTTATGTTTGTGCATTGAAAGCAGCTCAATGCCAGCAAATGAAAGTCAAGCATTCGAAGTCAATTGTAATGTATGGAGACATCTCAACTTATACACGTCAAAGGAAATGTTGAGACTCGGCTATGTAGCTCATACAATCAACATCATCAAGAAGTTCAAATAGCCTACCCGAATGAGAAGACTACAAGAAGGGTGTTGAGTTCAGGGGGAGTATATACGCACTGCACTCTTTTCCCCTTCGATCCGGTTTTGTCCCACTGGGTTTTCCTGACAAGGTTTTTAATGAGGCAGTATCACCAAAGCGTATCACATGTCATTTGTATTTTCCTTGATCCTAGTTTTGGTCCCATTGGGTTTTCTAGGCGAGTTTTTTAGTATGATAGCCTTGAAATTTTTAGGGATGTTTATCCAAGGGGGAGTGTTATAATATTATTATATTGGGATGGATAAACTCTAGGAAACCCTAGTTCCCGTGTAAACTCTTATATAAAGGGTCCATTGGAACCCCAATAATACATCAGTTCATTCTCTCCTTCTCCTCTATACTCTATCTATTATCACAGTTATTTATATGTTGCATTGTTAGGATTAGGACTTATTTCTCCATATGGATACCGTTTGTCCTCTATTCTATCTATTTGATATTTATGCCCCATGGTGTGCTTGGAATGTCTAAACCATCGATATGTGATTTTTACACTATTTGGTGAACATGATTGGTTAATGATTCAACACCTAAGATCTTGGAATTTTGGGTGATCTTGAAGTTCTAGACATGACCTGATAAGCTTATTTTGGTCTATTCAGGACTGCACTTGATCTAGTCCTCTAGCTTGTTGAGTGTACTCTCTTTTATTGCTTCCTTTTTTACTTGCATTTAGACATCTTTTTCAAGGCTGCATATTATGATTTCTGCACATGACTTAAACATGATCGAGACACCTTTATTAGCCCTATTTGACTTTATTTCACCTTACACATGGTCCTCTGCTTGAAGCCAATTTGAGCGTATTGCCTATTCTTTTGTAGCTCCACAAAATTTTTCCATAGCCAATGATAGCCTCACCCCATCCGGGAATTAGGAATGGTTGGTGAATATTTATATTGTGGTTGATGGTTTTAGTGGTGGATTGTATGTTCGAGGTATCTTTATGAGATGTTTGATTCTTGCCAGCACATTCATTACTTGGGACCTAAGGAGAATAAAATTCACTTAGGGGAAAAAGTCAAGGAAAATCAATTGATATAGCATGAATGGAAAAAAAAAAGAAAAAAAAACGAGAAAAAAATAAAGGAATGAGTTGATATGGTTTATAAAGTTTTATGCTTGAGATTGGCGTTGTTTGACATTGCAGAGCTATGGTATGATGAGTTTATGAGTGGATTTATGATTTGGTTGTTTTCTTAGTTCCCGGATTATGAGCACCACATGGCCTAAATTGTTCCAGACCTTATATTTTCTACCTTGGCCCAATTACAACCCAATTGAAAGACCTCATGATTTTTGTTGTGTGTAGAGTCACCAGCGGTGAAGAGGTAGAAAAATGGTGCAAGACTATTGTAACTAAGCTTTTGAAGATTGATTTTTGTTGGGTGTAGAGTCACCAGCGATGATGAGAGGTGTCGAATTTGGCTTCTCCAACAAAGAGAGGTTGAGGAGGCACAACGTCAAGCTGAACTAGATGCCCGTACTGCCAGATTGATGACCAATATCAAAGAGGGCTTGGAGGAATTGAGGGACGAGTTCATGAAGGGTGTGACGGAGCCTTCTGTTGGTTTCGTTGCCTAGAAAACAGCACAACGTGTCGAACTTGTTTTGCAGATTCCCGTTGACTACAACATCGGAATTGAGTCAACTCATTCTTGTTGCGAAGCTGACTCGCCAAGCTTTCCAATGGTAGGTCTCACACAGTCAAACTCTCTCAGGAAGAACTCCGAATCTGCGTTGAAATTCGGCTGCAGTGCTGCGCAGGAGGTAGTGGATGTCTCAATTGTTGACGAAGATGAGGTAATTGATGAAATTTCTATTGAGTTAGCTATTGTACCTCTCGAGAATGTTCATCAAGTTGTCAACGCGAAATTGAAGTGATTGTTGAGCCTATTTTAATTGAAGATCAACTCCATTCAAAAAATCATGCCTAAAAGTGTTGCTTTTGGGGTTCCTATACCTCGAACTCTTCTGGTACCTATGTTGCCCATTCCTCCATTGTCATCATGTATGAATGTTGCTGCTCCTTCCCCGCTGATCATCAACGACTCGATTCGAGAACGGATCGAAGCTAAGAGGTGGAGAATGATGCGGATCAAGATGACCTTATGTGGGTTAAATTGTGTCTTCCTCAAGAGAAAGAAGAACACACCACCATGATTAAAGAGAAGAAAGATATTTTAATTATTTAATTATTATTATTATTATTATTAGTAGTAGTAGTAGTAGTAGTAGTAGTAGTAGTTTTAAGGTTCTTTCCACATTTAGTAACTCCTATGTTAGTTGGAGCTATTTTTGGAATTTCTTATTTTAAGTAGTAATTATTTAAGTGAATAATGGTGGAAAAAGAAAAGTCTATCCGTTTAGATATTTTAAGTAGTACTTATTTAAGTGAATAATGTCTTATTTTGGAATATTTATCTAGGATTATTATTACGATTTAATATTTATTTATCTAGGCAAAAACTCTATCTTTTGCAAAGATAGAATTGATATGTTTATTATTCAAACCATTTTCATCATTCAATAAAATTAGATTGGAATATATAATTGAGGAACCCTTTTAAGGATTTAAAGGATCCCTCGATTCCCAATCCAAAGCTTCAACACTTTGATGTTCTTGATTCAAATCGGCAATCACAAACACCAACCCTTACCTTGGTTCAAATCAACCAAACACAACAAATAACCCAAACTATAGACCGGAATTTCATCGCAACTAGATGGAGCCCAGGCGCTTCCGCGTGCGCTCCAGCCCTCGCGCGCTCCCTTGCTCTCGCTCCCACGTCTTCGATCTCAGTAGCAACGAGCGCTACCGTGTCCAGCACACATGGACTCTCCCCGACATTCGTGCGTTCGCGGCTCCGCACGCACCTGGCTCTCGCCCTCGTGCGCTCTTTCGCTGACTCGCTTCTATCTTTCTTCCGTCGCTATTATTAATTTAAATTCTGGAATTTATTCTAAGTTTTATTTCGTCGCTATAATTACTTAATTAATTAGTTGATTAATTTTTTAAATAAGGAGATATCGAAAGAGCATTGTAAGATCGGGCAAATATACCGCATGATTCTTGATCCTGAGGCCACCAGCGAAGGATCGGATATTCCAAATGTATAAGTGGTATCAGAGTCGTAGGTTTCGCAAGTTCTTGTGTTTTTCTTTATGTTATGGAAGATTTGATTCAATGGTTATCACTATCTGGAGTGGCGATTGGGATGATGATCCCGATCCATGGGCTGCACAACAATGACCCAGACGAGAGTTGCAGAGACGATCTTTGCGATAAAAACAAGCCATAGAGCGACAACGAGAGGCTCAGAGGTGCCGCCTTTGGATTCAACGACAAGCGGAGATCGAAGATGAGAGGTGTCGACATCGTCGTCAAATTTGGCTTCTAGCTCCAACAAAGAGAGGTTGTGGAGGCATAACGTCAAGCTGAACTAGATGCCCATAGTTTCTGATTTATGGCCAATATCAAAGAGGGCTTGGAGGAATTGAGGGTCGAGTTCATGAAGGGCATGACAGGGCCTTGTCTTGGTTTCGTTACCCAGAAAACACCACAACGCGCTGAACTTGTTTCGCGGATTCTTGTTGACTACGACCTCGGAATTGAGTCAACTCATTCTTGTTGCGAAGCTGACTCGTCGAGATTTCCAACGGTGGGTCCCACGCTGCTAGACTCTCTCGGGAAGACCTCCGAATCTACACTGAAAGTTGACTGCAGTGCTGCGCAGGAGGTGGTTGATGTCTCAATTTTTGACGAAGATGAGGAAATTGATGAAATTTCTCTTGAGTTAGCTATTGTACCTCTTGAGAATGTTTATGAAGTTTTCAACGCTGATATTTCCTTGGCCACTAAGTAGGAATATTTATCTAGGATTATTGTTAGGATTTAATATTTATTTATCTAAGCCAAAACTCTATCTTTTGCAAAGATAGATGTTGACTCAACCTTGATGATAATATGTGATATATTTTTGTAGGGATGATGGAAGAAAAAGAAGGTAGTATTTTATGCAAATACTATGCAAATATCAATTATATTTTGTGGTCGTTTTATTTATTATTCTCGGAATATATTTATT
The DNA here is from genome assembly GCA_037127255.1 of Persicaria tinctoria. Taxonomy (NCBI): domain Eukaryota; kingdom Viridiplantae; phylum Streptophyta; class Magnoliopsida; order Caryophyllales; family Polygonaceae; genus Persicaria; species Persicaria tinctoria. Next base: position 59,358,836 of record JBANSL010000007.1, on the reverse strand, counting down.
TGGATCACAAAATTATATGTGCTGTATATTTTAATTAGGCCAATGTTCTAGAAGAATTGATTTTAAATATATGCTTAGTTACGTGTTGTTTTTATCACAAATATTTGAAAAAGAAATTGCTTTTATTTTTGGTTATTTATTAAAGTGCTTGGTTATTTATTGATTTGGTTATTTACGTGTTGTTTTAATTGATTGTTTGAAAAGTGGTTATTTATTTGCTTTATTTATTAAGTACTTAACAAATTGGATTTGATTGGTTTTGCAGATTATCTATTTTACATATATTCCTAACACAGTATCTTTTGGTTACACATTGGTTACACAGAATTCAGTTAAGGTGGGATTGGATTTAGATAAGATATTGCGGCATGTTCTAAAATTATCATTGCAGATTTTAAATTCAAATTAGAGCTTCAAATTAGAGCCGACCAAAATCTCAGTAGCTCTAACAGAAATCTCCGCAACAAATCTTCGGTGGTTCAAAATCAGATTTTGGGATTTCTTTCGAGTTCAAACCGGCTGAAATTCAAGCTCAAATCTAAGAATTCCAGCATCAAAAGATCCATCCATATAGCCTATAAAAGAATAAGCAAGCGGTGAAGAAAGGCAACAACACAAGTACATAATTCAAGCAAGCATTTCAAAGCCAAAGCGATCATCTTCAAGCTTGATTTATTTTCTTTCTCTCCCTCGTTGTAATTGCTTTTATTTCTAGTTGAGAGAGAAGAAAAAATCTGAGCGTTATAGGATAAATCATTCTCGTTATACTAAGAGTATCCCTATACTCAAGCTGATACGTTTGGGTTACCCGATCCTTCGCCTGTGGGCTTCAGATCAAGAACCACGCCGTATATTTGCTCCGATCTTGCAATGCTCTTCCAATATCTCCTGATTAACAAATTAAATAAATTATTTTAGAAAACTAACGAAAGCAATATGATTCTTAACTTAAGAAATTTACATAAACTAAAGTTACGGGAGATAACTAATTAAATATAACTAAGGAATTACTAACTAAAAGCAACATTAATTTAGGCAATTTCTAAACTAATGGACACCGGTGGACAGAATGTAAATCAACTAAACCTAAGCTACGAAGTAACAGCGAAAGTAAAGGTAAACAAAGAAAGCGAAGAAGAGAAAGGGCGAGGGATCTGGCGCGCGTTTGCTAGACGAAACCGAGCACACAGGAGAGACTACTCAGGGTGTGCGGACGCGGAACTGGGCCGGGCTCGTTGGGCAAGTGGATGCGATCGAGACCGGGAACTGTGAGGGCGAGCTTGCGCGAGATCGAGACAGCGAGAGCGAAGCCGTCTGCGGGAAGCACGCACGAGCGAGGCAGCGAGACAGCGCGGGAGCGCGATCGACTGAGCCGCGCACGAGCGCAGGGGCGCGAGCGCCTAGCGCGGCCGACTGGACCTGCTTCCGCCAAGCGCCTAGCGACGGCCTGACTCCGGTGTTGTTGAACCATGGGGATGGTGATGGTGATTGTGAAGGATGAAGATGATGATTAACGATGAAGGTGATTGTAATTGGGTGAATACCGTAGAACATACGAACCGGATAGCTTTTGGGATTGATAATCGAGAACCCTTTAATCCATAAAGGGGTTTCTCAATTATATTCAATCTGATTAATTTCAAAGGTGTAACATGAATTTATAGTAGAGTTTTTAAGAGATCTAACCAATCGTTCCTTGCAAAGGAAAGGGGTTTGGATAGATTAATTCTACCTATTGATAAGTGAAATAACTTAAAGATAAATAAATCCTAAGAAGATAGAAATATAATAACTAGGTGGGAAAGTAATATATCTAGAAGAGATATAATTAATTTCCACTTTATTTAACTAATTGCATAAAATAACAAATTAATTAAATAACTAATGTAACTCGGCCCAACACCACTAGTGTACTCGATATGGGACTTGAATCTTCTTCCATGGTGGTGCCTTCTTCTTCCTCTTGAGGACAAGACTCTTTGCCATCAATGGCCCTCGAATCGGTCTTGAGAGCTCGCCTGGATCAAGGTCATTGTTGGACCCACAGAAGGTCCTCTTGATCTGCATCACAAGCGTATACACACGTTGGTGTGGTTAGGGCTATTATTTCACGAGTGTTTTGGGTTGACTAGATAGTAGCGGGTGAGGCTACAAGAAAGGTAGTTCTTCTAAATTGTATCTAGAACTCTAAGGGAATTGAGTTGACTAGGTAGGAGCGGGTAAGGCTTCAAGAGTTTAGAAGAAGGAAAGATATTCTCGGTTGTATCTAGGATGCATAAGAAGTGAAATAATAGTTGTTTGAATCCTACGGGTTGGATAACCATAGATGCGGACGAAGGCCAAGTTGTACCGAACCTCGTTAACAATTCTCGTGTTCATCTATTTTATTTGTGTATTTACGTTTATTTGTACTGTCTTAGCATCAGCAAAACGAAGTTCTGTTTCAAGACCTAGGAAGTCCAGTTCAAGACCTTGAGATCCAGTTTAGAGGCCTTGAAGCTGCCACAGCAACAAGTCTTGCGAAAATATTCCATACTCTATTCAACCCCCCTTCTAGAGTATTTGTCTTATTATTATTTACATTAAGTACTCGATTCTACAATAGAATTGGTATGTTTATTATTCAAACCATTTTCATCATTCAATAAAATTAGATTGGAATATAGAATTGAGGAACCCTTTTAAGGATTTAAAGGTTCCCTCGATTACCAATCCAAAGCTTCAACACTTTGATGTTCTTGGTTTAAATCGGCAATCACAAACACCACTCCTTTCCTTGGTTCAAATCAGCCAAACACAAAAAATAACCCAAACACTAAACCGGAATTTCATCGCACCTAGAAGGAACCCAGGCACGCTCACCCGGCCTCGCTCGGCGCTGGCGCCCAGGCGCTCAGGCGCTTGCGCGTCCGCTCCAGCGCTCGCGCGCTCCATTGCTCTCGCTCCCGCGTCTTCGATCTCGCTAGCAGCGAGCGCTACCGGGTCCAGCACACACGGACTCTCCCCGACAATCGTGCGTTTGCGGCTCCGCGCGCACCTGGCTCTCGTCCTCGCACGCTCTTTCGCTGATTTGCTTCTCTCTTTCTTCCGTCGCTATTGTTAATTTAAATTCTGGAATTTGTTCCAAGTTTTATTTCGTTGCTATAATTACTTAATTAATTAGTTGATTAATTTGTTCAATCAGGAGATATCGAAAGAGCATTGCAACATCAGGCAAATATACGGCGTAATTCTTGATCTTGAGCCCACATGCGAAGGATCGGGTATCCCAAACGTATCAAGTGGTATCAGAGTCATAGATTTCACAAGTTCTTGTCTTTTTCTTGATGTTATGAAAGATTTGATTCAATGGTTATCGCTATCTTGAGTGGCGATTGGGATGATGATCCCGATCCATGGGCCACACAATAACGACGCCGACGAGAGTTGCAGAGATGAGATTTGCAACAAAAACAAGTCGTAGAGCGACAACGAGAGGGTCAAAGGTGCTGCCTTTGGCTTTAACGGCAAGCGGAGATCGAAGACGAGAGGTATCGACATCGTCCTCAAATTTGGCTTTTCTAACAAAGAGAGGCAGGGGAGGCACAACGTCAAGTTGAACTAGATGCTGGTACTGCCAGATTGATGGCCAATATCAAAGAGGGATTGGAGGAATTAAGGGCCGAGTTCATGAAGGGCGTGACGGAGCCTTCTCTTGGTTTCGTTGCCCACAAAACAGCACAACGTGCAAAACTTGTTTCGCAGATTCCCGTTGACTACGACCTTGGAATTAAGTCAACTCATTCTTGTTGCGAAGCTGACTGACGAGCTTTCTAACGGTGGGTCCCACACTGCTTGAATCTCTCGGGAAGACCTCCGAATCTGCGTTGAAAGCCGACTGCAGTGCTGCGCAAGAGGTGGTGGGTGTCTCAATTTTTGACGAAGATGAGGTAATTGATGAAATTTCTCTTTAGTTAGCTATTGTACCTCTTGAAAATATTCATCAAGTTGTCAACGCTGAAATTGAAGTGATTGTTCAGCCTATTTCAATTGAAGATCAAATCCGTTCAACAATCATGCCTAAAGGTGTTGTTTTCGGGGTTCCTATACCTCGAACTCTTCTGGCATCTATGTTGCCCATCTCTCCATTGTCATCATGTATGAATGTTGATGCTCCTTCTCCGTTGATCATCAACGACTCGATTAAAAAATTAATCGAAGCTAAGAGGGGGAGAATGATGCGGATCAAGATGACCTTATGTGGGTCAAACAATTATCTTGATCCAGGCGAGCTCTCAAGACCTATTCGAGGGCAATTGATGGCAAAGAGTGTCTTCCTAAAGAGAAAGAAGAAGGCACGACCATGGTTAATTAAAGAGAAGAAAGATATTTTAATTATTTAATTATTATTATTATTAGTAGTAGTAGTAGTAGTAGTAGTAGACACGGCCACGGGTCAGGCGGGTCGACCCGTGACCCGCCGGGTCGATGACCCGCCGGGTCAGGGTCCACGTGTCCGAGAGTCGGGAAGGGTTAAGGGTTAGGGTTAGGGTCGACTAAATCTGAACCCTTGACCCGGCGGGTCCGACCCGGATCGACCGGCCTGGTCAACCCGCCATTTTAAAATATTTTTTTTTTGAAAAAATTTATTTTTAATAAAATAAATTTATAATTATTATGTAAATTATATAAATTATTCTTAGAATAATTCATAATATTACATAATGTAACATGCAGTGGCAATGTGAGACTTAGCACCCCCATGCTTCTCCTTTTATAGACTTAGCACCCCCCATTTCCTCTAGTTTTCAATGTGGGACAAGAACAAGGGTAGAAACTAGAAACTACACCATGTCTTCAATCTCTACCATTCGGTTTTTAATGTCAATCCATACTTATAAATTTTTATCATATACAAACACTAGTACTGTACTTTATATAAATATTATTTTAAAAAAAATTTACTTATCAATTATGAAAGAAATAACGAACGGGTAACAAGAAAGTGTGAAGTTCAACAATATACCTTAAACATTTGTGTTATTTGGTGGATCCACTATAAAATCATTCTATATCATTCTATATGATACTAAGTTAGGAGTCTTTATGATATAATTTCAAATGATACAAATATTGTTATTGATAAAGCCGTTATACTTGTATAGTATCCTTAATGTCGAGTTTTCGTTTATTTTCAAAATGATATAAAACTTCGGATTTCCAAACACAAGAATCAAATATAATATTGACAATACTTTTTCAATGTGTCTTTTCATGTACGTCATAACAAGCAACCCAAGTATGTAATTCTAATAACATCATCATTAAGTGTATATACAACATGTGGCTAATTCAACTTTAAACGAGAAAGTTTAACATATCTATATGAAGAAGAACCTAGATTTGAAATCATTGATCAAGAAATTAACATAATAATGCAAGTAAAATAAAATACTTATGATTGATTAATGGATCAACACAACTATCAATTAAATTAAATAGAAAGATTAATCCAACATAACTTGATATATTGTATCATGATGTTTCATCACCATGTGTTATTCATTTCATTAAATCCTAAGAGGTAAACACTTTAATTATATTATTATATGTTACATCATATAATCCAAATACTTAAATTACATTATATTCCACCATATAATCCAAAGACTTTAATTACATTACATTTTACATCATATACTTAAATATCAATTTCTCACATTTTCTTTCATATCTCATATTTCTGTCCCACATCGAAAGTGGGCTACATACCTCTATTTTTTCTATATATAGATCCTCATACCCTACTTGTCATTCCCACAATCCAACCTTTTCTTTCCCACATCTAAAGTGTGATGAAATGATGGGAGTGGAATGAAGATATCTATATATATCTTCCCACATACCATGTTTTGTCAACATCAAATCTTTCCATTTCGAAAGTGTGGTGAAAGACTTGAGTTGAGTTTTATTTTGGGTTTAAAACAATTTTTTTTAAAAAAATAATGGTTGACCCGGCGGGTCAACCCGCAAAACTCGTTGGGTACCCAATTTGGTGCCACGTGGCCGACCCGTTAGTCCGACCCGTCGACCCAACGACCCGCCGGGTCACCCAATCCGCCGACCCGTCCCAACCCCGGGTCAGGGTTAGGGTCACCCTCCCCGGGTTGTCGACCCGGCGGGTCCGACCCGTCGACCCGGCGGGTCGGACCCGTGGCCGTGTCTAAGTAGTAGTAGTAGTAGTTTTTAGGTTCTTTCCATATTTAGTAACTCTTATGTTAGTTTGAGCTATTTATGGAATGTCTTATTTTTAGTAGTACTTAGTTATGTAAATAATGGTGTAAAAGGAAAGTCTATCCCTTTAGATATTTTCCTTGGCAACTAAGTAGGAATATTTATCTAGGATTATTATTACGATTTAATATTTATTTATCTAAGTCAAAACTCTGTCATTTGCAAAGATAGAATTGGTATGTTTATTATTCAAACCATTTTCATCATTCAATAAAATTAGATTGAAATATAGAATTGAGGAACCCTTTTAAGGATTCAAAGGTTCCCTCGATTACCAATCCAAAGCTTCAACACTTTGATCTTCTTGGTTCAAATCGGCAATCACAAACACCAACCCTTACATTGGTTCAAATCAGCCAAACACAACAAATAACCCAAACCCTAAATCGGAATTTCGTCGCAACAAGAAGGAACTCAGGCGCGCTCACCCGGCCTCGCTCGGCGCTGGCGCCAGGCGCTCAGGCGCTCCCACGTCTTCGATCTCGCTAGCAGCGAGCGCTACTGTGTCCAGCACACATGGAATCTCCTCGGCACTCGTGCGTTCGCCGCTCCGCGCGCACCCGACTCTCGACCTCGCGCGCTCTTTCGCTGACTCGCTTCTCTCTTTCTTCCGTCTCTATTGATAATTTAAATTCTAGAATTTATTCTAAGTTTTATTTCGTCGCTATAACTACTTAATTAATTAGTTGATTAATTTGTTCAATCAGGAGATATCGAAAGAGCATTTCAAGATCGGGCAAATATACGACATGGAACTTGATCTTGAGCCCATAGGCGAATGATCGGGTATCCCAAACCTATTAAGTGGTATTAAAGCCACAGGTTTCGCAAGTTCTTGTCTTTTTATTGATGTAATGAAAGATTTGATTCAATGGTTATCAATATATCTGGAGAGGCGATTGGGATAATGATCCCGATCCATGGGCTGCACAACAACAACGCCGACGAGAGTTGCATAGACGAGCTTTGAAACAAAAACAAGCCCTAGAGCGACAACGAGAAGCTCAAATGAGCCGCCTTTGGGTTCAACGACAAGCGGAGATCGAAGATGAGAGGTGTCGACATCGTCGTCGAATTTGGCTTCTCCAACAAAGAGAGGTTGAGGAGGCACAACGTCAAGTTGAACTAGATGCCCATAGTTCCAGATTGATGGCCAATATCAAAGAGGGCTTGGAGGAACAAAGGGCCAAGTTCATGAAGGACGTGACAGAGCCTTCTGTTGGTTTCGTTGCCCAAGAAACAGCACAACGCGTTGAACTTGTTTCGCAGATTCCCGTTGACTACGACCTCGGAATTCAGTCAACTCATTCTTATTGCGAAGTTGACTCGACGAGATTTCCAACGGTGGGTCCCACGCTGCCAGACTCTCTCGGGAAAACCTCCGAATCTGCACTGAAAGTAGACTGCAATGCTGCACAGGAGGTGGTGGAACTCTCTATTTTTTACGAAGATGAGATCATTGATGAAATTTCTCATGAGTTAGCTATTGTACCTCTTGAGAATGTTCATGAAGTTGTCAACGCTGAAATTGAAGGGATTGTTGAGCCTATTTCAATTGAAGATGAAGCCCGTTCAACAATCATGCCTAAAGGTGTTGTTTTTGGGGTTCCTATACCTCAAACTCTTCTGGCATCTATGTTGCCCATCCCTCCATTGTCCTCATGTATGAATGTTGCTGCTCATTCCCCGCTGATCATCAACGACTCAATTCGAAAACGAATCGAAGCTAAGAGGGGAAGAATGATGCGGAGCAAGATGGTCTTATGTGGGTCAAACAATGATTTTGATCCAGACGAGCTCTCAAGATCGATTCGAGGGCAATTGATGGCAAAGAATGTCTTCCTCAAGCGAAAGAAGAAGGCACCACTTTGGTTAAAGAGAAGAAAGATATTTTAATTATTTAATTATTATAATTATAATAATAATTATTATTATTATTTTTTAATAAACTCTCAATAGTGTAGAAATCAAACAACCGAATGTTTACAGTTGAAAGCGTTGTTGTGAGCCTAAATTGCTATGTTTTACACTTACTTTTATATCGATTTCTGCATCCATTTCATACATTTGGGTTAGAATAATACAGAATTTGTGTAGTTTATGTTTATTTGCAATATATGGAGGTCCACACAAGTTTTTTTTTATATTTCGCAGAAATTGGACGCACTTTGGAGCTTAAAGGAATGTCATAAAGAAGCTAAGAATGGTGCAGCTGGGGAAAAGCCCACTTTTCGCCATTCATCGTTTTGAATCAAGCTTTGATGTCTTTATGAAAGTCATAGCTCTTGAAAAGAGCTTTCCAAAGCGTGCTCATATGCGTCACTCCGATAAATGAGGACTCGGGAAAGTGCATTTCAAGAACATAGCAAAATGTTGAGAGCGAACCATTTCTACTCGACGTCGACCAAACTTGGTCGAGATCGAGTACACCAGGAGCCAAAAAGTTACACGGAGTTGAGCAGAGCCACTCGAGCAACAATGTCTTGGTAGACGTCGAACAAACTTGGTCGATGTCGAAGAGAAGTTGACGAGCCCAGATCCTAGCCGAGCTCGAGTGCAACCCAGGAGAAGAATTCTACTCGACGTCGAGGAGACTTGGTCGACATCGAGGACAATCCAGCCGAGTCCGAGTCTGAGATCGAGTTGGATACGAGAAGATAGAATTGCTTGCAAGAGTAGATATGTGGGATTCTATCAAGAGATATCAAGTTCTATCAAGAGAAGGAAGATCTATCCACAATAGTCCTAGTTTGTTTTTAGATATAATTATTTTATTTCCATAATTTAATCGTCAAGTATTAGATAGATAGATTTAGATATAGATAAAGTTTTCTTTCCTAATTTCATAGAGAGATAAAGTCGAGTAGGAGTAGAGAGAGAGTCTTCGAGCCGAGTTGAGTTTGTGAAGCGAGAGCGGAGTTGGCTTTATTCGGTTGTAAGTTTTATTTAGTGTATTCAAATCAATTTAGTTCCCTTTTATTATTAATTTCTTTCTTGATGATGAAGAGCGAGTAGTCACCCAACTTCTAGGGTCGGTGTGAGCCCAACGGTAGCCATGTAAGGTGAAGTGTTAAAGGTACAATCTTTTGATGCGAATTCGTGTTCAATCCCTATGAGCATGATTCTTTTGCGAAAGTTGAAGGTGATCCTTGTTTGTGTTATTGAAGTGAAAGTGATCTTAATACAACTTGGATTAATTATGTGAAAAAGGATTAGTAACAATTAGGGTTTATGCGAAAGCCTCTATCTTCCTATTTGTTAATAACGAAAGTTATTTGATGAAAAGCATGATCTTTTATGTCTTTATGTGTTATTTTACATGGTTATTGTTGTGGTGTTGATACCCTGCTCTTGGAAGTCTTTAGTTCCCTTTTATTATTAATGTCTTTCTTGATGATGAAGAGCGAGTAGTCACCCAACTTCTAGGGTAGGGGTGAGCCCAACGGTAGCCATGTAAGGTGAAGTGGTAAATGTACAATCTTTTGATGCGAATTCGTGTTTTATCCCTATGAGGATGATTCTTTTGCGAAATTTGAAGGTGATCCTTGTTTGTGTTATTGAAGCGAAAGTGATCTTAATACAACTTGGATTAATTATGTGAATAAGGATTAGTAACAATTAGGGTTTATGCGAAAGCCTCTATCTTCCTATTTGTTAAAAACGAAAGTTATTTGATGAAAAGCATGATCTTTTATGCCTTTATGTGTTATTTTACATGGTTATTGTTGTGGTGTTGATACCCTAATCTTAGAAGTCTTTAGTTTCCTTTTATTATTAATGTCTTTCTTGATGATGAAGAGCGAGTAGTCACCCAACTTCTAGGGTCGGGGTGAGGCCAACGTTAGCCATGTAAGGTGAAGTGGTAAAGGTACAATCTTTTGATGCGAATTCGTGTTTTATCCTTATGAGCGTGATTCTTTTGCGAAAGTTGAAGGTGATCCTTGTTTGTGTTATTGAAGCGAAAGTGATCTTAACACAACTTGGATTAATTATGTGAAAAAGGATTAGTATCAATTAGGGTTTATGCGAAAGCTTGTATCATCCTATTTGTTAATAAGGAAAGTTATTTGATGAAAAGCGTGATCTTTTATGCCTTTATGTGTTATTTTACATGGTTATTGTTGTGGTGTTGATACCCTGATCCTGGAAGTCTTTAGTTTATTGATTTATTTTATCAATTTCGTGTTTTTTGTTGCGAAAAGCTTCGAACTTTGTTTCTGTTTTTACTCGAGATCGAGCAGTTTTGGTCGATGTCGAGGAAGTTGGTCGACGTCGATGAAGGTTTGTCGAGATCAACCAGTTCTGTTTTGGTCAACAGTTTGTTCGAAGTCTGATGCGGGCCATCCAAGACACCTTCGGACACATCTATAATTGGGGATGGACCTATGATTCAAGCTCGTGGGAATGATATCATCCTCAAGAGGAAGAAGAAGGCTCCCCCATGGGAGAAGGTCCAAAGGTGCAAGCTTGATGGTCCAAAGGTGTAAGCTTGAAGGTGCAAGCTTGATGGTCTTCAATATTAATCGGATTGGATCGTGCCATACCTTGTCGGAACGAGGACGAAGAGATCTACAACCTTTGCTTTGAAGGTTTTTCCAGATTCGACATTGAGCTTGGTCGAAAATCACCATCTTTGCAAGCTGTCACTGTTTTGACTGGAATTTACTTAAGTGTTGGAACTCTTTTTATTGCTATTTTTAGATACCTTATTTACTTAAGTTATTTTAGGTAATTTAGGGGTTATTTTTAATTATTCTTTTAATTATTATTTTCCATCTAAATTAGCCCTAGGTTATATATTGTCGGCTGATCTCCTTGTAAATGGTAGACGTCTCTTTATGAAATTTCAGTTTGTATGAAACACAATTGAGAGAAAGTCAATCGATTCGAAGCGTGGCTCATCGATTGCAACTATTGGTTCTTGATCCTGTTTGGTTTGCTTTGAGTTCGTCAACCTCGCGAGAGCTTGGTGATCCAGGTATCCACAAGTCCCCTCCTTGTTCATCCAAGTTGTTCGTTTGATTGTGTAAGGTTGTAGATGCGGGCTTTATAGTCGTTGGTATTTGTTTCTACCCTCTAAGGAGCATGGGGTCTTTGCCTCGTTCTATTTTAGTTCGAATCAGTCCTTATCGGTCGTGTCTTGCTTTCAATTTCGAGTCTTTATTCTTGTTCATCGAGTCTTTGCTTCCGTTCTTATTATTTCTGATTTGATTGTTGAAGATCGGGCCATCCTACGGCTAACCCCTTATCAAAGTCGAGTACTTTACTTGAAGTCGAGGACTCTTCTGGTCGAAATCGTGCTGAGATTTGGAACTGAAAAGGCGGGCGCTGACACGCTTCCTCGTGGATCGATCCTGATTGCCTTCTATTACAACGGGAGAAAGTCTTGTATTTATTTGCTGAGACAGGGAGTCAGTTTGCTTTATATTCTATTTATATTTCATACTTGACACATCCTCATGCAACAAGAAAATTGGCGACGTTGCTGTTGTGAGCCTAATTCACCATGTTTTATACTTACTTTTATATATTGTTTTCTGCATGAATTTCATATATTTGGGTTAGAATAATACATAATTTGTGTAGTTTATGTTTATTTGCAATATATGGAGGTCTACACAAGTTTTTGTTATATTTCGCAGAAATCGAGGCAATTTACAGCAGTTCTGAGAAAGGAGGAAAAGCTCGAAGTCAACTACAAAAAGTTTGAGGTCAAGAAGTAGCAGAACCAGGACAAATCGAGCTAGAAGCAAGAAAATCGAGTCGAAAATCACAAGTCGATATCGAGTCATGCTACTCGATATCGAGTCATGCTACTCGATATCGAGTAATCCACTCGATTTCCACCCAAAAAGCCAAGAATCGGCTAAGGAAGAACAGAGAGGTCGATATCGACTACCTCAATTCAATATCGAGTGACCCCAAAAATCGAGCAGACATCCAGTGATCGACCGAGCCAGCTGAAGATGAAAGACGGAGGTCGATATCGAGTTAGCCTACTCGATATCGAGTAAAATTGAGTCTTCATGCAACCTGGAGGCCGAGATTGAGTTGCTGAGCTGAAGTGAAGAAAATGCCAGGTCGATATCGAGTGACCTTAGTCGATATCGAGTGGACCACAATGGCTGATTTCGAGTTATTCCGGGTTCTTGTTACGGTTCTATCCAAAGTCCAATGGAGATATCCACAAGATCAAATTCTATCAAGATCTATCAAGATGGAAGAGATATTTATCTACTTTAGATATAGTTCTTTTTTTGATTTATTTCTTTATTTCCATAGTTTAATCTTTCAAGTAATAGATAGATAGATTTAGATATAGATAGAGTTTCTTTCCTAGATTAGCTTTGAATGAAGCCTATGGATAAAGCCCTAAGGGGCTGACTTTCATTCATTCAAGCCAAGTCGTCTTAGGACACAACGAGAGAGGAGGCAAGAGAGAAGAGAGAGGAACGTTTGGAAGGTTTTGTAAGTTAGTTTATTTTATGTCAAAGTTATTTTCTTTCATTTGTTTCTAATTTCCTTCTTCTAGAGTTGGGGTGATCCCAACATAGATATATGTGTTTGATTTATAAATTCACGATTTTTTATGTCTTTATTATCATCTACCTATGTGCTTAATCCTTTGCGACAATCGAGGACAATTCCTTATTTGTGATATTGAAGCGAAAACGATCTTATTATGAATTTAGATAGTAATTAGGCTTTGATTGCGAAAGTTGGTTAATCCTAATTAAGAAAAGGTAGAAAAAAATTAGGATTTTATGCGAGAGCCTCTATCACCTAAATTGTTGGAATTTGCTAAAGTCGATTCTTTGATATAAAACATGCATCTTTATGTGATTTATAATCTACACATATATTTATTGCTGTGGTGATCCCTAACCTCGGAAGTTTGCATCTTTATGTGTTTTCTATTATTATTTTTATTTGGCCTATATTCTGCTCGATATCAAACCACCATTCTCTCTCCATCCCTCGACATCGACCAACTCTTAGCCGACGTCGACATCAACCTCGCCACCTTTTCCAGCTACCCCTGAACCCCAACATACACTAAACCAAGAACCCCTGACTTCTCTCCTGAGGACGAACCTGACTCCACTATCCTATAGAGGGATCTTGACTATAAATTTATTTGGTCGAGAAACCCTCTCGTCAAAATTTGCGCCGTTGCCGGGGAAGCCATCAATCGCGCCCTTTTTAGTTCTATTTCTTTTCTTTATATTTGTTTTTATTTTTAGTTCCTTTTTACTTACTTTTTCTTTTTACTTCTCAGGTGCATGTGAAGAACTGATCGCACGCCTATAGACCCAATTCTCGAGCCTGAGCGATTTTTCCACTTTCAGCAAAGGCTTAGAAGGAGACTCATGTCAACATCCGACAACGAGAATGGGAGCCCGCTCACACCTGCACAAGAGCTTGAGCAACTCCGCCAACAAATTGAGGCATTCACCACCAAAGTAGCTGAACACGCCCGACGAGATGCGGAATATGCACAGAATCAAAAACGGTGGGAGGCAAGGGTAGATCGCGAGATCAACGATCATTCTTCCCGCTATTAACTTTAAAATTCGTCCTTCTTTTATTACTGATATTAGAAGGAGTCAATTTAGGGGAAGAATAAATGAATGACCTCTAGGGCAAGTTACCACTTTTATAGACTTATGCGAAGCTATAGCAGATGGTGCTAATCTCGAATACTTAAAACTAAAGGCTTTTCGTTGGTCCCTTGCAGGAATAGCCCAACAATGGCTGGAAGGATTGCCTGCACAACCAATTCGCACTTGGAACGAGCTACATGACATGTTCCTCAATAAGTTCTTTCCTCCTACAAAGACAGCTGCCCTCAGACAACAAATCACAACTTTCAGACAAAAGCCATGAGGACCACTAGCACAAGTCTGGGAGAGCTACAAGAAGCTTCTGAAATCCTGTCCTACTCATGGCCAGCCGCCCTACGTCATCCAGGAGATCATCTTCAACTGCCTGGATGCGCCTACTAAGGATAGGATCAACAACTACACCAACTATGAGTATGTTGGATGCACTCCACGCCGAGCATGAGAGGTATTTGAGACACTGGCCAACTACGACAACACCTATGGGACTTCTACAGCCGCCTCTGATGAAAGGTATGAAAGGTCTGCCCCATCTATGCCATTATATGTGTCACCAAAGGAGATTGATCTAGACGTCAGGACCAGTTCCACAATGATCAGGTACGTCCCTTTACCAAAAAAGTAAATTCCTCTCTAAAGATAAACCTTGTTTGGAATGTGAGTCTGTGAGGCACAACACTACTGCGTGCCCACACGTCGATCAAGTACATCAAGGAGAGACCCACGAAGAGGTATGGTATGTGGGGGGACACTACTCGAGGCCGCATCAGAATCAGAACTGGAACTACTATCGCCAGCCCCAGCAACATAATCCCCCTCCATATAGAGCACCTGGTCACTCTGACAGAGAAGGTAAGAAGGATGACCTGCAGACCATCCTGGAAGAGATGCGGAGGAATCATTCAGACACCAAGCAGTCTATCAATTCCCTCCACACTTAGTTGTATGGTGTCAACTCTAGGCTTGGGGAAATCAATATTTGGAGGAAATCGATTGACACACAGATTGGCTAGATGGCAGCATCCGTCCCTAGACAATCAGGTACGCTCCTTGGAACCTCTGAACCCAACCCTAAGGGTAAATCTGTGGGGCAAGTAGCTGCAATGAATCTAAGGAGTGGGCGACATATGCAAACAGTCGATCAGAATACAAAGGAGAAGGACGTAGCAGACAACTCGACATCGAGCAAGCTAGTCGACATCGACCAAAACATGATCGACATCGACCAGCACCAACTCGATGTCGACTAGAACGTGCAACCCAAGTCGAACTCGATCACTGTAGTCGATATTGACCAGCACCAACTCGATGTCGACCAACTTGTACTCAACGTCGACCAGTCTTCAGCACCTCCACAGAAGAAACAACCTATCTTTCCCGACAAAATCTCCAAATGACCCAGCAGAAAAGAAATTACAGCGCTTCATCAAGATGCTTCAGAGGCTCAATGTCACAATACCCTTCACATAAGCTCTTAATGAGATGTCGTCCTACGTCAAGTTCCTTAAGGAGATTCTAAGCAAAAAGCGGTCAATGGCTGAGATCGCAGAGGAGTGCAGCCAAATGAACGTACTAGAGAAAAGGCCAGATCCAAGTAAGTTTGATATAACCATTGGATTCGGTCAATATAAATTTAATGCTTTATGTGATCCTGGAGCCAGTGTGTGTATAATGCCTTTATCAATATGGTCCAAGATTAAGATAGGTGCCCTAGAGCATGTGGATGCTAAACTTTACATGGCGAACAACACGATGGTCATCCCAACATGCATGGTGGACAATGTGCTAGTACAAGTAGGTAAGTTCTTTGTCCATACTGATTTCCTAGTTATTGATATGGTGGAAGACCCTGCTTGTCCAATTATTCTAGGAAGACCCTTCTTGGCAACGGTGGATGCCAACATAAGCGTAAAGAAGGGAGTGCTCACTTTCAATATCAACGATGAGGTAATTGAGTATTCCTTTAATAAAACTGAAAGGCATACAGGTCCCATGGAAGAGGTAAAATCCATATCAGTCGGTTAAATTACTGGCGGGGAGCCTAAGGTAAGAAATATGACTCCCGAAGATCTGGAAAAGAGGGATATAGAATCCCAGGTGGAAGAGATCATGGCCATCCTAAACGAAGAAGTTGAGAATCCACTCGACATAGACCAAGGTACGTTGATTTGGACTAATTATTTTTCAGATGCTTTACCAAGTCTTAAGTATGGGGTCAAAATCGACCAGAAGAAATCGATTGAGCCAGAAAATGACTCGATATCGACTACCACAGGTCGATATTGACCTTCCCATGTCGAGCCATCTTCACCAAAAATCGAGCAGAGGAAAATCGAGCTAGAGCACTGGATATCGACCCAGCCTGGTCGTTATCGACCTACCCCTGCCAATTCGATTCCACTCGATATCTAGTGACTCTACTTGATATCGACCTGGAAAAATTGACCCATCCTCCTTAAATTCGACTGAGATTCCACCAGAAGAGCAGCAGAGCTCGATATCGAGTGACTCTACTCGATATCAACCAGACCCCGAGGTCCCGAATTCCGATTCTGCAAAGGTAAGCCAAGGTATGGATCTTTCTTCTCCTATTTCAATCAATGATTTATCTATACATGGGAGAGGTTTGCCTTGGTATGTGCGCTTATGTAGGATTTCCAATAATGAGCGTAAGGAGTATGAAGTTGGTGATAAAGTCTATGTTGCCAAATCAAATGATCATTGGTTTCCTAAAAAGTTCAAACAGAAGAAGATGCCCCCCTTCATGGTGAATAAGATCCATTCTGGAGGACTGCAGCTGATGGACAAGAATGGAGTCCTATTTGAAGCCCAAGCTACATGGGCCCAGCAGATGCCACCTTGAGTTTAATGGAGAAGTCGGCCTATTTGGACATTGTTGCTTTTGTTTTTGGTTTTGGACACTATTTTCTATTGTGGGTATATCTCTTTTATTTTTTTTTCAGGGAAAAAGAAGAAAACAAGGAGTCGAAATCGAGTACAGTAGGTCGATATCGACCTGGCTAACTCGAAATCGACCAGGACCACAGTAGCTTAGCACTCGATTTTGAACCTCTACACATCTGTCTACTGAGTTTCTTTCTTTACCCTTATTTTTTTATACAGTGAGGACACTGTAATGTTTAAGTATGGGGTGGGGGAAGGGCTTACTTTGTGCATATTTGATTTATTTGACCATATTTGTGCATTACTTCTTGAATTGCTTATACATGGATATTTTGGAATTCATTATTGATTTATGTGCTTATATGAATTTTGTTCAAAGTTTGTAAAAAAATCACCCCCATTGATTTTTTTTATTAATGCCATGGAAGTTTATTATTGAACTCGACGATGAAAAATTGGATTCATTAGAGATATAGCATGAAATTGCCTAGTAAAGGGAAGTCACAATAAAGTACATTATTTTATTTAAAACCATGAAATGAGGTAAAATTTTATATTGTTTTTGACATGTTGCATGATAAGAGGATGGAGGACTTTATATTTCCATATAATGCTCATATTATTATATTCTAGCCTATACTTATGCTTATGCATCACAAAAGCCATATTATGCCTTATTTCATATTATGCTCCACATGATCTAAATATTGTCATTCTTTACCTTATTTCCTATCCGGGAATTATGTTGAGAATGATGTCACATTATGGAGATTATTATATGGTTGTTGTGTTGTTATTATCATATTTTGAGTTTCGCAGGAAATTGAAAAATATATGGAAAATTTAATGAGTGAAAGAAAATCTGTTCACCTCAGGAGATAAAGGTAGATCGACCCTTCTCGCTAAGATAATAGTTCGGCAAGATGGGACACACAAGGTGAGGAGTCCAAAGCACTAAGTATCCGGGGGCCATTCATGACACCCATGTTTGCGACTAGCGAGAAGGCAGTGCTAAGGTTAGAGAGGTAAAAGCATTATATTGAAAAAAGCATTGAGCGATGAGAGAAAGGTGATGATTCTTATGAAGAAGGAATGTGGTATAAAAGTTTGGAAAGTACTCCATTTCCCCGGATCATTAGCACCACATAGCCAAAAATATGTCACATTTAGCCTTTTACCAATCTACTCCTTATTTGAGCTTAAATTAAAGTCCTCTTGATTATTAATGCTTTGTCACTTATGAATCGTTTTGCATAACCCTCCTTTTGTGAGTGGATGTTGCTTTTTAATTGCACATGCATGGATTTGTGAAACTAGTACCTTTTCGAGGATGGTAATTGATTGTAGGGTTATATGAGAATGAATCTAATATGTTTTGATTTCTTCCCCTGAATGACAAATAAAAGTATTGCTTGAGGACAAGCAAGTTTAAGTATGGGGTGTTTGTTGTGAACCTAATTCACCGTATTTTATACTTACTTTTATATCATTTTTTGCATGCATTTCATATATTTGGGTTAGAATAATACATAATTTGCGTAGTTTATCTTTATTTGCAATATATGGAGGTCTACACAAGTTTTCGTTATATTTCGCAGAAATCGAGGCAATTTACAGCAGTACTGAGAAAGGAGGAAAATCTCGAAGTCAACTACAAAAAGTCTGAGGTCAAGCAGTAGCAGAACCAGGACAAATCGAGCTAGAAGCAAGAAAATCGAGTCGAAAATCACAAGTAGATATCGAGTCATGCTAGTCGATATCGAGTAATCCACTCGATTTCCACCCAGAAAGCCAAGAATCGGCTAAGGAGGAACAGAGAAGTCGATATCGACTACCTCAAGTCGATATAAAGTGACCCAAAAAATCGAGCAGATATCCAGTGATCGACCAAGCCACCTAAAGAGGAAAGACTAGACCCCAAAAATCGAGCAGATATCGAGTTAGCCTACTCGATATCGAGTAAAATCGAGTCGACATGCATCCTGGAGGCCGAGATCGAGTTGCTGAGCTAAAGTGAAGAAACTGTCAGGTCGATATCGAGTGACCTTAGTCGATATCGAGTGACCTTAGTCGATATCGACTGGACCACAGTGGCCGATTTTGAGCTAGTCCGAGTTCTTGTTAAGGTTCTATCCAAAGTCCAATGGAGATATCCACAAGATCAAATTCTATCAAGATCTATCAAGATAGAAGAGATATTTATCTACTTTAGATATAGTTCTTTTTTGATTTATTTCTTTATTTCCATAGTTTAATCTTTCAAGTAATAGATAGATAGATTTAAATATAGATATAGTTTCTTTCCTAGATTAGCTTGGAATGAAGCCTATAAATAAAGCCCTAGGGAGGCTGATTTTCATTTATTCAAGCCAAGTCATCTTAGAACACAAGGAGAGAGGAGAGAGGAGAGAGAGAGAGAGAGAGGAGGCAAGAGAGAAGAGAGAGGAACGTTTGGAAGGTTTTGTAAGTTAGTTTATTTTATGTCAAAGTTATTTTCTTTTATTATGTCTTATTTCTAATTTCCTTCTTCTAGGGTTGGGGTGATCCCAACATAGATATGTGTGTTTGATTTATAAATTCCTGATTTTATATGTCTTTATTATCATCTACCTATGTGCTTAATCCTTTGCGACATTCGAGGACAATTCCTTATTTGTGATATTGAAGCGAAAGCGGTCTTATTATGAATTTGGACAGTAATTAGGCTTTGCTTGCGAAAGTTGTTTAATCCTAATTAAGAAAAGGTAGAAAAAAAATTAGGTTTTTATGCGAGAGCCTCTATCACCTAAATTGTTGGAATTTGCAAAAGTCGATTCTTTGACATAAAGCATGCATCTTTATGTGATTTATAATCTACACATATGTTTATTGTTGTGGTGATCCCTAACCTTGTAAGTTTGCATCTTGATTTGTTTTAATTTTTTATTTTTATTTGGCACATATTCTACTCAATATCAAACCACCATTCTCTCTCCATCCCTCGAAATCGATCAACACTTAGCCCACGTCGACAGCAATCTCACCACCTTTTCCCCCTACCACTAAACCCCAAAACACACTAAACCTAGAATCGCTGACTTCTCTCTTGAGGACGAACCTGACTCCACTACCCTATAGCGGGGTCTTGACTATAAATTTATTTTGCCAAGAAACCCTCTTGCAGTTGCCGGGGAAGCACTCAATCGTGCCCTTTTTAGTTCCTTTTGCTTTTCTTTATATTTGTTTTTGTTTTTACTTCCTTTTTACTTGCTTTTTCTTTTTGTCTTTACTTTCCAGGTGTATGCAATAAACTGATCGCACGCCTATCGATCTTCTTCTAGAACCAGAGCAATACTTCCACCTTCGACAAAGGTTCAGGAGGATCTCGCAAATCAACGATGACCAAGCCACTCGACGTCGACCAGAACTTGCTCGACAAATGCAAACACCCGAGCCCAATATAGAAGGAGAAGCTGCAGGAGACTCCTCGACGTCGACCAAGTCACTCGACGTCAACCAGAACTTGATCGACATCAACCAGCAGGAACTCGATATCGACCAGAACAAAAAGTCTGCCCCGAAGTCGACCATTGTACTCGACATCAAGGAAACCTTAGTCGACATCAACCAGCCTTATGCCCCTGTCAACCAGCCTTCTCCACCTCCGACAAAGAAGAAGCTGCATTTCCCAACGAAATCTCCAAAGAACCCTACGGAGAAGAAGTTCCAGCGTTTCATAAAGATGCTTCAAAGGCTCAACGTCACAATGCCCTTCACAGAAGCTCTTAATGAGATGCGATCCTACGTGAAGTTCCTAAAGGAGATTCTAAGCAAAAACGGACAATGGCTGAGATCGCAGAGGAGTGCGCAAAAACGGACAATGGCTGAGATCGCAGAGGAGTGCAGCCAAATGGACGTACTTGAGAAAAGGCCAAATCCAAGTAAGTTTGCTATAACCATTGGATTTGGTCAATACAAATTTAATGCTTTATGTGACATGAGAGCCAGTGTGAGTATAATGCCTCTATCAATCTGGTCCAAGATTAAGATAGGTGCCCTAGAGTATGTGGATGCTAAGCTTTATATGGCGAACAACACGGTTGTCATCCCAACAGGCATGGTGGACAATGTGCCAGTACAAGTAGGTAAATTCTTTGTCCCTGCTGATTTCTTAGTTATTGATATGGCGGAGGACCCTGCTTGTCCAATTATTCCAGGAATGCCCTTCTTGGCGAAGGTGGATGCCAACATAAGCGTAAGGAAGGGAGTGCTCACTTTCAACATCAGCGATGAGGTAATTGAGTATTCCTTTAATAAAACTGAAAGGCATACAGGTCCCATGGAAGAGGTCAAGTCTATATCAGCTAGGTACATCACCTGCGGAGAGCCTAAGGTAAGAAATATGACTCCCGAGGAGCTCGAAAAGAGGGATATGGAGGCCCATGTGGAGGAGATCATGGTCATCCTGAACCACGACAGAGAGGATCTACTCGATATCAACCAAGGTAAGTCGACGTCGACTAAGTATTTTTCGAATGCCTTGACATGATTCAAGTATGGGGTCGATGTCAACTAGAGTTACTCGACATCGAGTAACTTGGTCGACGTCGCCCAGACTCAGAACCCCCCACCGACTGAACCTTCGTCGAGCAATCCACTGAAGCCGACGACTCCTTGACATCGAACAAGCTCCTTGACGTTGACCAAAAAACTTCTTCGAATCCCTCCTCCTCGTCGAACAGTCCAACGGACGCAGCAATCTCCTCGACGTCGAGTAACCCTACTCGATGTCGACCAGACTCCGAAGTCCCGAAATCCGATTCTGCGAAGGTAAGCCAAGGTATTGACATCTTTTATCCTATTTACATTAATGATTTATCTATACAAGGGAAAATTTTGCCTTGGTATGTGCGATTATGCAGGGTTTCCAATGATTAGCCTAAGAATATGAAGTTGGTGACAAAGTGTATGTTGCCAAATCAAAGGATCATTGGTCTCCCTACAAATTCAGCAAGAAGAAGATGGGGCCCTACAAATGCCACCTTGAGCTTAACGGAGAAAGTCGGTCTAGCGACTATAAAGTCTAGAGCTTATAAATAGACAATTAGTTTTTAGGATTTTTTGACATTGTTATTTTTGGTTTTTGGTTTTTAGACTTTATTTTTAAGTTTTTTTGTTGTGGATATTTTCCGTCTAATGAATCTTGCAGGTACGAAGAAATCCGCAGGGGTACTTGACATCGAGTAGCCTACTCGATGTCGACCACATATATCGAGCAGAAATGAGCCTGTGGTCGAGAATGCCACCCTGGAGGCAACACTGTACTCGATCTCGAATAGTCTTGGTCGACGTCGACCAAACTCCTCGAAGTCGACCAGCCCTCCTCGATGTCGACCACTTCTGCAGCAACACTGCACTAAATTTCCGACGATCAACACATCTATCAAGTGAGTTTCTTTCTTTACCCCTTATTTTTATACAGTGAGGACACTGTAATGTTTAAGTATGGGGTGGGGGAAGGGCATACTTTGTGCATATTTGACATATTTGACATTTTTGCGTGCATGTTTAAAGTTTAGTTCTTGAATTGCTTATACATGGCTACTTTGGATTTCATATTTTATTTATGTGCCTATACGCATGTTTTCCAAAGTTTGAAAAATCACCCCTATTGAATTTTTTTGAATAAGTGTCATGGAATCTTTAATTGAACCCGACGATGCAAAATTGGATTCATTAGGGATATAGCATGAAATTGCCTAGTAAAGGGAAGTCGCAATGAAGTACATATTTTTATTGAAAACCATAAAAGGAGGTAAAATTGGAAATTGCATTTGACATGTTGCATGATAAGAGGATGGAGGACTTTATATTTTCATATATGCTCATATTGTTATATCATATCCTTACCTTACCTATGCTTATGTATCACCAAAGCCATATTGAGCCTTATTTCAACTATTGCTCCACATGATCTAAATATTACCCATTTTCTACCTTTTTTCCATTCGGGGACTATGTTGAGAATGATGTTACATTATGGAGATTATTATATGGTGTTTGTGTTGTTGGAAATTGAAAAAAATATGGAAAATTTAATGAGTGAAAGAAAATCAGATCACCTCAGAAGATAAAGGCAAGTCAACCCTGCTCGCTGAGATAATTGTTCGGCGAGATGGAACACACAGGTTAGAGAGGTAAAAGCATAATATTGGAAAAAAGCAGCATTGAGCGATGAGAGAAATGTGAGAAATCAAAGGAAGAAGGAATGTGGTATGAAAGTTTGGAAAATACTCAATTTCCGCGGATCATTAACACCACATGGCCAAAAATTGTCCACCTTTAGCCTTTTACCAATCTACTTCTTATTGAGCTTAAATTAAAGTCCTCTTGATTATTAATGCTTTGTCACAAATGAATGTTTTTGCATAACCCTCCTTTTGTGAGTAGATGTTGCTTTTATTGCACATGCATGGATTTGTGACATTAGTACCTTTTCGAGGATGGCAATTGATTGCAGGGTTATATAAGAACTAATCTATGATGTTGAGAGTTTGTTTCTTCCCCTGGATGACCATTAAAAGTATTGTTTGAGGAGAAGCAAGCTTAAGTATGGGGTGTTTATATCGATTTCTGCATGCATTTCATACATTTGGGTTAGAATAATACATAATTTGTGTAGTTTATGTTTATTTGCAATATATAGAGGTCTACACAAGTTTTTGTTATATTTTGCATAAATCGGACGCACTTTGGAGCTTAAAGGTATGTCATGAGGAAGCTAAGAATGGTGCATCTGGAGAAAAGCCCACATTTTGCCATTCATCGTTCTGAATCAAGCTTTAATGTCTTCATGAAAGTCATATCCCTCGAAAAAAGCTTTCCAACGCATGCTCATATGCGTCAATCCAACAAACGAGGACTGGGGAAAGTGCATTTCAAGAACATAGCAGAATGCTGAGGGCGAACCAGTTCTACTCGACGTCGATCAAACTTGATCGAGATCTAGTACACCAGGAGCCAAAAAGTTACACGAAGTTGAGCAGAGCCACTCGAGCAAAAACGTATTGGTAGACGTCGAACAAACTTCGTCGATGTCAAAGAGAAGTCGACGAGCCCAGATCCTAGCCTAGCTCGAGTGCCACACGGGAGAAGAATTCTACTCGACGTCGAGGACAATCCAGTCGAGTTCGAGTCCGAGATCGAGTTGGATACGAGAAGATAGAATGGCTTGCAAGAGAAGATATGTGGGGTTCTAACAAGAGAAGGAAGATCTATCCACAATAGTCCTAGTTTCTTTTTAGATATAATTATTTTATTTCCATAATTTAATCTTCAAGTATTAGATAAATAGATTTAGATATAGATAGAGGTTTCTTTCCTAATTTCCTAGGGAATGAACACTATAAATAAGGCTTTATGGGCTGGATTTTAGGCATTCAATCAATCCAAAAGCCACATAGAGAGAGAAAGTCGAGTAGGAGTAGAGAGAGTCTTGGAGCCGAGTGGAGTTTGTTAAGCGAGAGCGGAGTTGGCTTTATTCGGTTGTAAGGTTTATTTAGTTTATTCAATGCAATTTAGTTCCCTTTTATTATTAATGCCTTTCTTGATGATGAAGAGCGAGTAGTCACCCAACTTCTAGGGCCGGGGTGAGCCAAACGATAGCCATGTAAGGTGAAGCGGTAAAGGTACAATATTTTGATGCGAATTCGTCTTCTATCCCTATGAGCATGATTCTTTTTCGAAAGTTGAAGGTGATCCTTCTTTGTGTTATTGAAGGGAAAGTGATCTTAATACAACTTGGATTAATTATGTGAAAAAGGATTAGTAACAATTAGGGTTTATGCGAAAGCCTCTATCTTCTTATTTGTTAATAACGAAAGTTATTTGATGAAAATCATGATCTTTTATGCCTTTATGTATTATTTTACATGGTTATTGTTGTGGTGTTGATACCCTGATCTTAGAAGTCTTTATTTTATTGATTTATTGCATCAATTTCGTGTTCTGTGTTGCGAAAAGCTTCGAACTTTGTTTCAGTTTTTAGTCGAGATCGAGTAGTTTTGGTCGACGTCGAGGATGGTTTTTCGAGATCGACCAGTTCTATTTTGGTCAACAGTTTGTTCGAAGTCGAGTACTTTACTCGAAGTCAAGGACTCTTCTGGTCAAAATCGTGCTGAGATTTAGAACTGAAAAGGCGGGTGCTGACACGCTTCCTCGTGGATCGCTCTTGACCGCCTTCTGCTACAACGGGAGGAAGTCTTGTATTTATTTGCTGAGACAGGGAGTCAGTTTGCTTTATATTCTATTTATATTTCATACTTGACACATCCTCTTACAAACAACAAGCGCAGATCGATAGCCTAGAGAAAAATAAAACTGTAATGATGGTTGAGATGGAGAAGATGAAAAATGATGAAGGTAGCTTCGAAGAAAGAATGAAAAGCGAACAAATAATGGAGGCTGAAATGAAAGAGCGAGAACAGAAGATGGAGAAAGAAATTAAGGAGAGAGAAACTAAACTGAAGGTATATTTTATGAAAATGATGGAAGCTCAACTTCATTAAGTTCCACCGGCAAAACAACATCAAGGAGAATATAAGGAATGTTCTTTGCAAGATTCGCACAATTGAACTCCCACCCCACCCCCATATTTGCACTTTACGATACAACAATCTGGGAAATTATGTTTACAGTAAATTTGTTTGTTTATACAGAATTACATAACTTCATTTGAAGTCCACAAATTTCAACCACTCTGCAATCTTGCAATTTCATTTACTTTGTTCAGCAAGTGCAGTTTATTATATCGTAATTAGTTTCTGCCATGTCATAATCCTGTGGCTTTTGCACTTCAAGGCTTATTCATGGTTTTGACTATATTTTCGTAATTAGTTTATGCCATTTATCATACTGTTGTGGCATTTGCAGTGCAGGGCTTATTCATTCTTGTGGACAGCTCTTCAGAATTAGTTTCTACCATTTCCTATACTACTGCCATTTGTAATTCAGTATTCATGATGTTTAATATTGCATTTTGGTCGGATGTCAAGCTGGATTAGTATGTGTTAGTGCGTTGTCTTGGTCTGGACGAGGATGCACAGGATAGGCCTAATGTCGCTATCACATTTTGGTGTTGCTTCGTCTATATAGTAAGACTATATTTAGTAGATCATGCATATGTAGATATTTCAGACTTAGCATTTTGGAAGCTGATTTTGAATATGTAGATATTGGGCAACCAAGGTGGTATTGATTGTCTATATACGATGGCACCCGTACATCAATACTTAAACTAGTTTGAAGGCACTTTTGGTATGACTAATTTTAAACTCACTTTTGCTCTGTGTTATGTTTTAGTTTGATATATGTGTGTGTATGTGTCCAACAAAATAATTAATTTTGTCCCACAAGGTTTTGGACAATGAAAATGAATATTTTCCACTGAATATATAGGGCAACGAAACCCGCCACTAATCACCAAAGTGTTTGGACAACAAAACGATTACTTTGTCACCAAAGATTTTCGACAACGGAACACTCCATTTGTCACTCAATGTATTCGGAAACGCAAAATCTGAGTTGTAAATGGTTTCTTTTCTTTGGGCAACAAAATGATTCACTTCTCACCGAAGCATTTAACTATGAAAATAAATATTTGTCACTAAATAATTTGGGCTACGAATCCTATCATTAGTCACCAAATTGTGTGGGCAACAAATTGTCGACTTTGTTACTGAACGTTTTCGACGACTCATCAGCCCTTTTGTCACTAAATATATTGGGCAACGGATCCCAATATTAGTGTTCAAAGTGTTTGGGAAACAAACCCAAGACTTTTTCGACGACGACTCACCTGTTTTATCACAGAAGGTATTCGACGATGACTTAACTCTTCTGTTACCGAAGCCTATGGGCAACAAATGTTCACCTTTGTCATGAAAAATATCAGGGGCGACAAATAATTCTTCCGTCACAGATTGGGGTTTAGGGCGACGAAACTGATGATCGACACCCAGACCTTTTGGTGACGCACCAGAGGCGACGACCTCGTGACAAAACTTCAGTGGTCACTGCATATTTTGGGCGACGAAAAACAGGCTTTGGGCGACAAATCCTTTTGTTTCCTTAGGTTTTTTTCTTGTAGTGCATCTACTCCGACGGGGTATATTGAGCTATCTTAATTATTGATGATGTATACGGCATTTTTAAGATGGGTTTCATCATAGCTCCTTATTTCACGTGCGGTTAGAAATCGTGTAAACCTTGACCTGTACTTGGAGATTCGTGCAACATGTCTTGACCAGTGTTCAAAGAGGTTTCATCTATCTTGGACTGTTAAAATGGGCTTTTTACTGAGGAAGCCCATCGGTTCATTAAGGCCTAATTAGAGGGGAACTTGAAACATTAATAAATTTCTGTAAAAGAGGGTGTGAAAGCATTCTCGCCTCATTTACTCTTGCAATTTGAGTATTCGTGCAATTCTTCGTTCCAAATTCTCCACTCTCCTAGCGCTTCGAATTCGAGTTTGTCTTCGGTGAGTTTATTTGATGTTCTTTAGCTTGTTCTTGTTGTTCTTGATGAGTTCTTGAGTTTATTTTTTGATCTCATGAATTACTTACTAATAAATGAATAAAGGTGCTTTGATCAATATAAGGTTGTTAACTTTAGGATTTAGGGCAATTTGCACAACTATACAACTTTTTTTTGTGGGTATGCAAAAATACCACTTTTTTGGAAAATTTGCACAACTAACATGGGTGGTATTTTAATTGGTGCAACTTTTAATTTGCATAGGATTTAATTGTTTGACTTGGGTATGGGGCATTAACGTGTAATAGGTGGCATAGGTGTTGACTTTATTATGCGGTAGCCTACTTTTGGTAGATCAATTGGGTAGATGTCGTTGTGGGGTAGTATTTTGGTGATGACGTGGCTTTGTGGAAGGAATTATGTGGAAATTTGTGGACTTTATTTTTTTCCCGTAAGACTCGCAGTTTGGTCTTACGTTTATTGTACCCCTGACTTTTTAGCCCCATTTATATATTTACCTATTCAGAACATGGGTGATATTTTTGCAAATAAAACTAGGGAAGGGCTAAGACGGTTGCAGGTTCTCACAAGGAGAGAGAGAGAGAGAGAGAGAGAGAGAGAGAGTTTTTGTGGGGGATTTTGGCGCCAAAAAGAGGAGAGAGAGGATGTCATCATTGCATCTTTGTAAAGGTGATGGGAAATGGGTTTTCCTCCATTTTTAAAGTATAATAGGAGAGGAGGAGAGAGGTCATCAGTTTCTTCCTCCCATGGACAAGAGAGCTGGAGAAGAAGGCCACCATTGGAGAATCACTCATCCGCATCAAGGTCCAGTTGCAGAGCACATGTCGGGCGCATTATTTGTTCGTGTCACTGTTAGTTAACTTCCGTGTCACAAAGGTATCTGAGAAACCCTAATTCTCAGTTGCAATGGGTAGCCTTCTCTCCTCTTTCTCCTCATGTTTCGCGAATAGTAGATACCCATTAACAATGGTCCTGATCCGAGTTTTCATTTGCAGGGCAAAATGCCAAAGTCTATGTCACTCTCATCTTCAACGGCCGTTGGTTGTTCGATGGTGTCGGGTGGGTGTATTCTGGTGAAACCGAGCGGAAGAATGTGATAATTAAAGAGGGCATCGACTGCGCCTCTCTGAATCAACTGTCGAGGATCAATATCCATTAGCAGTCAGAAGGAGGAGGAGGACATGTATAAGTACTTGGTAGTGTAATTAGGCTGCTTGCACATATGACAAACTCTAAGTAGGCTTCTTTACTTTTGGAAATGGGTTACATACTACAGGTAAGTGGTAAAGACGTTCATAGTACTTTTGGGGATGGATTCAGGAAATAACCCATGTCACCGCCTTCGTATTACCGTATCAGGTTGAAGGGGTTAGCATGTCACTGCTTTGAATTTGATGTTTGACAATGTGATTTACACTTTGATAATGAAATCACTCATGCATTGACACTTGTTTCAACTCATGTTTACATTCCTGAGTGTTTGTGCTAGTCGTGTTAGGAAATCACCCTAGTCACCATATTGACATCAGTGACACGATAATTATGTAAGTTGACACGGGATTCCAACTTTGGTGACACGGGTGATTTCCTTACAACTTATATCCAAAGTTTCGAGCATGACAACATAGTCAACCACTGCCTAAAAAATATCATAAAAATATATTAACATTCTACAAACATAACAACCGACTGAAGATAAAGAAAGCGACATAGTTCATAGCAACGTACGAAAATACCAACCTAGTGAATTACCGTCCACAACTAATTGTTCTGAGCAACAACCATGTTCATAAAAATCGAACACATTAAAAACGATGTTCATAACAACCTTCTACCATAACATCGAAGTTCATAACACTAGGCAATGGTGATCACAACTGCGATCATAACCGTCTACCATGGAAGATGCCAACAACAAGCATGTGTCTATACGCCCCGATGAATGCGTCGTCAAGACCGTCGTAGGTGGGTGCCAACGCAGCCTCAATGTCATCAAAGTAGAGGTCAGGCTCCTCATGCTGGTAGAAGCACCCGAGCATCATTTCATACTCTCCGGCCTTTGGCACTAGTATCGAGTTGTCTTCGACCTTTATGCTTTCCGAATTCTCAGGTTTCATCCGGGGACTGGATCGTCTCATAGCTTAGATTGTCGTCATCAGCAAACTCCTCCCCAATCCCTGGGACCGCTTCTTACAACCAAATATGCAACAACCACACATGACACTCTAGTTCATCAATTGCACTTAATAGTTAACGTATAACTTCGGTCAAGTAGGTAACCTGGAACGCAGTATCGGGTCACATCTTTGCATGCACGTGTCACCTTCCAGGTTTTTTCGTGTCAATATTCACTCTCTCAAATTTGCTAAATTACCCATGTCACCCCTTTTAATCCTCGTGTCAAGTAACAATATCTACCTTGTCACCGAATTGGAACGATTGTAGAACGTACCAAGTGCACCTATGTTCATACCTACACTGCTTCTTCTCAGGCATTCGTGTTTCAGATGGAACATCATTTAGAGTCCCAGAAAAATAACCTACATCCAACAACAACTACAACTATAAATCAGCTTGTCACCATGATTAAAATCCATCTTGTAAGATTCTCCTTTTCCTCCTCTTTCCTGGAAAATCCAAAAGAAAACAACACAATACACACAAATACTCATTAAACAAGGCCATTTCATAATGATACCGCAAAAACTTGAATGTTCCAGGGTAAATAATCCAATCAGTGATAGAGTTTCTTAATTGAAATAAACAGAAGGATGGAAAGAGAGAGAGAAGTGGGGGCTCATTTTCACTAAACCTTTTCCCCTTAATTCCCTAAACACACAAACCCTATGTATAAGAGTTGTATAGCGTACTAGCTTGGACCAATTAGGAAAACTCTCACTGTCTATAATTTGCACAATATGAGGGATACCAATTATCAATAAAAAATCAACGAAGAACTCAGCAAATCGATTCGAGTTTTAACCAAACGCGACTTAACTTTGTCCACCCAGTCCAGTCCTTCCTTGCCCAATCTCTCCATTCAACTGTGTGCAGGAAGTGAAGCTCCTCCAACTCATCTCTGCCTGTAAGAAATCTAAACCCTCAAATTTCATTTTCTATCCCAAAATCTTCATCGATTTGTGAAGTTTCTAGATCATTCATGATCTCGTCGGGATTAAATTTCGATGCTTGATTGGTCATTTCCGTTCAGCTTGTGAGAGAGGTTGTTGGACCAACCCCAAAGAGCTTCTGATTTCGCCCTTCCGATCGCAGAGTACTAAAAATGGCGCTAAAGATTTTTCAGATCTTTGCATCTATTTCCATTTCAGCGAACTTCGGCAGCGTTTCCGAGCATTAATCTTCGGATTTTTTTGATCCTTGCTGTTTTGCAGGATTCGTCAGGGACGACGCTGATGGATCTAATAACGTCTGACCCGTCGGCGATTCCTCCGGCATCGTCGTCTTCTTCCGTGTCATCTGCGCCAGTGCCGTCGTCTTCTTTGGCGATGGCGCCGTCTTCCTCGTTCATCCTCTTCGTCCCCTTCACCTTCAGAGTCGGATCCCCTACTGCGAACAGCTGAACCGAAGCCGCTATTACTTCGAGTCGGTCGACCCCTGCTGGAACAATTCGGAAGCTTGAGCACAAACTTGAGCTTCTTCTCTCTCTTCCGGCCGCCGCCCTCCGCGTCGGTATTGTCATCCTCGTCGAACTCGAACTCGTCGTCGTCGTCATCTATGTAGTCTTCGTCGTCGTAGTCGATGAGGTCGTACCTGACAAAACTCCGTCGCCGGACGCTCCGACGAGCTTCTCGCCGCTCCTCCTCCTCAGTATCCCGTCGATGATGGCTGTGGTGGCCGGAGTTCGACTCAGCCGCCCCTATAGCTGCCAGATCTGCCTTCGATGGCCTGCCTTTCTTCTTCCTCACGATTTGACCCATCTTCTCTCTCTCAGCCACTCTCTTTCCTCTATGTATTCTTTCTCTCTCTTTTTTTTCTCAGTTTCTCTCTCCTCCGCCCCTAATTTCTCCTTCCCACCCTCTCTCTCCTACTAGCCCACGATGCCCCTACTTTATTTTTCTTTTCTTTTTTTGGCTAAAATTACATGAGATAGCCAATATTAGGGGGGGTTTGACTTGCACATTTGTGCAAATTTTGGGGAATTCTGGCATTTTTGCAAAGATTTTTGGAAAAGTGGTATTTAGTACCATTTCCTCTAGGATTTATTGGTTATTAATAATTTTCTCAACGCATTTAGGTTACATCGCATACTCTTTTTTAGTGTTGTTTCATTCCCGAGGATGCCTAGTTCTAGCAAAGAAACCAATCGCCATAGTGATGTTGAGTGAGTTGAAGGTTGGTGTCACTCCTCACATTCAGACACCCATCCACGACAATCTTCAGTCCCTTTGGGATCCAATTTTCTCACAATATCCTCATCTTCCGCAAGCTCGTCATCTTCTAAACTTAACAACCCACGAGACAAATAGGTTGTTAGTGATGATACTATGAAATTGATTATACCGTCAACATCTAAAGCTAAGGATAAATCAGACGCGGTCGTGCTCTCAACATAGATCTAGGGTCTATGGGCTCTTAGGATCATCACGAAACTCTTTCTCATGAGCAAGTAGAGAAAACAGATAGTAGTCGTTCAAAGAGGCCTTTGGGGGACCTCTTATTGCCCCCTATAACTTGGAACGTTTAGTCACATGTTCTCTTGTTTCTCTTTGCACGATCCAAAACATCTCAATGATCATGAAATCACCATTGTTGTGACTGTGAGTCAAGCTATACTTCATTACTATTGATTTCTACAACCAATCATTGCTACTTTGTTGCTTACTACTTTCACACCATTGTCTTCTGTACCTTGTTAATTGCTTGCAATCACACTTAGAAAGTCGCACGAAATAGCTTTCTGTGGGATCGATCAACCTCTACTCACCACTACTACTAGTTGTTTGAGTTTGAGATATTTAGTTTGTAGATTGAACCATGAAATTCACGTCCACCAGTGGCTATTTGATAAGTATGCATATATTGTTTTGTGAATGAGTACATATTATTGAAAAGATACGCGAAGTGTTTCGATGTTGGTTTTTTTTCTAGTTGTATATAGCAATAACCCTTTTCCCTAAATTTTTAGCACCATATGACTTAAATATGTATCACACCTTAATTATGTTCCTACTGGTACGCATTAGAATGTTGTGTGTTCTAACACTCCAAATAGTAATATCTCTACCTTTAACTAATAACGAGTATTAACAGTAAGTAAAGGACGATCCCAGAGAGAGTACGTGCGACTTTGGCTAGACATAGTAAGCAAGCAAATCATAATTGATGCGGATCAAGATGGCCTTCTGTGGGTCAAACAATGATCTTGATCCAGGCGAGCTCTCAAGATCGATTTGAGGGCTATTGATGGCAAAGAATGTCTTCCTCAAGAGGAATAAGAAGGCGCCACCATGGTTGAAGAAAAGATGTTTTAATTATTTAATAATAATAATTATTATTATTAGTTGTTAGTTCTTTCCATATTTACTAATTTCTATGTTATTTGGAACTATTTATGAAATTTTTTATTTTTAGTAACACTTAGTTAGGTGATTAAAAGTGGAAAAGGAAAGTCTATCTTCTTAGATATTTTATGTGATAGGAGGAAATCAAGTATGAGATAAACATAAAATATAAATTCCAAATCGACTCTCTGAACCACGCAAATAATTACAAGACTTCCTCCCGCTACAGTAGAAGGCAGTCAGGATCGATCCACGAGGAAGCGTGTCAGCGCTCGCCTTTCTCGTTCTTAAATCACCCTCGAACTCGACCAGCAAAGTACTCGATATAGAGTAGCGTTACTCTATCTCGACTAACCTTAGTCGATAGATCCTGCCAAACAGAGAAAACGGAACGAAAACGAACGAAAGATGGTTGATGTCGAGTAAGTTACTCGACGTCGACTAGGTGGCACTCGACGTCGACCAGTGTCATCGATCTCGAGTAAAACATAATAAAAATCGTAACTTTGCAAACAAAACGAATGTAAACACGAAATTGGTGGAAATAAAATCAATAAACTAAACGCTCCTAGAATAGGGGTATCATCACCACAACGATAACCATATAAAATATTGCATAAAGGTATAAAAGATCGTGCTTTTCATCAAATAACTGTCGTTATTAACAAATAGGAAGATAGAGGCTTTTGCATAAACCCTAATAGTTACTAACCCTTTTCACATAATTAATCCAAGTTGTATTAAGATCACTTTCGCTTCATTAACACAAACAAGGATCACCTTCAACTTTCGCAAAAGAATCATGCTCATAGAGATAGAAGACGAAATCACATCGAAAGATTGTACCTTTATCGCATTTACCTTACATGGCTACTGTTGGGCTCATCTCGACCCTAGAAGTTTGGTGACTACTCGCTCTTCATCATCAAAAGAATCGTCAATAATAAAAGGGAAACAACTAAGCCAAATCCCCTTTCACAACACTTCACTCCAATCGGCTCCAAGCTCTGTAACTATCTCTTCTACTCAATATAACTTGTTGAAACACAATTTCTTGTGGGTAGGATAATCCTAAAAACCACCCCCTAGGGCCTTATTTATAGTATTCAATCTCCGCTATTCAAGGAAACAATACTTTATCTATATCTAAAACTATCTATCTAAAGACTTTAAGATAAAACTTTAAAGCAAAACAAATAAATCCAATAAGGAAACTAGGTAATGTGGATAGATCCTCCTTTGTCTTGATAGATCTTCATGTGGGTGGATAGAATTCCACATATCTTCACTTGCAAGTAGTCCACAAGGCTCGGACTTCTCCTCATACTCGACTCAGATTGCTGACTGGGGTACTCGACATCGACTAAGGTTAGTCGACGTCGACTAGCTTTTCTTCTCTTCGTGTGCACTCGAGCTCCACTACTTGGTGTACTCGACATGAGTACTCAATATCGATTATGTGTAGTCGGTGATATTGAGTAGATTTGTGTGTCTCGAGTGACTTTGTTGCTCGACTTGCTGATTTCGACCGGAAAGTACTTGATAGCATGCATTTAGATGGTCATAATAGGTGGCATTTATCTTAGTTAAGATGCATTTCATGCATGATATAATTACAATTTGCATATTTGCTCACTATGTTGGTGGAGTCTGAATCTACACACTTTTATTGACTATTTCAGGTAATTGTGGATCCAATGATGAGACATGGGTTGATAACACATTAGATGAGAATGTCTAGTTGATCGAAGAAGATTACATGAAGATCTCAAGAGGTCCTGAGAAGAAGAAGCGAACCTAAACAAAGAAGAAGTCTGCAGAAGTTGTCGTCAGACATGCTGAACTTATTTTGCAATTTCTGGAGGCCTCGGTTGCCCGATTAACTTTTATGACCATGCGTTGGAAAGATCTTTCAGAGAACTACAACTTTCTTGTTGACAAGAAAGGTAAATTCCGGATAGATTTTCCATGAAAGGCCGATGCAGCGGCCGCAACATGCTTGCCGCGGCCGCAACTGAGCAATTTGCAGCTGGTTTGGAAGAAGTCGCGACCTTAGCACATGCCGCGGCCACAACATTGTTCGTCTGCGCTACATCGTTTCGATAAATGAAACACTAGTTTTACGTTGTTTGGTTTTATTGCCGACTTAGACTGCTTATAGGCCGATTTATGTTATTTTCTACAACACTTCTATTATATTCGACGTTAATCAGACACTTTAGAGATTTGAGCGATGTTTTCCACGAGGAACTAAACTCATCTATTCTGCCTGCAATTTGAAGCTTTATTTGGATTGATTGCGAGTTTCTAATTCTCGTTCCTTGTTTCTTATATTTGAATGCTTCAACTTCTTTGAGCTTGATTGTTTATTGTTTTGTTCTATCTTGTCTGCCAAGTTTGTTAGATCAATTCAATTGCTAAGGTTTTGTAGATTCTTGGTTGTGAACCTTAACTTAAGTGGCAAACTTCTTCCTTTAGGGCTGGTTGAACTAATTGAATGAGTAGGAAGTTGAATGTGTTGTTAAATCCCTCTTTAGGGACTGCAAATACCTTGGCTAATCTCGGAACATAAAGTTATCAATTGGGTTAAATCCTTCTTTAGGGACTGATCGATTGATAAGGGTTGCTAGGACTGGTTGGACTAGTAACTATAATAGGTCGGGACAAGGGCATTCATAAGAAACCTTAGAGGGTCGATAAGAAGTTCCAAGGATCGCTTCAATCAAATAAAGTGGAAAATTGTAGGTAGAATTGCTTCTCCTAATTGTCTGAATTAAAATCATTTACTCCTGCTTTCTTCAATCCGCTTTGATAAAAGACAGAACTTTCACACATAAAAACCCCCCAATTTGGTTACTTTGATTGACACTTGGATCCAACTTGAATTATAACTTTCCTTGTGGATCGATCTCTTACTTATTGATATACTAGTTATAGGTTTGAGTTTTCTTTGACTAATCAACGACATGTTTTCCCTCCGTCAAATTTGGCGCCGTTGCTGGGGAAATTTATTGATTCTTGTGTGTTTTTGGTGTTGATTTTTTATGTGGACCACTTACATGGTCCGCACTCGTGCTACTAACATATGTTGAAGGTGAGATTATTGCAGTTAGACGGAGAGAGTTTTCTTTAATACTCATCAGACTGCAGGAGTACATTAACGATGTTTATTCATGGGGATATCAAGCTAGTATAAGGGAAGTGCTTCTATGCATCTGTGATGCCATGACTTATGAGACACGGAGTCTTGCTGATCGCATGCATGATGGAGGTTTATTAGATATGGGACTCTCGGAGATGTGGGAATTTTTCTGCTACATGGATCATCAATGTGCGTAGAACGAGTCACTTCCTCTAGTATCTCAAATCGTTGAGACCTCTGTTGCACCTCTTGAGGTCATGGTGGAAAATCACATTGAGAAGGTAGAGAAAGACCACACTCCATCTGACGAGATCATCCCTAGCTTCCCCATTGATGAATCTGATCTAGAGCCTACTGCTGAGGCTATAGAGCAAGTAAAGGTTGTCTCCTGCACTAGAGAGAATATTGGTGGATACGTTGATCCATTGGACTGCTACTTTGACAAGCCACCAATAGAACTAAATTGGTGGTATTATATACCCTCTCTAGGTTTTCAAGCTCATGAATACAATAAGATGAAACGATTCTTAAATGTATTAATATTTAGTTTTAATTTATTTGTATGTAGTGCATGTTTGTTTGTTAGTTGTGCACAAGAGTTTGACAGGTTGATAAGGGTTTTTACTATGTTTGATTAGTGTCTTGAGCTTCAAAATTACGTCGAGCCAATGACATTAAAGAAAGGCGCTTCTCGGGAGGCAACCCGAGGTAAGTTTTCTAATTTAGTTATTTCAATTCCTAGTTAGCTAGTTATCTTTTCAATAAATTAGGTTTTCCATTAGGCATTAGATAGTTGTTTTTGGTTTGGGATAGACTAAGCTTTCAGGAAAGGCCACCGAAATCCTCATATCCGACCTATAGAGACCCATCCACCACATTGTTAGTATTTCATTCATCTCTTCCTCTATGTTTTTATTTTTTGTTGTCTTTTATGTTTTATTAAGGACAATGAAAGGTTTAAGTATGGGGGAGGGATTGCATTGCATATAGATAGAGTTTGCATATCATGTTTACTTATGTTATCATGTTTATTTCTGTTGTCATATTTATTTTTATTCATATATTGCATTTGAAAGAAACAAAATCCAAAAATATCATGCATTGCATTTAAATGTTATTAATGATACCCATCTTGGTTTAGTTTGTCCCCTAATTTATTTTTATGATCTCATTGCATAAATCCCATGATTTGATTGAATTGCTTGAAAATGATTTTTGGGTCATGATTTGAGAATAAAATTGAGCAAGTATGGTTCATAGTTGACGTTTAATTGAAATCTAAAAAAATATAACCTTTGTAAGTTTGTTTTGGCCTTATAGGGACTATTCATAATTATTTCCCTTTTGCTTTTATTGTGTGATTATACTCTCCATATGCTTCTTATTTCAATACTGTATTGCACATGTTTGTTGCTTGTGAATTTCAAATAATTGAGGCATGTTTTCTTTAGCCGTATTATACCTTATCTACCCTTTGCAGTATACTTTGCTTGAAGCCCAACTGAGCCGTAAAGCCTATTTCTTTTTGATAGATTCACAAAAATATATCATAGCCAACGATTAGTCTTACCCTATTAGGGAATTAGGAGGAGAATTGGTGAAAAATCTTTACGTTAGAGTTGCTTTGAGTGGAGATGATGTATGTGTGGTTGTACATTGCGAGAGGCATAGCCGAAATAAGGTAACCCTTCTTGCATAATAGAGATGACTTATTACTAGGGGCCTAAGGAGGATAAAATTCACTTAGGGGTAAAAGTCTAGTAAGATTGGACCTAGGGAGAATAAAATTCACCTAGGGGCAAAAGTAATCATAAAAGAAAAGAAAAGAAGTCATCATCCAGATGGAAAAATTGAATGAGTAATATGGCTATTGAAATCTAAAAGTGCTTATTGATGTGTATTGGAGTTAATGTTATTGGAATGGTTTGCGAAGTATGGAAGTTTTGGTGTTGTTCTGGTTGGTTGTTGTTCCTTTTTCCCGGATTTTTAGCACCACAAGCCTAAATATTTCCCATACCTTATGTTCCTACCAAAACCTCATTACAACCCTATAAAAGTCCTCATGATGTTGTTTGCAAGTGATGACTTTCACGGTGTATAGAGCAATTTGGATTGAGTTGAGAGTTGGACTTTAAAGCCTAAACACATGAGAACTTGAGTGAAACACATTATCCCGGTGAGGTTGGATTACATTTGCTTTACTATTGGATCGCTCATATATTTCCTAGGATATTTGTTCTCTTATGCATGGCTCATATTGCTTGATGTTGCTTTTCTAAAACTATAGCATGAAGATCTTATTTGTGGGATGATTAACTAAATATTTGTTTTTCATTTCTTGAGGACAAACAAAAGCTTAAGTGTGGAGTAGTTTGATAGCATGCATTTAGATGATCATAATAGGTTGCATTTAGCTTAGTTAAGATGCATTTCGTGGATAATTTAATTACAATTTGCATATTTGCTCTCTATGTTGGTGGAGTCGGAATCTACACACTTTTATTGATTATTTCAGGTAATCGTGGATCCGATGATGAGACATGGGTTGATAACGCATTAGATGAGAATGTCTAGTTGATCGAAGAAGCTTACATGAAGATCTCAAGAGGTCCTAAGAAGAAGAAGCGAACCTAAACGAAGAACAAGTCTGCAGAAGTTGTCGTCAGACATGCTGAACTTGTTTTGCACTTTCCGGAGGCCTCGTTGTCTGATTAACTATTATGACCATGCGTTGGAAAGCTCTTTCAGAGAACTAAAACTTTCCTGTTGACAAGAGTTTCCGTGAAAGGCCGATGCAGCGGCCGAAACATGCTTGTCGCGGCTGCAGCAGAGCAATTTGCTGCGGGTTTGGAAGAATCCGCGGTCGCAGCACTTGTCGCGGCCGCAGCATTGTTCATCTGCACTACGTTGTTTCGATAAATGAAACCCTAGTTTTATGTTGTTTGGTTTTATTGCCGACTTAGACTCCTTATAGGCCGATTTATGTTATTTTCTACAACACTTCCTATTCGACGTTCATCAGACACTTTAGAGAATTGAGTGATGTTTTCCATGAGGAACTAAACTCATCTATGCTGCCTGCAATTTAAAGCTTTATTTGGATTGATTGTGAGTTTCTATTTGAATGCTTCAACTTCTTTGTGCTTGATTGTTTATTGTTTTGTTCTATCTTGTCTGGCCAACTTTTTAGATCAATTCAATTGTTAAGGTTTTGTAGATTCCTGGTTGTGAACCTTAACCTAAGTGGCAAACTTGTTCCTTTAGGGCTGGTTGAACTAATTGAATGAGTAGGAAGTTGAATGTGTTGTTAAATCCCTCTTTAGGGGCTGCAAATACCTTGTCTAATCTCTTAACTTAAAGCTATCAATTGGGTTAAATCATTCTTTAGGAATTGTTCAATTGATACGGGTTGCTAGGACTGGTTGGACTAGTAACTATATTAGGTTGGGACAAGGGCATTCATAGGAAACCTTAAAAGGTCGAGAAGAAGTTACAAGAATCGCTTCAATCAAATAAAGTGGAAAATTGTAGGTAGAATTGCTTCTCCTAATTGTCTGAGTTAAAATCATTTACTCTTGCTTTCTTCAATCCGCTTTGATAAAAGACGGAACTTTCACACATAAAAACCCCCCAATTTGGTTACTTTGACTGACACTTAAATCAAACTTGAATTATAACTTTCCCTGTGGATCGACCTCTTACTTATCACTATCCTAGTTATAGGTTTGAGTTTTCTTTGACGGATCAACGACAGGTTTTCCCTCCGTCAGTACTCGATACCGACTAGAGTTAGTTGATATCGACTAGTCTCTGTCGAGTGCTCGTTCCTTGTTTTCTGCTCGATTTGTCCTTGCTCAGCTCTTGCTTGATCTTGGACTTTCTATAGTTGTCCTCGAGCATCTTGATGATTTCCTTCCTTTCTCTGAATTGCTGTAAATTGCCTTGATTTCTTCAAAGTTAAACATAAATTAGTGTAGACTCCATAATTTGGAAAATAAGCGTAGACTACATAGAATATGTACTATTCTAACTCAAATGTATGAAATGCATGCAGAAATCGTTATAAAAGTAAGTGTAAAACATGGCTTTCGTGATGCATAAGCATAGGTATGGCTAGGAATATAAACATATGAGCATTATATGGAAATATAAAGTCCTCCATCCTCTTATTATGCAACATGTCAAAAGCAATATCAAATTTTACCTCCCGTCTTGGTTTTCAAGAAAATATGCACTTCATTGTGAATTCCCTTTATTAGGCTATTTCATGTTATATCTCTAATGAATCCAATTTTGCATCGTCGAGCACATAAATGAAATATGAAATCCAAAGTAGCCATATGTAAGCAATTCGAGAAATAAACTTTAAATATACACACATATGATCAAACAAAGTCAAATATGCGCAAAGTAAGCCCTTCCCCCCACCCTATACTTAAACATTACAATGTCCTCATTGTATAAAAACAAGGGTAAAGAAAGAAACTCACTAGACAGGTGTGCAGATCGTCGGAATCGAGTGACGAGGAAGCTGCCAAGTGGTCAACTTCGAGGAGAATTAGTCGATGTCGACTACTACTCGATATCAAGTACAGTTGAATTGAACCGTAGGGACAAAGAACTTACCTACATGTATCGGCACATCGTCCACCATGCATGTTGGGATGACAACGGTGTTGTTTGCCATGTCTAACTTCGCATCCACGGGCTCTAAAGCACATATCTTAACTTTGGACCAAATTGATAAAGGCATGATACTCACACTGGCTCCCTAGTCACATAACGCATTCAATTTGTATTGACTAAATCCAATAGTTATATAAAACTTACCCGGATCTGGCCTTTTTTTCTGTAATGTCCATCTTGCTGCATTCTTCTGCGATCTCAGCAATCGATCACTTCATATTTAGAATCTATTTGAGGAACTTGACATATGATGGCATTTCATGAAGAGCGTTTGTGAAAGGAATGGTGACATTGAGCCTTTGAAGCATCTTCAAGAAACGATGAAACATCTTTTTCGCTAGGTCCTTCTGACAGTGTTTTCTTCTTCGGAGGTGAAGGAGTATTGTCGACATGGGCAGAAGGCTGGTCGACGTCGACTGGAGGCTCCTCGATGTCGAGTATAGTAGTCGATTTCTAGGTAGGCTCTACGTTCTGGGCGATGCCAACTAGGGGCTCCTCGATATCGACCATATTCTGGTCGAGGTCGACTTGACTGGTCGATGTCGAGGAGTCCTCTGCAGCTCCCCCGTCTATGTTTTGCTTGGGCGTTTGCATCTGACGCCTACTCCTTAGATTCATAGCAGCTACCTGTCTTGTAGATTTAGTTTTAGGATGAGGTTTAAAGGATTCAAGGAGCGTACCTGATTGCTTGGGGATTGATTGAGCTAATTGACCCATCGAGGTCTCTATTGATTTCCTCTAGATATCAATCTCCCCAAGTCTAGAGTTGATGCCATGCAGCTGAGTATGGATGGAATTCATTGATTGTTTTCTATCTGAATGATTCATCCGCATCCTCAAGAATAACCTGCATGTCATCCTTCTTACCTTCTATATCAGGGTGACCAGGAGCTCTATAAGGCGGGGGATCTCTTTGATGTTGGGGCTGACGATAGTGGCTCCAGTTTTGTTATTGCTGATGCTGCCCTGAGTAGTTCTCCCCCCCCCCCTCCCCCACCCCCCGCCCGCCCGCCTGCATACCTCGCCTCCTCATGGGTTTCAACTACTAGCATCTGATCGGCGTGTGGGCACGTAGTGGTGTTGTGCCTCACATACCCACATTCCAAACAATGTTTATATTTAGAAAGGAATTTGACTTGTTTGGTAAGACGACGTACCTGATCGTTAAGGAACTGGTCCCTAGCGTCTGCATCAGTCTCCTTAAGTGGCACATATAAAGGCATAGATGGGGCAGGCCTTTCATACCTTTCGTCTCCAGAGGCCGCAGTAGTCCCATAAGTATTGTCATAGTTTGCCAGCGTCTCAAATATCTCCCAAACACAATGTGGGGTGTACTCGAAATACCTATAAGCGGTGTAATTGTTGATCTGATCCTTAGTAGGTACATTCAGGCAGTTGAAGATGATCTCCTGGATGACGTAGGGTGGTTGTCCGTGCGTAGGATAGGATTTCAGAAGCCTTTTGTAGCGCTCCCAGACCTGTGCAAGCGGTTCTCTTGACTTTTATCTGAAAGCAATGATTTGTTGTCTGAACGCAACTGTCTTTGCAGAAGGAAAGAACTTGTTAAGGAACAAGTCCTGTAATTCGTTCCAAGTATGAATTGATGGTTTTGGCAATCCTTCAAGCCATTATGATGCTATTTCTACAACGGACCAACGAAAAGCCTTTAGTTTCAGGTATTCTAAATTAGCATCATCTGCAATTGCTTCACATAAATCTAGAAGAACGAATTTCATAATTCGTTCTAGAGTGTTCTAAAGGACATTCATTGGGTTTTCCCCTAAATTAATTGATTCCACCTAATTTTAGTAATAAAAGAAGAACGAATTTCATAATTAACAGGGGAAAGAACGATCGATGATTCTGGAACTTCCAGAGTATGATGCAAATACTCCTTTCCGTTGGCTAGGACATTCCCAATCTGC
The DNA here is from genome assembly GCA_037127255.1 of Persicaria tinctoria. Classification (NCBI taxonomy): domain Eukaryota; kingdom Viridiplantae; phylum Streptophyta; class Magnoliopsida; order Caryophyllales; family Polygonaceae; genus Persicaria; species Persicaria tinctoria. Next base: position 59,316,229 of record JBANSL010000007.1, on the reverse strand, counting down.
TCCACAAGTTCCCTTCTGGCATTGACCTCGCGATCTACCCTTGCTTCCCACCTTTGTTGATTTTGTGTATATTCCGTCTGTCGTCGAGTGTGCTCTGCTTCTCTGGTGGTTAATTCCTCAATTCGTAGGCGGAGTTGCTCAAGCTCCTGCGTTGGTGTGAGCTGGACCTCGTTCTCGTTGTGTGTTTGCTACATCCTCCTTAACATTTGTCGAAGATGGAAGTATCGCTCTGGTTCGAGAATAGGGTCTATAGGTGTGCTATCAGTTCTTCGCATCCACCTGTCAAACAAAACAAAAAGAGTAAAAAAGGAACTAAAAAGGGCGCGATTGATTGTTTCCCCGGCATCGACGCCAATTTGTTGTTGGAGGAATTCAAGTATGAAATCAATATAAAATATAAATTCCAAATCGACTCCCTAAACCACGCAAATAATTACAAGACTTCCTCCCGCTGTAGTAGAAGGCAGTCAGGATCGATACACGAGGAAGTGTGTCAGCGCTCGCCTTTCTCGTTCCTAAATCACCCTCAAACTCAACCAGTAGAGTACTCGATATCGAGTAGGGTTACTCGATCTTGACTAACCTCTGTCGACAGAACCTGCAAAACAGAGAAAACAGAACGAAAACGAACGAAAGATGGTCGATGTCGAGTAAGGTACTCGACGTCGACTAGGTGGCACTCGACGTCGACCAGTGTCGTCAATGTCGAGTAGAACATCATCAAAAATCGTAACATTGCAAACAAAACGAATGTAAACACGAAATTGGTTGAAATAAAATGAATAAACTAAGCGCTCCTAGAATCAGGGTCTCAACACCACAACGATTACCATATAAAATAATGCATAAAGGTATAAAAGATATCATGCTTTTCATCAAATTACTGTCGTTATTAACAAATAGGAAGATAGAGGCTTTCGCATAAATGCTAATTGTTACTAACCCTTTTCACATAATTAATCCAAGTTGGATGAAGATCACTTTCGCTCCAATAACAGAAACAAGAATCACCTTCAAGTTTCGCAAAAGAATCATTCTCATAGGGATAGAAGACGAAATCACATCGAAAGATTGTACCTTTATGGCATATACCTTACATGGATACCGTTAGGCTCACCCCGACCCTAGAAGTTGGGTGAGTACTCGCTCTTCATCATTAAAAGAATCATCAATAATGAAAGGGAAATAACTACTTGCATTAAATAAAATCAAAACTTACAACCAATCGAAGCCAAATCCGCTTTCGCAACACTTCACTCCAATCGGCTCCAAGTTCTCTAACTATCTCTCCAACTCGATATAACTTGTTGAAACACAATTGCTTGTGGCTTGGATGATCCTAAAAACCATCCCCTAAGGGCTTATTATAGTATTCAATCCCCGCTATTCAAAGAAAGAATACTTTATCTATATCTAAAACAATCTATCTAGAGACTTTAAGATAAAACTTTAAAGCAAAACAAATAAATCAAATAATGAAACTAGCTAATGTGGATAAATCCTCCTTTGTCTTGATAGATCTTCATGTGGGTGGATAGAATTCCACATATCTTCACTTGCAAGTAGTGCACAAGGCTCGAACTTCTTCTCGTACTCGACTCGGATTGCTAACTGGGATACTCGACATCGACTAGGGTTAGTCGACGTCGACTAGCTTTTCTTCTCTTTGTGTGCACTCGAGCTCGACTACTTGGTGGACTCAACATGAGTACTCGATATCGATTATGTGTAGTCGACGGTTTCGAGTAGATTTGTGTGTCTCGAGTGACTTTACTACTCGACTTGCTGATTTCGATCGGAAAGTACTCGATATCGACTAGAGTGAGTCGATATCGACTACTCTCTATCGAGTGCTCCTTCCTTGTTTTCTGCTCGATTTGTCCTTGCTCCGCTCCTGCTTGATCTTGGACTTTCTGTAATTTTCCTCGAGCATTTTGATGATTTCCTTCCTTTTTGTGAATTGTTGTAAATTGCCTTAATTTCTGCAAAATTAAATAGAAACTAGTGTAGACACCATAATTTGGCAAATAAGTGTAAACTACATAGAATCTGTACTATTCTATCCCAAATGTATGAAATACATACAAAAATCGTTATAAAAGTAGGTGTAAAACATGGCGAATTAGGCTCACAACATTTTCCTTGCCCATTAAGTAGGAATCTTATTAGGGTTTTTAGTTCTTAGGAGTCTATATAAGCAACATTCTACATTCAATAAAAACTGGATGTGAAAATTAAATTGAAGAAACTTTTTGGCTAAAAGATTCTTCAATCCTCCTATCCAAAAGCTTCTGCATCCTTACAATTTCTTTGTTCGATCAATCATTCGATACCAATTCAAACAGGACCTCTGTTGCAAGTGATAGATGATGAGTAGTGATCATATCTTAATGAGGTTGGTAGCTATAGAAAGGTTTTTCTCGGGGATGTGACCTAGTGTTATGCGTTATTTGGGGCCGAATGTTGTGCGAATTCTATGCTATAGACGGTGTTGATTCTCTGCTGTATCGTCGTAGACAATAGTGAGATGTTTGTACTAACATAGTTATCCCTTGAACTTGACGAAATGCTGGTGTGCGGAAGTACTTGTTTGCCTCTATTGTGATAATTTGTTTTGATATGCTAAATTGTACGTTAGCAAATATTGCCAGATTGTCTTTTGTCTATGATGATGTGCTTCAATGCTTTGGAATTCTGATATGCAATGATGTTATGCTGTGTTGATATTCTGATTTAGCAATTATTGCCTGAATGCTTTGCCTTTAAAATGTAAATCTCAAATGTTAGAATATGATATGCTAATGAATTTTGCTAATGTTCTGAAATGATTAACGTTGATTTTTATGATATCTAGAGGCTGATTGATGTAAACTGGTTATGAGAAATGAACTTAGGAAGAGAATATGGGAATAACCCTTAGAGGTGCCACCTCTTGGTTTTGAAATAGGTCGGAGTGAGACCATGGGATTTGTCTTTAGAGGTGGATGACAACCTATTGAATGAGAGCTTGAGCACTTGGGCATATAGTGCCTAGGCAGGATATCATTGGGATTGCCGAGCACCTTGAACATCAAAAAGAAATTTTTTTAAAAGCGACCAACTCCAACTTATCTTGACAAAAGTTAAACGTGTTAAAAACTTCCATTTCTCGGGTAACTCTATGATACTTCACGAAGTGGATACAAACATTTTATGGCCTAGTGATGATATTGTAGAACTTTTAGAGTTGTGGCACTTCCGAAAAGTCGAGACGAGGATGTGATAGGGGCGCTTATTGCATATTTGTCAAGACTAATTGGAGATGTCATGACCGTGACTAGGATGTTGTAAGAATCTCGGAAGACGCATCCGAGATAAATGCAAGATCCTTGGAGATGGTCCTTGGACTTGCATTTTAAAACATCCTCCTCTTACTTTGATGTAAAGGCCCGGATTTTTAAATCTTAATTTTCGGAAAAATGAATTTAAATCGGATATTTCAAGGAAAACTCATCCTCAATGTAATAAATCGAACTCTAAACTCTTAAAGCGGATTTAGGCCACATTTTAAAATTTATGCGAAATACATTTTATTCCGCTTCCATATGCCGAGAATTTGAAAATGATGTTCGGTTTTCATTATTAAATTCGGATTGGAAAATGTAAAAGTTATTTTGAACGAGTTGGGATAGGATCGAAAGAGAGCGGGTTTCGGATTTTACATTCGGGTATCCGTATTTCAATGTGATTCATGGGACCGCACCTTTGTCTTATTTCCCCTCCACTTTCGATATGCCCAGGCTACAAACAACCCTCCTCCCCTATCTCTTATTTTCTTCCTCTTCCAATCTTAGTTAAACACCACATCTCCTATTTTATTCCTCTCCCACCATGCTTCCCCATTTCTAGCAATCAAACAGCTTTAAGCATGCCAACCCTCCTCCCCTTTTTCACTCCCATAAATCAGGCTCCACCCCTTTCCCATCTTCACCTTCAGTCGGATTTCAAACACAAACCCGCAACCCCACATCTATTCCCCTTCTCCTTCTGCGAAAAACAAAACTCAACCCTTTCCATTTTTCATCCGGTTGGAGCACATCTCTTCATCACCTTAGAGTATCAGCGCCCATGGGTTATCTCCTCCCTCATTCCACTCTCTTTCCTCCTAAGGGGTAAACCCATGGGTGTGGGATAAAACCTATCCCATTAAAGGGAATGGGTAACCCTAGTGCGATGGTTAAACCCATCCTATTTCCTCTCTTTTTTAATTAAAAAATGTGTATATATATATATATATTTTTTTTTATTAGTAAAATAAAATAATTGTTGATTCGTAGATAATATGAGGTGGGGTATAGATAAAGTTAAAAAAATATGTAATGAGTAAACTTATGGATATGGGGAAAAACTTAAAGGAATAGGCCATCAATGGAGATCATGCCATCAAACACAAAGCTAAAAATGGAGGCTAATAATCAAATCCAACTAACCGAGCCATCTCCTTTCTATATTTTTAGAATCTCAACTCCCCCAAGACCCAAACACAACCAAATATCTTCCCCTGTTTTCATCAAATCCGAGTGAGCCCTTCCCTTGTTGCACAGCACCAGCCGCGACCACCTCCTCCACTGCACCCGACGTGCACAACCGGAAGGTGAAGCCGAGCACGAGCCGCCAGCCCTTGTTTCCCTTGTTTTCGGCGAATCCGAAGGACCCTCGGTGAGCTTTGCACCCTTGTGTCGTGGTCAGCCAAGCGCCAGTCTGTCGTGTCTCGATCCAACGCTGAGGCCGAATACAGAGGTGTTCCCAACGTTGTCTATGAGTGCTCTTGGCTCCGCAATCTCCTGCTTGAGCTCCGTTGCCCTCTTCAAAAGGTCACTCTGGTTTACACTCACAACGTCTCCGCCATCTATCTGGCTAGCAACCCAGTCCTGCATCAACGCACGAAGCACATTGAGCTTGATCTCCACTTCGTCAGGGACAAGGTTGCCATTGGACATGTCCATGTTCTACATGTCCCGTCCTCTTATCCATTCGCTGATATATTCACCAAGGGTTTACCTAGACAGTTGTTCATTGATTTTCGTTCCAGTCTCACTGTACGGCCCCCTCAAATTTCGACTGCGGGGGTTTGATAGATTAGATAGGTCTCCTCATGTATAGTGGTCCCAAAGCCCAATAAGGCCCAATACCTTTGTAACCTATATATATATATATATATATATATATATATATATATATATATATATATATATATATATATATATATATGTTTATCAATGAATGGAAACCCTCAAGGACGACTTTACATCAATTCTATCATTCTATAAGATCTTCCTCCCTTCCATCCTTGCTTTCTCTTTTGAGAAAGCAAGGATGGAAGGTTGTGGGGATGGTAAGTCGAGAGAGGCCGGTGAAAGGTAGTGGTGAACGAACGGGAGTGAGTGAGTGGGCGGAGTGTGAGCTAAGTTCGAGAGAGGAGATGTGGAGGTCGGCGAAGAGAGGGCGAGAGAGCGAGCAGATGCACCAGGGTCGGCTTCTAAGGAAGAAGGATGTGAGTTGTCGCGCGTAGGGCCCGCCTGCCTTCAACAATCATTCTTGGTGGGCCCACTTTCCTTTTTGTTAATTCATCTTCTTTTGTTTGGAAAAAATCCGGGATTGAAGTGAGGAGAGGAATGGGCCTAATTTTTGGATCTCTCATAAATTGGTTTGGGCCTATTTTTGCTTTGGGCCAGATTTAAATGGTTTTAAAGGAAATTTCTTGGGCCTGTTTGAATCCGAAAATAAGAGGTAGATTTTGGGCCTCTTCTTTGTCTCTTGAGCCAAATTGACTAAATGTCTTTTTTATTTACCAATTCAAGGAAAATAGGGATTTTTTAAAGACAAATGTATTTTGATATAAAATATATTTAATAAATGGAATATAAAATATTATATGATATTACTAGTGAGTTTAAAGCAATAAAATATTATTATTGAGATCTAAGGATATAATATTATTATGGTGATTCAAAATATAATATTATGAGACATGGATTTTAAAAGGATTTGGAAAAGTTTTTAAAAGTTGGGAATTGATTTAATAACTTAAAAGAGGAATTTTGGAGATACCTTAACCTTGTCGGATTAGTATAAATAAGTTGACAAAGGAATAATGTTTTGTAATGGATTTTGGGTCAAGAATGATTTGGGAAGGTGTTTGAATGGTGATTTAAGCTAACTTGAGATTGTAAGGGTTTTAGGGAATCTTGGGGAGTTGACTTACCTTGATTAAATGGTTGTTTATTTGACTCGGTGATTTATATATGTGTGATTATGATATGATATATGTGATATGATGAACATTATGACATGCGAATTCAAGCATGATGCTATGAAATTGATATGATTGTTAAGTATAAAATATGATACGTAATAATGATTCGATGTGTTATATGATTAATTATGAAGCATGCAATGATACATGATTTAAGATGAGATTATAATGTGTCGATATATGAAAGCATGATGTTATATTATATGATGAGAAGTATGAATACTTTAGATAATGATATATTATGCTACATGTTACGAATTGATATTGATGGGATAAAGGATGATATGTGAGATACGAAATGAGATTTGAGATGGCAAACGATGAATTCTGAGATAAGTTGAATGATGATGATGATACTAAAGTATAACGATGAGATCCTTGATTAGGTGAATTTTATGAGGATTGTGTGTGGTTGCATGTGCGAATATAGACTTATGCAATTGTTATGCTTACTAAGTGATCTTTATATCTATCGTAATGCTTGTCTTGCTATTCTGCACTGCCAGGTAAGTTCCTAGAGCTTACTCAGATTGATTCCCATTTGTATCTAATCATAGGATATACCAGGTGTTGCATATGCATAAGAGCATGCCATGTAGTACCATGCTAGGTTGCATTGACCGTTGAACATTCTATTTCTTTATGCGTATGTAAATAGAACGGTCGTTATCTGTGAAGTATCTAGAGTCTTTGCTAGGGTCATAGGACGACCCAGTCTCATCGGGTCTCGTCCTAAGTCAATCGAGTCATATGAAACTTCCTTTACTTATATTATGAGCATGATTGCGAAAGCTGCCTGCGGGCTTTATTTTTCTTGTGGGGCGGGTTGCGCTTGCGATCCACCCGATTATTATGGAATTCATTCACGAGTTGGCCAGTCTCTGCCCTATCGGAAGGGGGTAGAGGTTGGAGAGGGATATACCATTTGGTATTCTGTGTAAAGGCCTTATTATTATTATGCACTTGATCTTAGAGGCATGTTAGTGTGTTAATATTCCGCCTTGCATCTAGAAGCATCTTTATTGGAAATAGCGTATATGGTATGATTACAGTAGGACCTAGTCCTGTGATGGGCCTCAATATGATCCCACGCCCCGTATTATTATTTTTAGGTATGTCATATATGTGTAATGATGCTGATTTGGCTTCATGACCGCGGGGTTTTGATATGGTGGAAAGAGAGAGTTTAGAATCTGACTTCACTAAATTATTAAGGGTTTAGATTTGAATATTTGGATTACGTTTTGACCCGTCTCCGTCGTGACAACCTTATGTATCCTTTTAGAATTTCGCCGGTTTCCATGATAAATGGATTTTACAACTTAGGCCATAGGACAAGTACAGGGGACTTACCCCGGGGATTCTGGTGATCCCTCTCGGTTTTGGGTGTGAAATCCCACTTTCAAAGCGAAATTATTGATTTCAAACCTTCAACCTGTACTCGGGGCGCAAGATCCTAACGAGGGGTTTCATCCCTCTAAACGTAACTCGGGAATCATTGTCCCGGGCCGTTACACACTTCTTCAAAGAGCAAATAGCCTTCCTTGTTTGTGCAAGAGCCACATAAATCGACTCCAGCCTTGTTCTATTTATAGGTGAGATGGTGGCAACTTATTTGGATGGGGTAAGGGGTACAACACACACTCTATCTCCTAGGACGTCTCCCGAGAATCTGTGTCAATCAACACTGCCTCCTATTCCATATCATTGAAATGTTCGACCTTAGTTGCATCTTGGCTTGTTGATTTCTCCTCTTTAACTTGGTTCCCAACCTACAGAAGAAATCCAATAACTAAAATGATTCTAACCTTTCAAGGCTTCCGTTATTCATGGATTTGACAAGCCTTCTTGATTCTTGATTCATACCTTAAAGTATGCAAACTGTCATATCTTGCTCCCAGTTGATTTCATCTTCCACCCTTCAGATGTATTGATAAAAAAATTTCTAATGTCGATTGTTGTAGCTTCATCATTTTAACAATTTCACCTTCTTAGGTGGAAATATTCTCGTCGCGTTTTTCCATCTCCTCTTCTTGCTTGGATAGAGTGCCTATGATGTACCAGCACATGTATTTTTCTTTACTCAGTGCCATCTCTATTAAGCATGTTTGTATCTCATGAGTTGTGTCTTCCAAAACACACGTCACTATCCCATCCAGCAAATAAACATCTAGGCTGCCTACGAAGAGTCCCACTCTCTCAAGATAATTGTGAAACTTCTCTCCTATGGTCTAGTATAAGCTCAAAATTTTCACAGATTAATAACGGGGTGTTGAAGACAGTCAGATAAGTCCTCGATAAAAGTTAATAAAGAAAACACACTAAATCAAGGGCTTTCCGGCAACGGCGCCAAATTTGAGGAGCGTAAAACGGTCGTTGATCTCGCCAAAGAAATGCCTACATTGTAAATATTAGTATAGCGGTTAAGCACATGTGTCAATCCCACACAGAGCACGTGATTCGTGGTTATCTTGCTAACAATCGGACAGGAAAGACAAAAGCACCAAAGATTCAACATTAATAAAGCGAAGTAACAAAGCAACAAAAAAACCAAGATGGTAGGGTAGATGGGTGGATAGCTGCACATGGTCATCACAACATGTTTGGTCTCTCGATCCTTGGGCTTCTTCTGCTTATTCCCTTTATAATTTATACACATAGACGAGGTAGGCCGAACTTGCCGATAACACCACCTAACTCCTTAATCTCTTGCATTGGGGGAGAAAAGTACTAGGTCCCGGAATGCAACAACACCCTGATTGGATACTCATGTCTCGTCGGCTTCACACCTGGAACGTCACGTCCAGATACCGCTTCCACTAAGATATATCACCAATCAAGACGTCAATCTCCCTACACTATCTAGTTTTTATACCCGTCATGCTGGATGTTATTCGTTACTTTGGATTTGGTGTTCTAATGCGGCTTTTGTCTAAACCCTAGTTTGATGTAGTTATGTCTAGTTAATGACTCTAAATATAATAACAACATAAACAATATAAAGAAAATGACACTGAAATAAATAAAGGATAGATAAAACCTAGAATCAGCCCTCTTGATACACCAAACAAGTCTTGAATCGCGAGCAAACCAAGAGAATCAGCCTTGCATGGCCATCCCTAAACTAAATATGAAAAGAAAAGAGTACATAGGGTTCATCAGTCCCAAGAGGGAGTCGGGACCCTCTCAAATAGGTGAAAGAATTGTGAATTGAATTGTGTGTAAATCCTAGCCTAGAGGTCTTTATATAGTGATCATTGGTTTCCTAAAAAAATCCTAGAGTTCATGCTTAGGATGAAAACAAAAGATCTTAAGAAGATAGAAACAAATTCCCTTCGGATAAGGATCCAACTCCGTGTATTTATTTATACCGGTGGATGTCGAACCTATACATTGTCGTGGGGTCGATATTTTTAAACTTTATGATGTCTTAGAGATCATCTAGTGCTTTCTAATGCATGGGCAAACTAGGAGATCATACATCCCAGAGCCTGAGAAATTGGATTTTAAGTTCAGCTCGCCCTACGGACTGCTTTTGCGGCTCGTTGTCATTTCAACTCTTAGACCTTGATTCCTTACTCTCTTACTTCTCGACTTGCATTGGCTCTTTCTTGAATTCTTCCTTAGCTCTCCTTAGCTTTATTTTAATGTGATCCTAATCATCAATGAGGTTGACTTCTTTATCTTACAAAGCTTTGTCGTTATAGCCGAACATCAACCCTTCTTTGAGAAAACTGCGTGGCGACACCATAGTATTTTGGCTCTTTTCGGCTGCATAAAATTTTGATTGAAGTCAATGAGCACCTGTTGGAAAGCTGTTTTAAGTGGCTACAACTTATATGAAGGACATGTCTCCTAAATCGGCCTCGAAGATGACACCCTAGTGAGAGGCGAAGATGTCAAATGATTGAGATCCTCGAAGTGCGATTTTGAGAAGATTGAGATCGAGTGTAGGGGATTCAAGGTTGAGACGTCTCGGAATCTTTCTCGACATATCCTTTTTTTCAGTTTCCATAAACACCAAAAAATAGCCCCAAAAAAAAGAGTGTTTGAAAGCTCAAGCATTGGGCGATCATGGTCCTCGGGTCTCATCAAGTGGTATCAGAGCTAATCGACTCGAGTCCATCGAGATTTAGATAAATAAGTTGTTTTTTCTTAGTCAAAATGTTCAAGAAAACGAGTTCCAAGCCTTTATCCGAAGAGTACAGCCGATGGCCGCCTAGTCGAGCATATGATTATGGGTATCTTCGTTGGAGAGACATGGATGGTGCTACATATTATGTTGTTGATCAACATCTCCAGTGGAGATACAAAAAGAGAAGTACTTGAGAGGATGAGGCTTGATGTAAGAAGAAGGTTGAACCACCATGACAAGAGATCTGCAAGCTCGTAGAAGACTCAATCCAACAAGTACAGGAAATTCAAAATGTTGTCATCTCATTGGGGTCGATACTATCGAAGCCCACAACACCACCACCTCCATCTTCAACGATGACATCCTCTATGGCCATGGGCATGGCACTTGAGATTAAAGAAGGCAAGTCCAAATATGTTCTAACTGAGATGGTAAGGGTCAACCCCGAGCTTAAGAAAGATGAAGAAATCATCTAAGTTAATTCCCAAGGTTTCGCTTTCCATGAAGGAGAAATGAAAGCCAATTGACATGCCTAGCTTTCTCAATTCCATGTCGACTAAGTGGCTGGATGCGACCCCTTTCATTCTGTCTTACTTCCCTTTCACAATTCAAGAAGAAGAGAGGATTCAAGATCCATTCAAGGATGAAGAAACATGTCCGAAGAAGTCTCTTGATTCCATAACGGATTCGATGACGAATCCTATTCAAGGGGAGGAGGATTATATGATCATAATAGTCAATTCGCTCAACTCCTTTATCTTACAAAACTTTGTCCCTAGAGTCGAACATCGATCCTCCTTTGAGAAAACTGCGTGGCAACACCGTAGTATTTCGGGTATTTTGGGCTCCAGAAAATTCTGATTGAAATTAATGAGCACTTGTTGTAAAGCTATTTTAAGTGGCTACAACTTACATGAAAGACACTTCTCCTAAATTAGCCTCGACTATGCTCGAATTTGACGTTCTTTTTAGCAGTTCAAATTTGGACACTTTTCCATGCTTTTATTTCTATCAAAATAAACCTCACATTGATTAGAGATGATTTGCGCTCGATATTTTCACTCTATATATTTCTTGTAAGCACATCATTTTAAGCAAATCAAGTTGAGTTGAGTTAAAGGTTAAACAACTATTAGCATCCTATGATTCCGGGTTAAGAATCGAGTTTTTGGTGAAAGGCTAAGAGTGAACCCTTTGGTGAGAGGCCAAGGATGATACCCAAGTGAGAGGAGAAGGTGTCAAAGGGTCGAGATCCTCAGAGTATGATTTCGAGAGGATTGAGATCGGGTACAGGGAATTCAAGGGTGAGAGGTCTTCGAATCTTGCTCTACATATCCTTTTTTCAAGTTCCCATAAACACCAAAAATTATCTCACAAAAAGAGTGCTCGAAAGATCAAGCCTTGGTTGATCCCGGTCCTCATGTCTCATTAGAAAGTGTGTTAGAAGTTTAGCTTGTTAGACGAACAACTTCTACTGACCTGTTTTTTGTTTAGCGGCCTTTCAAACTTCGACTTCACTCCTTGGCGCTTCACTTCTCTTCCTCTTCTCGACACTTCGACTTCACTCCTTAGCCTCCTCGTTTCTTGTTGGATTTACATCTAACTGAATTAATCAATGAAAACGTGTAAATTCCAACCTGATACGTTTGGGATACCCGATCGTTCGCATGTGGGCTCAAGATCAAGAACCACGCCGTATATTTGCCCGATCTTGCAATGCTCTTCCGATATCTCCTGATTAACAATTGAATTACACTAATTAGTCTACTAAATAAAGCGACATAAAATAACTTAACTAACTTAAAACTAACTAAGCAATACTTCTTAACTTAAGAAATTCAACAACTAAAAGCTACGGAGTCACCTAGTTAAATCTAAGCTAGCAAGTTAGCAACGAAGGAAACAATTCAAATAATTCAAACTAAACAAAGCAATGGTTTTAACTTACAAGATTTAAATTAATAAAGTAACAGTAACAGGGAATCAAAGGAAGCGATGAAGAAGGAGCGCGCGGGCGCCGGACAAGGTGATCGAGGACTGGTCTGGAGTGCGCTGAAGCAGGCGTCTCAGAGGGCCTGTTCGCAGGGAGCAAGTCCAACGCTGGGGCGAGAGCAGGCCTGAGAACGAGACCGTCGGCGAAGAGCGCGCGCGAGCGAGGCGGCGAGACAGTGAGGGTGTTGCGAGCGAAGACGCCGGTGCACGCGCCTTGCGAGAGCGAGAGAGCGAGTGCGCAAGGACTGGCAAGGTTCGCGTGGGCCGACCCGGACACGCAGGGGCGGTGGCTCCTCAGGGCGTGTGAGCGCGGAGCCGTCGAAGTCGAGGACCAGCGCGCGCGTCTCAGGGATCCGAAGGACCAGAGGCGACGAAGCCGAAAACGCTGTGTAGACTAGTGATCGAGAGCCTGAGAAGCCGCGAATGCGAGAGCGAGGGCTGGGGTGCGAGCGCCTGCGCACGCGGAGCCGACGATGCCGTGCTCGCTAGGAGCGAGCCTAGATGCCGGTGTCACCAAGGGTTGTCGAACCGCTTCTTGCAATGGGTCTAATATTCCAAAGGTTGTGTTTAATAAATTTGATCAAGGAAGATCAAAGTGACGGTAATGGTGATGGAGTGCCGAAGGTAATAGAACATAAAGGTAACGATAGTGGTTGGGATTGATAATCGAGAACCCTTTAATCCATAAAGGGGTTTCTCAATTCTATTCAATCTGATTTAATTCAATAGAACTACAATGTTTAAATAGAAAACTAACAACCAATTCTAATCGTGCAAGATAGAATTTAGGTTGATAAAGATAGATTAAAAATAACCTAAAGATAAATAAACCTAACTAAGATAGAATTTAAATACTTAGGGAACAAGATATATCTAGAGGAGATATAATCTTGTACATTATTAATCTAATTGCATAAAATAATAATTAATAAAATAATAAACTAATTTGAAGACTAGAACCGGCCCACACATTCAAGCCATTATAGTTATTGGTAGGGCCAACCCGAGACCCTTGCGAAAAGTACAATCGCACAGGGCCTCAAAATTTTGGGAGCCTCGTATAGGTGTTATACTATATATATGCATATATAAATTTCAATGAATATCAAGTTGTTGCAGTAGATCAATTGGCAATTGGATGCGCTTGTTCCTGATTGGCGAGAGTTGGAATCTCCGAAATTTTTTTCCCAAAAACTTACAGGAGATTTTTCTTTCATTTTTTTTCCAAATTATACACAACCTAGTAGCGCTTTTTTCCAAATAAATTAAAGCAGCCCAATAGCCCTTTGTTCATCCCAATAGCCCTTTTTTTCCAAATAAAATTACAGCAGCTATTGATTCCAATTTTTTTTTCCCTAAAATATTAGGGTTTCGATTATTTTTTTTCGTTACAACCTCACAAACATTCAACACAATCCATTCAACCTTCAGTAAAGGAAAAAAACTCTAAAGGCCTCATCATATAAGTTTCACATAGCCTCAAAATATAACGGAATGACCCTGGTTAATGGGCTGGCAAATCAAAGTTATACGAAATCATACGTTGTCGACCAACTTCTTAATTATTAATAATATATGGTGTAACATGAACCTCCATCAATGATGATATAGTAGGTGACCCCGAGTTTACAATGAGAGCGAAAGAGGGTCTATCGCTAGTCCATCTTAGGAGTCTCTTGGACTATAAGAAGGTCACAAATCTGCTACTGTCTACACTAGAACTCAGCTAATCTATGGAGAAATCAGGCTAGCTATGATGCATCTTGGATGAGAGACCAAAAAAGCTAGATCGGGCTAGCACCTGTATCGAGCTTTTGTCATCTCTTCTCTTCTCCCCTCTTCTACGAGAACTCGGTTAAGCTCTAGGTAAGACCTTGAGAGCTCAAGCGAGGTGGGACTAATTAAATATAAAAACAACTTGTATAGACATTTGAATCTATAAACTTGAGGAAAACAAAATGATACAAATGAGTCAAATAAGTAGAAATGACTATACACACTCTAAAAAGACTCAAAATAGCTAGGCATGCGCGCGGTAAAACTAAGGTTCAAAAAGAAACCTCAAGGTGAACACTTTTATAAGCAATCAAGTAAAGTGTTCGAAATCAAATTTGACACGTTCATATCCTTAATTAGATGATCACCAACCAAGAAAAGGAATAGATAGAAACAATAATCTGAACCGACAACTTTCAAGTAATCAACTTATGAAGTTACAACAACTAAACCTGTACTTCACAAGACCAACACAGATCTGGAATTTAGAGGTTTCCCGCCATGAGAGATTGAGAGAGTTTTGTGGAAGTTTTCTGTATTACACATCACTAAGAATAGCTAACAAATGTTACATATATACACACTTCTAACCATCTAAACTAACCTTGATCAACATATTAACTCTCTTCCTAACTAGAGTTGTAACAATCGGAATGCTTAGCTAACAAACAAGCTTAACTAACAACTAAACCAGCTAACTAGTCCCTCTATATCCTCCCCTCAAGGTGGGCGTGTGTGGTGAAACACAAGGCCCAGCTTGCAACTCAAAACAAAGTGTTGTTGGGCACCCAAATCCTTTGTAAAAATATCAGCAATTTGCAAATGTGTAGGGACAAATACAGTGGAGATGAGACCCTCTATGATCAGGTCTCGTATGAAATGGCAATCCACCCGAAGATGCTTAGTTCTCTCATGGTAAACTGGGTTGATGGCCAGTTGAAGAGCCGATTTGTTATCGCACATGAGAGGAACTGGACTGGGCAACTGAAACTTCAAGTCTTGGAGGATGCCTGTAACCCAAACCACCTCACTCCCTGTTTGTGACATGCTTCTGTACTCACTCTCCGTGGAAGACTTGGACACTATTTTCTGTTTCTTTGTCTTCCAAGAGACCAAGCAGTCACCAAGGAAAATGCAATAACCAGTAAGAGATCTACTGGTATCACGACACGCACCCCAATCCGCATCTGAATATGCCCTGACACTCAAGGAGCTGTTGCCAGGATAGAAAAGAGCAGTGTGAACTGTACCCTTAAGGTACCTTAGAAGGAACAAAGCTGCTTGGAAATGAGGTGCTCTGGAAGTGCTCATGAATGGAGTTAACTGTTGGACAGTATAGGCAATGTCTGGACGAGTCATTGTGAGAAACAAAAGCCTACCAACCAGACACCTATAGGTCTCAGGGTCTGGTAGTAACTCACCATCATGAGCACTCAAGTGCAAATTGCGCTGCATAGGAAACTTTGCAGCCTTGCAGTTCATCATGGAAGCATTGGACAACAGATCGACGATGTACTTCCTTTGGTTCAACAGAATACCATCATCTGATCTAGAGATTTCCATCCCTAAGAAATACCTTGCCATCCCTAAATCTTTAATTGTGAAGGCTGCATCTAGTGACTGCTTGACATGAGTGATGAACTGCTCATCATTCCCTGTCAACAGCATATCATCAACATAGATCAAGGCCACTGTAAATCCAGTATCCCGAGCACAAGTGAAGAGGGAGTAGTCATGCCTTGATTGACAAAATCCCTGCTTTACTAGGTGTTTTGTGAGCTCCACATTCCACTGGCGACTTGCCTGCTTAAGGCCATAAATTGAACGATTCAGACGACAAACCTGGCTACCTTGAGCCTTCTCGTATCCTGGAGGTGGTGACATGAATACTTCTTCATCAAGATAGCCATGTAAGAAGGCGTTATTTACATCTAATTGATGTAAATTCCAACGCTTGACATAATATCTTCCAAATTAAAGATCCAAACAAAGAATAACAAAAATAAACTGCCAATTTTTATGGGTGAATAAAGATTTAACTTTTATGCAGCGGCTATGGTGAAAAATAAGGCACGAAAAAGAAATCACTCAATAAAGAAATCAAGAGAGTAAAGAACTTGCATTAACCTGAAATCCGATACCACTTAATATGTTTGGGATACCCGATCCTTCGCTTGTGGGCTCAAGATCAAGAACCACGCCGTATATTTGCCCGATCTTGCTATGCTCTTCCGATATCTCCTGATTAACAATTGAATTACACTAATTAGCCTACTAAATAAAGCGACATAAAATAACTTAACTAACTTAAAACTAACTAAGCAATACTTCTTAACTTAAGAAATTCAACAACTAAAAGCTACGGAGTACCCTAGTTAAATCTAAGCGAGCAAGTTATCAACGAAGGAAACAATTCAACTAATTCAAACTAAACTAAGCAATGGTTTTAACTTAACAAGATTTAAATTAATAAAGTAACAGTAACAGGGAATCAAAGGAAGCGATGAAGAAGGAGCGTGCGGGCGCCGGACAGGGTGATCGAGGACTGGTCTGGAGTGCGCGGAAGCAGGCATCTCTGGGGGCCTGTTCGCAGGGAGCAAGTCTAGACGCTAGGGTGAGAGCAGACATGAGAACGAGACCGTCGGCGAAGAGCGCGCGCGAGCGAGGCGGTGAGACAGTGAGGGTGTTGCGAGCGAAGACGCCGGTGCGCGCGCCTTGCGAGAGCGAGAGAGCGAGTGCGCGAGGACTGGCAAGGTTCGCTGGGACGATCCGGACACGCAGGGGCGGTGGCTCCTCAGGGCGTGTGAGCGCGAAGCCGTCGAAGTCGAGGACCAGCGCGCGCGTCTCAGGGATCCGAAGGACCAGACGCGATGAAGCCGAAAACGATGTGTAGACTAGCGATCGAGAGCCTGAGAAGCCGTGAATGAGAGCGAGGGCTGGGGTGCGAGCACCTGCGCACGCGGAGCCGACGATGTCGTGCTCGCTGGGAGCGAGCCTAGATGCCGGTGTCACCAAGGGCTGCCGAAGGCTGTGTTTAACTAAATTTGATCAAGGAAGATCAAAGTGATGGTAATGGTGATGGAGTGCCGAAGGTAATAGAACATAAAGGTAACGATAGTGGTTGGGATTGATAATCGAGAACCCTTTAATCCATAAAGGGGTTTCTCAATTCTATTCAATCTGATTTAATTCAATAGAACTACAATGTTTAAATAGAAAACTAACAACCAATTCTAATCGTGCAAGATAGAATTTAGGTTGATAAAGATAGATTAAAAATAACCTAAAGATAAATAAACCTAACTAAGATAGAATTTAAATACTTAGGGAACAAGATATATCTAGAGGAGATATAATCTTGTACATTATTAATCTAATTGCATAAAATAATAATTAATAAAATAATAAACTAATTTGAAGACTAGAACCGGCCCACACATTCAAGCTACTCGACATGGGCCTCAAGAGCACTCGACATGGGTCAATGCCCACTCGATATACATCTTGAATCTTCTTCCATGGTGGCGCCTTCTTCTTCCTCTTGAGGACGAGACTCTTTGCCATCAGTGGCCCTCGAATCGGTCATGAGAGCTCGCCTGGATCAAGATCATTGTTGGACCCACAGAAGGTCATCTTGATCCGCATCACAACCCCACCACCAAATGATTGTAAATGCAAATCTAGCCTAAAACGTGCATATATTATATACATCTAAATTATGTTAAATGCATCATAATATGTCTACCAATATCCATGCTATCAATAATAGACTAATCACCCACCCTAACTGAAACTTTATGATGGAACAAGTTGCAAGGAAATGGTGACAGAACAAGTTGCAAATAGAGGTTGTGAATATATGATGGAAATGTATCACACTAGGTAATTATCCGCACAACAATTGAGATGGTTCATCATCGCATTCTATGGGTCTCAAGTTCTAATGTCCAGTAATTGTTCTCAATTCAGATCGTGTAATAGCTTTTAGTCCTACCAGTCCTAAAAGCACTTATCACCAAATTACAAGGGAAAACCTTTACCGAATAATAAAGCGATAGCATTCAAACATGAATTATAATGAGATACAAGCGATTCTAACAACCCGTTAAAATAGCCTGTAATCGAATCTCCTTCACAATCTACCACAAGCAACCCGCGTATGGTGATTGTGTTTGCTACAATGAATCTACAACCCCAAACCTGGAATTGGAAATCCTAGCAATATGACTAGTATCGATAAACCTAGGTGATCAATCCAGATTAACCAATAATAAGCAATCAAGCAATAAACTCAGGAGATCGAAGCAATTAACAAAGGACAAACAAGAGTAGAATACTCACAACCAAATCAATTGAAGGCTTCAAAGAACCAAGTGTAACAAAGGAGAGTTAGTTCTCCATAGGGTTTGTGAGATGAACAAAAGGGAAAATACGTCTCTGGAAAATAACCTAATTCTCTACTGCTGCCTTCTTGGCAAATATAAACTAATTAAATCGGGTTTAACATCCCGTAAAAATATAATATTAAAACTAATAAGATAGGGAAAATCGGATAAGAATCCGACTTCAGGGACCGACGCGGGCGCGCCAGATAGCAGCGCGGGCGCGCCAGCCTTTGACTTGCTTCTTCTGTCTGGTGAATCGACGCGGCCACTTCCTCCTAGCAGCGTGGGCGCTCCGGGTAGCAGCGCGGGCGCGCCAAGCTCACCAGCTTCCAGCTGCTTCCGAACTTCTTCAACAGGTTCCGATTCTATCTGCAAGATAACCACAAATTTGCGCAGAATCCGAACTCTTCTAGAATAATCATAAGATGAAATTTAGTAACAAAGAACGAAATAAATGCAACCTATCTAAGCTAAAAATGCCTATAATGCCTATCTAATATATGCATTATCAAATTCCTCCACACTTAACCTTTGCTTGTCCTCAAGCAATGATAGAATGAACATGAATCAATGTATCCCACAAGAAATCCCTTCAAATTTCAATCCTTATCAAAAAACAACATTATAGCAGGTGAACACACAAACCAAGCAAACAAACGTCATAGCATGTATTTTAGTGATCAAAGCTTAGAAGTAGACATTATCCAACCTCACTAGAAATATGTTTTCCACTCATGTGTTTAGGCTTTAAGATACAACTCTTAGCTCAAACCAATCATGCACTAAACTCATAGACATTGACCACCATATCACCAATTCTCTACCGAAATGTCATTACTTGCGGGACACAATAAGGAAAATAAAATGCAACAACTGTTTTTTCTCTCTTTTCTTTTCTCTTTTTTTTTCTTTTTCTTGTCTTGGTGCTTTCCTTACGCGAAGCGCAAACATGGGTGTCATGAATGGCCCCAGTCTATCAACACCTCAACCTATTAATATGAAGTCCACTTTAACACCTTTTGACGCAAGTTGCAAACATGGTTGTCATGAATGAACCTGGTTACTCAATGATCAAGCTTTCTTTCCTAGTGGATAGTTTTTAACACCTTTTTGCGCGAATCATACCCATGGGTGTCATGCGTAGACCCGGTTACTCAGTACATCAACCATTGCCACCTTATTCGCTAAGAATGCATAAATTTAAACAAAAAGACTCAAAATATAACATAAACTCCGCAAGCAACAAACATGTGAGTCGGTCTTTAAAAATAGATATTGCAGTCAATGTCAAGAGGTAGCAACACTAGGCGAGTAATTCACACAACTGAGCAAAAAAAATTCAAATAAGGCCAAACATTCTCACATAGTCATGTTTTTAGGACTTCAATCATATTTTAGCTCAATCATACATGCTCAATTATATTTGCTAGCACATGTTCCACAAAAATCAAATAAAGACAATAATCAAAACATCCAGAACTCCATGGGATTTTTATGAATCATGCTAGAAATTTAAAATAGAGGACAAACCAAGCCAGATGGGTATTTGAATAACACATATGTATGAAATGCATGCTCTATTTTTGGATTTTTTTTTTTGGATTTTTTTTTTAAATACGAAAATAAACAAAAATTAATAAAAATGATTACAGAAATTAAACATGATGCATAAATTTAAATATGATCTCCTATATGCATCTATATATAGAATTCCTCTCCCCCACACTTAAAGTTTTCATTGTCCTCAATGAAACAATAAAGACAACAAAAGTAAACCAAATACAATCAGGGTGAAGGAAAAGAAAAAGGGAAAAGAAAGAAAAAATTACCTCGGGTTGCCTCCCGAGAAGCGCCTTTGTTTCAAGTCGTTGGCTCGACGTAATAGCCCTTTTTGATTATTCTAACTCTGCATTTGGCTCCTCCAAAACTAACACATCCATAGCCTCCTTTGGGAAACCTTCATAGTATGTCTTAAGCCTCTGACCATTTACCTTGAACTTCTTGTGGCTAATTGGGTCATATAACTCTACAACGCCATGTGGGAAGACTTCAGCAACAATGTATGGTCCCCCTTGCTTTGACCTGAGCTTCCCAGCGAAGAGTTTCAGGCGAGACTGATCAGCACAATGTTTCCAAAGGTATGGGTCATCCCAAACATAGTCGTTTGCTTCTCTTCGAATCTTCTCCGTCTGGGCCTTGGTATGATCTGGGGGAAATTCCCCACAAACTAAGTAGTTCACAATGTCCAGGTACCAAGGGTTTACACAGTGAAGTCCTAGAACGGACTGAGATGGGCTGAGAAGTAATGGCGTGGGCGCGTCAGGGAACGACGCGGGCGCGCCAGGGAACAACGCGGGCGCGCCAGTACTCAGCGTGGGCGCGTCAGACTCCGGCGCAGCCGCGTCAGCTCTCGACTTGGGCGCGCCAGACTCCAGCGTGCTTTTGTGCTCGATTCTGTATAATGTGTCATCCGGAAACGTGCCTAAGATGGTTTCCTGTGACTCCGGCTTGTCCTCCTCATTCACCAATCTGCTTAAGTGGTCAGCCACCAAATTCTCCGCTCCTTTCTTGTCCTTAATCTCCACATCAAGAGTGCAAAGAAGACTAGGGCGTTGTTTGAGTTCAATTTCAGGTGCCTGCACAACAGATGGAACAAGCACTTCGCTTGGAGTCAGTAGATTGGGGCCAATGCCCAAAAGAGTAGGGGACTTACCTTCTACATCCATCTGGGCTGCTAATTCCTGCATGTTAGATGAAATTGAAAAATTTGTATAGGACTCGTCAATAGCATTCTCAATAATTGACTGCAACTCATCTTCCCTAGACATATCAAATAGATCTTGAGCTAATGGTTCAATCACATCAATAGAGCACAGAGAATGGTCAGCAACAGGATGTTTCATAGCCTTGTATAAATCGAATTCAACCTTTTCTCCATCAAATTCCATTGTTAGTGTCTCAGAAACACAATCAATTTTTGTCCTAGCTGTTTTAATAAAAGGTCTACCTAACAGAATAGGCGCATCATGCTTATCATGTTCCATATACAGGACAAAGAAATCTGCAGGAAAAATCAGTTTATCGACCATAACCAAAACGTCTTCTACTACTCCTTTAGGGTATTTATTAGACCTGTCAGCTAGTTGCACAATTACTCCAGTTTCATGCAAAGGTCCTAAATCTAGCGATTTGTAAAGTGAGTAAGGAAGCACATTTATGGAAGCACCCAAATCAAGCATAGCTCTATCAAATTTGACATCTCCAATGACACAAGGGATAGTAACCATACCTGGATCAGTGCACTTTTTCGGAATTCCCCTCTGAAACATAGCGGAGACTTGCTCACTTACTTTCACTTTCTTTTTTCCTTTCCGCTTCTGATTTCTCTTCACCGTGCAAAGCTCCTTCAAGAAGTTGGCGTACTTGGGCACAGTTTTTAACATTTTCAGCAGAGGAATGTTCACCTGACACTTGCTAAATGTCTCGAAAAGCTCTGAATCATCGATTATCCTCCTCTCTTTGAGTGCCTCAGGGAACGGAGGTTTTGGTTTCTCCGACCCGAGAGGGGGAAAATCCGGTCGGACATATGTATCGACATAGGGCTCGGATTCAGGCGAGATCGGACTCGACATGGGAGCGCCAGAATCCAGCGCGGGCGCGCCAGTGTCTGGCGCGGCCGCGTCAGTGTTGGGCGTGGGCGCGCCAGTGTTGGGCGTGGCCACTTCAGTGTTGGGCGTGGCCACGTCGGAGACCTGCGTGCTTTTCTCCTCTTCTTCCTGACTTTTCAGCTGTTTTCCATTCCGAAGAGTTATAGCACTGACGTTTTCCCTTGGATTGACCACCGTTTGAGATGGTAGACCCACTGACGTCTTTGCCTCTATTCTCGTGATTGCTTCAGCCATTTGCCCCATTTGTTTCTGTATATCTTTTATGCTCGATTCAGTTGTCTGAACATGCGCAGTGAAGTGCTGTGTCAGGGTATTGAGCATGGACTCAGTGGAGGGAGCGTTACCCTGCTGCCTCTGATTGTAGGGAGGTGGCTGCTGCTGTTGTGATTGGTTTGGTGGATCCCTCCATCTGAAATTTGGGTGATCCCGCCACCCTGGGTTGTAGGAGTTTGAGTAGGGGTCATGTCTGGGTCTCTGAGGTCCATTTCCACCTAAAACACTTACTTCAGCGGTGTCTTCCTGGAGTGTAGGACACGCATCAGTTGGGTGGAAGTTATCACTGCAGATTCCACACGCCTTCAGTTGTTGAGGAGTCCCTTGCAGAGTGAGCCTCTTAACCATTTCCTTCAATTCAGCAATATCTTTGGATTGATTAGAGTCTACCGAATTGACTCCTTTCTTTCTGGTGGACTTCCCAAAATTTCTAGTCCCCTCAGCCATTTCCTGAATCTTCTCCATAGCTCCCTCTGGCGTGGCATTCAGAATATTTCCTCCGCATGCGGCATCAATCATCCTTCTCTCAGATTCCAGCAATCCCCCATAGATGTATAGGACTAGGTTCTTCGTGCTGTATCCGTGGAAAGGGCAATTAGCACAAAGCTTCTTGAACCTTTCATTATAATCATAGAGGGTTTCATCATCTTCCTGCTCTATATTGCTGATTGCCTTCTTCAAGGTGTTCTCCTTCTTAGCAGGGAAGAATTTCTCCAGGAAGGCCTTGTGGAGCTTAGGCCAAGTATCGATGCTCCCTGTAGGAAGACTGTAGTACCAGTCATCCGCAGCATCGACCAGCGTGAACTAGGCGTGGCCACGGGTTACGGGTCAACCCGTGACCCGCCGGGTCGTACGGGTCAATGACCCGCCGGGTCCGGGTTGACGGGTTGGCGGGTGGGGACGGGTAGCGGGTTAGGGTTAGGGTCGGGGAATCCGTGACCCGTGACCCGGCGGGTCGACCCGCCGGGTCAACCCGTCAACCCGTGAGATTTACGGGTTAGGGTTCGGGTCGGCCAACCCTGACCCTTGACCCGGCGGGTCCGACCCGTGGCCACGCCTAGCGTGAACCCAAAAGCTCTCATCTTTATCTGTGCTTCGGATATATTGGCTGGTTTCATGCTCATGCACACATTATAAAACTTCCCCATGTGCTTGATGGGGTCTTCTCCAGCCAATCCATGGAATTTGGGCAGTTGATGAATCAGCCCAGACTTTAGCTCAAAATGGTTGTCATCCCCCAGAGCAGGGATTGTCATAGCAGGTGCCTGCTGTGTGATGTTTGCTGCTGTCAGCTGTCGCAGCGTCTGATTTGCATTTCCAGCCATTGGATCAGGTTGTTGGGAATGTTGTTGTTGTTCTCTAAGGCGGCGGTGGTATGTTCTGTCAATTTCCCAATCAAAATAAAAAAGATGGGGATCAGTAGCACGAGTGCGAACCATGCAAGCGGTTCGCACCCAAACAGGTAATAAGACAAACAAGAACAAAGATAATCTGTTTCCCCGGCAACGGCGCCAAATTTGACAGGCCTAAAGTCGTTATGCCAAATCAAAGTAAATTCCTAAGATGCAAACTATAACAAGTATAGTAGGTAAGTTAGGGTCGAACCCACAGGGAAACAGAATCAATTGTAAGAGCAAGTATTATTACCCAAAAGTAACCGATTTAAGGGGAGTTTTGTGTGTAAGCAAATGGTGACAGAACAAGTTGCAAATAGAGGTTGTGAATATATGATGGAAATGTATCACACCAGGTAATTATCCGCACAACAATTGAGATGGTTCATCATCGCATTCTATGGGTCTCAAGTTCTAATGTCCAGTAATTGTTCTCAATTCAGATCGTGTAATAGCATTTAGTCCTACCAGTCCTAAAAGCACTTATCACCAAATTACAAGGGAAAACCTTTACCGAATAATAAAGCGATAGCATTCAAACATGAATTATAATGAGATACAAGCGATTCTAACAACCCGTTAAAATAGCCTGTAATCGAATCTCCTTCACAATCTACCACAAGCAACCCGTGTATGGTGATTGTGTTTGCTACAATGAATCTACAACCCCAAACCTGGAATTGGAAATCCTAGCAATATGACTAGTATCGATAAACCTAGGTGATCAATCCAGATTAACCAATAATAAGCAATCAAGCAATAAACTCAAGAGATCGAAGCAATTAACAAAGGACAAACAAGAGTAGAATACTCACAACCAAATCAATTGAAGGCTTCAAAGAACCAAGTGTAACAAAGGAGAGTTAGTTCTCCATAGGGTTTGTGAGATGAACAAAAGGGAAAATACGTCTCTGGAAAATAACCTAATTCTCTACTGCTGCCTTCTTGGCAAATATAAACTAATTAAATCGGGTTTAACATCCCGTAAAAATATAATATTAAAACTAATAAGATAGGGAAAATCGGATAAGAATCCGACTTCAGGGACCGACGCGGGCGCGCCAGATAGCAGCGCGGGCGCGCCAGCCTTTGACTTGCTTCTTCTGTCTAGTGAATCGACGCGGCCACTTCCTCCTAGCAGCGTGGGCGCTCCGGGTAGCAGCGCGGGCGTGCCAAGCTCACCAGCTTCCAGCTGCTTCCGAACTTCTTCAACAGGTTCCGATTGGATCTGCAAGATAACCACAAATTTGCGCAAAATCCGAACTCTTCTAGAATAATCATAAGATGCAATTTAGTAACAAAGAACGAAAGAAATGCAACCTATCTAAGCTAAAAATGCCTATAATGCCTATCTAATATATGCATGATCACCTTTCTACTATATTCTTACACAGTTCCTTAAGCCATTATAGTTATTGGTAGGGCCAACCCGAGACCCTTGCGAAAAGTACAATCGCACAGGGCCTCAAAGTTTTGGGAGCCTCGTATAGGTGTTATACTATATATATGCATATATAAATTTCAATGAATATCAAGTTGTTGCAGTAGATCAATTGGCAATTGGATGCGCTTGTTCCTGATTGGCGAGAGTTCGAATCTCCGAAATTTTTTTCCCAAAAACTTACAGGAGATTTTTCTTTCATTTTTTTTCCAAATTATACACAACCTAGTAGCGCTTTTTTCCAAATAAATTAAAGCAGCCCAATAGCCCTTTGTTCAGCCCAATAGCCCTTTTTTTCCAAATAAAATTACAGCAGCTATTGATTCCAATTTTTTTTTCCCTAAAATATTAGGGTTTCGATTATTTTTTTTCGTTACAACCTCACAAACATTCAACACAATCCATTCAACCTTCAGTAAAGGAAAAAAACTCTAAAGGCCTCATCATATAAGTTTCACATAGCCTCAAAATATAACGGAATGACCCTGGTTAATGGGCTGGCAAATCAAAGTTATACGAAATCATACGTTGTCGACCAACTTCTTAATTATTAATAATATATGGTGTAACATGAACCTCCATCAATGATGATATAGTAGGTGACCCCGAGTTTACAATGAGAGCGAAAGAGGGTCTATCGCTAGTCCATCTTAGGAGTCTCTTGGACTATAAGAAGGTCACAAATCTGCTACTGTCTACACTAGAACTCAGCTAATCTATGGAGAAATCAGGCTAGCTATGATGCATCTTGGATGAGAGACCAAAAAAGCTAGATCGGGCTAGCACCTGTATCGAGCTTTTGTCATCTCTTCTCTTCTCCCCTCTTCTACGAGAACTCGGTTAAGCTCTAGGTAAGACCTTGAGAGCTCAAGCGAGGTGGGACTAATTAAATATAAAAACAACTTGTATAGACATTTGAATCTATAAACTTGAGGAAAAAAAAATGATACAAATGAGTCAAATAAGTAGAAATGACTATACACACTCTAAAAAGACTCAAAATAGCTAGGCATGCGCGCAGTAAAACTAAGATTCAAAAAGAAACCTCAAGGTGAACACTTTTATAAGCAATCAAGTAAAGTGTTCGAAATCAAATTTGACACGTTCATATCCTTAATTAGATGATCACCAACCAAGAAAAGGAATAGATAGAAACAACAATCTGAACCGAGAACTTTCAAGTAATCAACTTATGAAGTTACAGCAACTAAACCTGTACTTCACAAGACCAACACAGATCTGGAATTTAGAGGTTTCCCGCCATGAGAGATTGAGAGAGTTTTGTGGAAGTTTTCTGTATTACACATCACTAAGAATAGCTAACAAATGTTACATATATACACACTTCTAACCATCTAAACTAACCTTGATCAACATATTAACTCTCTTCCTAACTAGAGTTGTAACAATCGGAATGCTTAGCTAACAAACAAGCTTAACTAACAACTAAACCAGCTAACTAGTCCCTCTATATCCTCCCCTCAAGGTGGGCGTGTGTGGTGAAACACAAGGCCCAGCTTGCAACTCAAAACAAAGTGTTAATGGGCACCCAAATCCTTTGTAAAAATATCAGCAATTTGCAAATGTGTAGGGACAAATACAGTGGAGATGAAACCCTCTATGATCAGGTCTCGTATGAAATGGCAATCCACCCGAAGATGCTTAGTTCTCTCATGGTAAACTGGGTTGATGGCCAGTTGAAGAGCCGATTTGTTATCGCACATGAGAGGAACTGGACTAGGCAACTGAAACTTCAAGTCTTGGAGGATGCCTGTAACCCAAACCACCTCACTCCCTGTTTGTGACATGCTTCTGTACTCACTCTCCGTGGAAGACTTGGACACTATTTTCTGTTTCTTTGTCTTCCAAGAGACCAAGCAGTCACCAAGGAAAATGCAATAACCAGTAAGAGATCTACTCGTATCACGACACGCACCCCAATCCGCATCTGAATATGCCCTGACACTCAAGGAGCTGTTGCTAGGATAGAAAAGAGCAGTGTGAACTGTACCCTTAAGGTACCTTAGAAGGAACAAAGCTGCTTGGAAATGAGGTGCTCTGGGAGTGCTCATGAATTGAGTTAACTGTTGGACAGTATAGGCAATGTCTGGACGAGTCATTGTGAGAAACAAAAGCCTACCAACCAGACGCTTATAGGTCTCAGGGTCTGGTAGTAACTCACCATCATGAGCACTCAAGTGCAAATTGCGCTGCATAGGAAACTTTGAAGCCTTGCAGTTCAACATGGAAGCATTGGACAACAGATCGACGATGTACTTCTTTTGGTTCAACAGAATACCATCATCTGATCTAGAGATTTCCATCCCTAAGAAATACCTTGCCATCCCTAAATCTTTAATTGTGAAGGCTGCATCTAGTGACTGCTTGACATGAGTGATGAACTGCTCATCATTCCCTGTCAACAGCATATCATCAACATAGATCAAGGCCACTGTAAATCCAGTATCCCGAGCACAAGTGAAGAGGGAGTAGTCATGCCTTGATTGAAAAAATCCCTGCTTTACCAGGTGTTTTGTGAGCTCCACATTCCACTGGCGACTTGCCTGCTTAAGGCCATAAATTGAACGATTCAGACGACAAACCTGGCTACCTTGAGCCTTCTCGTATCCTGGAGGTGGTGACATGAATACTTCTTCATCAAGATAGCCATGTAAGAAGGCGTTATTTACATCTAATTGATGTAACTTCCAACGCTTGACATAAGCTATAGCAAGAAGTATCCTTACTGTTGCAAACTTTGCAACAGGAGAGAATGTCTATTTGTAGTCCCTATCCTTGATTTGGTTGAAACCTTTTGTAACCAATCGAGCCTTATACCTCTCCACCTGTCCATCAGCTCTGAATTTGATCTTGAAGACCCATTTACATCCAATAGCACGTTTTCCCGCAGGTAGGGAAGTGATGGTCCATGTATTATTCTTTTCTAGAGCCTCTAATTCCTGTCCCATAGCCACCCTCCATTCATGGACTTTCTTTGCTTGAGCATAAGAGGTAGGTTCATAAATGGTCAAGATATTGAACAGAGAATGGACGTAATGGGGAGAGTAAATACACAGGTCTTAGGGTCGGATCACAGAGAACACTCCTGACAATGAATCACTTCCTGTCACCTGATTATCACTGTCAAGACCTATGTTACGAGTAGGAAGATTTTGATATACAAAATCTTGCAGGCGAGCAGGCCTTGTGATCTTCGTAGCTGCTCTAGGTAAATGCTGCTCTTGAGGTCTGTCAACAGAACTTTGAGGAGAATGCAACTGGTGACCACCTTGAACATCAGACCCCTCATTAGGAATTCTAGTTGCAGACTCAGAAGTGCTTACTTCAGTATCATCTGCTTGAATATCGTGGGAGGAACTGTGGTGTAAGTCATTGTTTTGGAATTCAGGTAAAGCAACTGGATTGACATTGTTCCCAATGCTACTCAAACCATCTCTATCCTCAAATGAAAGTCTAGGAAGCTCAGGTCTGGCTGAAGTTTCTGTGGCTAAAGAAACCTTTCTAAAAGGGAATTCATCTTCTCTAAAGACTACATCTCTGCTGACAAACACCCTATGAGTCTCCATATCATAGAGTTTGTAAGCCTTCATTCCTGGGGGGTACCCTATAAAGACACATTTCCTTCCTGAGGCCTCTAGCTTATGCCTATGAACCTTAGGCACATGTGCAAAGCACAAACAACCAATCACTCTCAGTGATTCATAGTCTGGTTGTTTGTTGAACAACAGTTCATAAGGTGATTTCCAATTTAACACTGTTGTAGGCATGAGATTGATGAGTTGTGTAGCTCCAAGTACACATTCACCCCAAAACCTCATGGGCAGCTCTGCACTTAATCTAATAGCCCGGGATGTCTCAATGATATGCCTGTGCTTTCTTTCCACCCGGCCATTTTGCTCTGGAACATATGGAACAGATCTTTGATGAGAAATTCCAAGCCTCCCAACAACTCATTCAAGGCCTTATTAACAAATTCTGATCCATTGTCGGATCTGATGCTCTTGACCTCTAGTCCAAACTGAGTTTGAACAAATGTCAAGAACCTCCTGATGATGCCTCCTACTTGTCCTTTGTCTCTAATGAGAAAAGTCCAAGTACAACGGGTATGATCATCTACCACTGTCAAAAAGAAACGAGCACCACACAAGGATGGAGTGGAATATGGTCCCCATACATCCAAATGAACCAATTCAAATGGTTGAGCAGCTACAGAAACACTTCTCATGAATGGCAACTTGTGAAATTTAGCTAAACAGCATGTGTCACATTCAAACAAATTGAAATTTGCTCCATGAGCAGCACCCAAGTGTTTCATCTTGGAAATTGAAGGATGTCCTAAACGAGCATGAAATAGCTTTATTGAAATGTTCTTATTGAAAGATGCAGCAAACCTACTAAAAGACATATTCTCATCAGTAACTCGAGTGATGCCAGTAGACCTCAAAGGAGTGCAATCAAAGCCAGTGAACTTGTATATTCCTCCTTCCCTAGTGCCAACAGCTATCCTCTCATCAGTTGAAGTGTCCTGCAGCCAGCAATTCCATTTCGAGAAAACAAACAAACAGTTCTCATCATCAAGGAGCTTAGACACAGACATCAAATTGTACTTGAAATTTGGCATGAACAACACGTTTTGTAAACAAATACGGTTGTTCATCTTCACAATTCCAGAATAATGAACAGATTGAGTCAATCCATCAGGGAATCCAATCACTATAGGCTTGGCAAGAGGATGCAGATCATCAAACATCTTCTTGTCACACTCTATGTGATCTGAGGCCCCTGAATCCACAATCCAAACCATGGATCTTTGATTCACTTGCTCTTTCGAGAGTGAGTTAGAAACCATAACTGCAAAGTTCACAGATCCTGCACCAGGTGCTTCTGAATCCATGATTCCCTTTCCTTTGATTGCTTTCTGTTGTAGGAGGAAATCGAGTATGCAAATAAAATATAAATAAATCACAGCAAACCAGATTCCGTCCCTTGCAAATAATTACAAGACCTCCTGATGCAGCAGCAGGAAGTCAGGATCGATCCACGAGGAAGCATGTCAGCGGATCCTAGGCAGCGGAGAAATCTCACGGTCAGAAGTCGACAACAGGGTCCTAGATCTCGAGTACAGCTACTCGACAGAAGATCGGACAGTCGAACACAGCGCAGCAGCAAGCACAGGGTGTGGTCGATATCGAGTAGTCTTTGTCGACGTCGAGTTGGGCTTGTCGAGTACCTGCACACAGAAGCTACAACGATGCTAGATCGAAGATCAGTAACTCGAGGTCGACCAGGCTTGGTCGAGATCGAGTAAGGGCAGAAAACATAATCGAAACAAAAGTAAACACAAATGCTTTGGGACTTTCGAAATAAACTGTATAAAAAGGACTTCCAAGATTGGGGTTTGCAACAACGATAACCAAACATGCGTAATGCAGAGATAAAACAGATAATCATGTGAATCGCATCAAAGGACTAAGCTTTCGCCTTTTCCAACAATTAGACAACTCTCTCAAGAAACCCTAATTGTCTCTACCGATTTTATGTTTACAATCCAAGTTGTTAGCATGGATCTCCATTAGATGGGCAATAAACACATAAACAAGTAGGAAATGCTCAAAAACATGATAAAGGTCGGATCTTTACCTCAAACACGCATGGCTATCGTTGGGCTCGCCCCAACCCTAGAAGTGGGTTAACTACTCGCGCTTCATCGCAATCGCAGACATCATTGATTGAAAGAAAACAACTTGCATTACACTATATTCCAAGACTTTACAATCCCGGCAATCCAACTCTCGTCGAACGCCAAAACCCTAAAACCCTCGAACTCCTAAAACTTCTCTTTGGAACTACTTGTCTCTCACTGAAATTGAATGAATAAAACTGAGCCCCATGGGCTTTATTTATAGGCTTCATTCCCTAGCTATTCTCGGAAATAAATATCTATCTATATCTAAAATTATATCTAAAAGGCTTTAAAGATAAATAAAAACAATAAAGGAATTAAATCTAAAATAGGGAATTATATCTAAAATGTCTTCAATGGATAAATCTTCTCCTTCATGATGTATCTTGATGATTTTGGATAGAATCGGCAATCTTCCAGCCCAAGCAACCCTATACCGAGTAGGATTCGTCAAAACCGAGTAACGCGTCTTCTGGAAGTCTACTCGATCTCCACCAGGGTCTTGTCGATCTCGAGTAGCCCTCCTTTGTCTCGAGTAAGCCTCATCTGTCTCGAGTAGGCCTCGTCTGTCTCGAGTGACTGGTGCTCGACAAGGCTCGGACATGGCTCGGAGGTCTAGTCGATCTCGAGTAGCCCTACTCTGTATCGAGTAGGCTTCGTCGTCTGGCTGGCTTGGTCGGGTAGATTTGCTCGACAGGCTCGGATCTGGGCTCCTGGGCGTCGTCGATCTCGACCAAGCCTGCTCGAGATCGAGTAGAGGTGGTATGCGTCTTCGTCCTCGGCTTCTCGGCTTGGCACAACTCGTCGACTCCGGACATGGCTCCGAAGTGTGGTCGATCTCGACTAGAGCTAGTCGATCTCGAGTAGGGTTCCAGTCGGGTTGTCTCTGACTTGGTGTCCTCGATCAGCTCTGGTCGACCAGGTGTGCTCGACCAGATTTGGTCGATACCGAGTAAGATGTACTCGATATCGAGTACACTTGGCTTCAGCTTTCTGCTCTGTTCTTGAAACGCACTTTCCTGAGTCCTCGTTCGTCGGATTGAGGCATATGACCATGCGTTGGAAAGATCTTTCCGAGGGCTACAACTCTCATGAAGACATCAAAGCTTGATTCATAACTAAGAATGGTGAAATATGGCCTTTTCTCCAGCTGCACCATTCTTAGCTTCTCCATGAGTTTCCTTTAATCTCCAAAGTGCGTCCGATTTCTGCGAAATATAACCAAAACTTGTGTAGACCTCCATATATTGCAAATAAGTGTAACTACACAGATTCTGTATTATTCTAACCCAAATGTATGAAATGCGTGCAGAAATTGATATAAATGATAGTATAAAACATGGCAAATTAGGCTCACAACACTTTCATGACTTCTGCCAGCACAACATTCACCAATCTGAGATCTGTACCATCAAGCCGAGCATTACCAGATCCTGATCCCGACGCTTCACCACACATCAGAGGATTGACTTCACCAGCTATCTCTTGCACATTGGCCACCATCTTGTCATACTGAGGACGCTTAGGACCTGTGTACCAATCTGGAAAGCCTACCGGCTTGAAACAGGTGTCCTTGATTTGTCCCATTTCTTTGCAGTAGTTACACACCATCTCCATTTTTGCCTTCTTAAAATCCTTCTTCTGATCAGATCCCTTCCAATTGTTGTTGCCAGTAGTAGGTGCTTGTCCAGATCCTCCCTTACTAGAGCCAGAGCTTCCTGGATTTCCTCCTTTGCCACTTCCAGATCCTCAGTTCCCATAGTTCCTTGCAGCCAGGACCTCATGAATTTGCGAATTGACACTGGTGATTCCTTTCTGGCGTTCGATTTGAATCACCATATGGAATGCACGATTGACTGATGGAAGAGGCTCCATAGCCAAGATGCTACTCCGAATTCCTTCGTAAGTGTCCGAGAGCCCCATAAGGAACTGCATCAGCTTAGTGGTTGCTTCTCGCTCCAAGAGCTTCTTCAGAATAGCACAGGAGCACATCTTCAACCCTCCACATCTGCAAGTCGGAAATGGTTCGATCTCCTGAAGCTCGTCCCAAGCTTTCTTCCTCTTTCCAAAGTATTCCAAAACTGAGAGATTCTCCTGCTTGATTTCGCTTATCTCCTTCTGCAGCTGATATACCAATGGCGCATTGGCCTCAGCAAACCTTTCTCTAATCTCTTCCCAGAGTACCAATGGCGCATTGGCCTCAGCAAACCTTTCTCTAATCTCTTCCCAATGGCGCACTGGCTTTATCGAATTGATAATCCAGCTTGTGACCATAAAATCGCATCGCATCCAGCTATCATAGTCCTCATGGACCTCACTTGGCTTTTCCACTTTTCCGTTGATGGAGCCGAGCTTCATCTTGGCTCCTAGTGCCATGCGTAGAGCCCGAGTCCAGCTGTGAAAGTTCCTTCCATTGAACGGCGCTGACACGAGCACCATCCCAGGGTGGTCGGAGTTTGAAAGGAACAACGGATCTGCCGGATTCGCTCCAAAATTTCGAGCCACATGAGCTGTCGTCGACGATTCCGGAATTCCATCACCTTCGATCACGTTTTCTGCCATCTCAGATCAAATCAAGGCTAACACGAATTCAGAAATTCGTGGAGAGCTCTGATACCATATGAAGTTACAGCAACTACAGTTGTACTTCACAAGACCAACACAGATCTGGAATTTAGAGGTTTCCCGCCATGAGAGATTAAGAGAGTTTTGTGGATGTTTTCTGTATTACACATCACTAAGAACAGCTAACAAATGTTACATATATACACACTTCTAACCATCTAAACTAACCTTAATCAACATATTAACTCTCTTCCTAACTAGAGTTGTAACAACCAGAATGCTTAGCTAACAAACAAGCTTAACTAACAACTAAACCAGCTAACTAGTCCCTCTATATAACTCTCAATTTCAACAACAGGTAGGATGGAACAAGCTTTCCTGTTTCTTCATTTCTTTCTCTCTTCTTCTTCTTTTGAAATGAGCTTTTGGCCAAGAGTGAATTTTATCCTCTTTTTATCATCAAATTTTGAACTTTTGCCCTTACGATAATTTTATCATTTAAAAGCGGCCAAAACAACACTTCTTCTTTTATATTATTCAACAACTACATAAAGAACATGCTTGAGATAGACAAAAATAGGAAATTGAAAGAAGTAAGATCAACGAAATAGATAGCATGATTTCATCAATTTCTTAAAAAAAAAACACCAATACTCATTAAGCAAAGATATATAAAAGTGTTAAATTTTTCAATAAAACACAAAAACATCAACTTTAAACCACAAGCGTACAATCAAACTGAGAAATATGGAAGGTACATAGAGTTTTTATGGTGACGGTAGTGGTACGATGGTGGTGATGGTGATAACAATGAAATCACCGATGTAAACATATATCATATATACCATTTGGCATAGATAAGATGAATATATGGCCGGGTTGGAACTAGTTGGATTTCCTACAATTAGTTCGAATCTCGCCATTGGAGCCGGTGAGAGGGCTGAGGTTGCCCATCTTGAGCATAGCAGCTGTGAAATCATTGAAAAAGGCGGAGGAACTGGAGCTGTAGTTGGAGACCTGAGCATCGGTGGATTGGTTGCCGAAAAGTTGCTGATCAGAGTGCAAGAGGCCCTTCAAGTTAAGGAGATTGGTAAAGTAGGCGGTGTCGAAGGTGGTGGCGCTAGTGGCATCTAGAGGGGCAAGATTGTTGTCTCCGTTGCCACTAGAACTAGGGCAGTTGGCCTTTCGGGAGGTGGCAAATGAGGTGTTGATATTAGTCTCATTGTAAATCCTTGCCCTGAATGTTGTGCACCTTGCTTGCCCTATTGTGTGTGACCCTGTAATATATTGCAAGTATATAGTAGTAGTTTGGAACCTATATATGAACTACTCAATCGAAATTTAATTGACCATATTTTGGGTCACAAATTTTCATAATTTATAAATTAAAATTTCCCTTAGATTACTATGTCATAAGTAAGTAAGGTAGCTATATCCTTTGAATAGTCCGAGCTCAACTCATGCTTAAAAAATAAGAGAGAATATGATACGAAAGTAGCGTACCCGAGAGGGCGACCAGATCTTGGGTGGACAACCCTTTGTTAGAGAAGGCAGAGATGAGGGTGGCGAGGCTGGACCCTGGTCCCGGCAGCTGAGAGTTCGCCGCGCTCAGGCTGGCTGTTGTCGAGTCCCTTCTCCCCACCAACACCTTCCAACTCGGTCCTCCCAACTGTTCATTAATTACCACACCCCAGCTGTATATAAGTTTTTGTTTTTATTTTCTAAACTTAGAGAGCCTTAGAGGATATATTAATAATCAATATCTCCTTATATTCATGCTATAATATGGTATATATTTAACGATAATTTTCTACATTATGGATCAATTGAGCGGATAATCTTGTTTTTTTTTATAAATAAAAAAAAAACACTAGCCAATCATTTTCAAATTTTATAATGGAGTAAACTCTACTTTCAATTGTTTATGGATCGACAATAATGTCTAACAAGTGCCCCAACTATAGCTAGCTACATAACTAACTTCTAACAATAACAACTTAGGCTATTCTAAACCACTAAGTTACTAACAAACTCAGTTGTTAGCAAAACCATGCCACCAAAGCTAGCCACCTAAGCTACTATGTATGTACACTCTATGTCCACCTCAAGGTGGACGCCGGGAAGAAAACACAAGACCAAGCTTGCAAGACAGAGAAAAATGTTGAAGAGCACCCAAGGGCTTAGTGAAAACATCAACAAGTTGCTGAACAGATTGAACATGAATTGTCGATACCAAACTATCCTGAACCAACTCCTAGATAAAATGACAATCAATCTGCAAGTGTTTGGTTCGCTCATGAAACATTTAATTGATAGCCAGATGTTGTGGCCTCGTTTTATTACCACATCAAAGAGGATTTGGCCGTTGAACAAGAATGTGTGTGCACGCAAATCCTCCAACGTACAGGAAGCTTGAGCCAAACCAACTCACTGAAGCAGACATGCTACGATACTCACTTTCCATGGAAGATTTGGAAACGGTTTTTTTTTCCCAAATCCTATAAGGTTATACGTGCTAATCCATGCCACTAATTAATTACAACGTTGTAACTAATGTTAAGCAACTTTTTTTTTATGTAAGCAAATATGTTAATTAAGAAACTTATTTTAATTTACGTGCCAATCAAGTGTTTTTACTTTTTATATATAAAATAAAATAAAACAAAATTTTGTAGGTAATCATTGTCAAATGGAGGTGTACCTTTCGACACACTTATTTATTTTTAGAAGACAAAAAACTACCTATCAATTACCTCTCCGTATGACTAGAAATATACCACCCCTATGTAATGAAGTGACATTCATGAGCATGATTAATTATTATATGTACGTTACACGGAGTATGTAGATTATGACATGTAATAAAATAATATAATGAAAACCTAAGCTACCTAACACGAAAATTACACATACCAAACACCCCTTAATTAAATAAATAAAGGAAATTTTAAAGATACATGTAAATTATTTATTAATAGATATAACCTGCATTTCTTAATTACACATAGCAGTAGGATGTCTTTGATATGCAGGCAATCCCGAAGGATGATGGATGGGACAAAGCTCGATCCATATTGAAAGGGAGAACGTTCAAGTTATATACAGATGCAGCTAGTCTTCGAGTTGGCACTCTAATTAATTTGATTCTCAATAGAAGTGGTGGTCTTCGCTTCATGTAAATTTACTTCTGAAAATATGGAGTTTGAGTGGAATTGATTCGGGTTTTGGTTAATCATGTTGGACTTTAGGTATTTTTTTATTTGAGATATTTCGAGATTTAATTGATATTATTACAAGTTTCCCTGCATGCAGACTTTGGCAAATTAATTTTTTTATATGAAAAACACTAATTATATCACAAAATCAACAAATCTCCTAAATACAATTTTAAACAAATTAAGAGTTGAGAAGATCATCTTCTACAAACGGGCTAAATAAGAACTCGTGCGCACGTGTGCAAGAAAGTATAGGCACCGCAGCGTGGTTCCCCGTCATCCAATTCCAAACTACGCTACAGTTACAAATATGAAAATCTCGAGCCAACTAAACGAAGATTAAATAAGTTATATATTTTTATCCAAATGTGACAGGTTTCGAGTTTAACTTGTTTCGGGATCGCGCGAGTATGTTTTTGGTCGGATTTTTTTTCCCGGGTTTTGGCTTCAAATGAAGTCGCACGTGAACTTTCATCATGCATGAAATGAAATTTTATGTAGACGATATAGGATCGACTATTTTTTTTTAATTGCTTGAAATATATATTATATTCGTCCATATGATGAATAATGAATAACGTACCTATATATGCTTTCATATGTAAGAAGTGTTTGAACTACTAAAAAGATAGAATATACTTACTGCAACAACCGAGTCTCTTGCAGCCACAGCTAGAATATCAGCACAAGAAACTACACCCGGACAAACACTCTCAACATTTGATTTGATGTTATCGATCACATCGAATCCCCTCACTGAGTTGGCATTCGGACCCGCGGTTTTCTCCCCACTAAAAGTGGAATTATCATCCAAGAGGATCGACGCGTCACATCCCTATAACATCACAAATTTTGCAAATTTATTACAAGTATCGAGCATATATATATAACAACTAGCTTATATAATGACCTATTTATATAATCAGCACAAATTAAACATGCGAATTGATATATCTTACATTGACAAAGCAATCATGGAAATGCAAGCGAAGCAAGGAAGCACCCATGCGTGCCTCATTGGCCACCGCGGATCTCACAGCAGATTTAATGGTAGAGAGGGCGCTAGGGCATGTACTGCTGTAATAGGTGGATGATAGTTGAGCCGAGCATGCGAAGACGAGTAGCCACACCACACAACTTTGAACAGCGAAACTCTTAGCTAAGGATTTTGGCGAACATGGTTTGAAGGAAACCATAGCTGAACAACTTCAACTGGAGTGACACAGTTGTTGTGTTTGGCCTTGATGATCGATGTATATGAGGATATGATATACGCGCAGGTTATTATAGCCTCCTTAGATTTGTATTTCCTTTAATTTTCTTTTTCTCCTTTTTGGAAAAAAATTGTATTTTCTTTGTCCTTTTTTTAAGATGTAATTAATAAAGGATGTCATATATTTAAATCCTAGCTAGAGGTTATGAACTACCTTTTCTCAAATGGTTGTAGGTGAAAGTTCGATCTTGGGACAACGAATTACAAGTTATCGATTAATTTATAATAAAGCGTTAGGTTAGTTTATTAATATATCACAATCCCTCCGATTTTTAATAGGGTTGGCACAATAAGTTACCATGAGAAATTTTCAATTACCACATATCATATCGATACCATTCTGTATGCAATTTTTTCTACCACCTACCAATTGAAAGTGTCGGTAACCGAAATGGTTGGTACCGAAATAGGTCGGTTACCGAACATCGTTACTGTACGTGGTAACCAACATCACGAATTTCAATCATCATTTACATTTTATAATTTGTGGTAACCGACGGTACCGATGGTACCGATGACGTTTTTCCTAGAAAACTAAGTTAGTTTTCTAGAAAAAACGTCATCGATCGGTACCGACGGTACCATCGGTAGGAATATTTTATTATCGTGTACCGCGATAACCTTTATAGGCATTTAGGAAATATTTTATTTTTAAATATATATATATATATAATCGGTACCACAGTACCACGATATTTGAGTTTTCATTACCGTGTATCGTACCGATAGAGTTCGAAACCGAGATTTTGGTTACCAGTTCTGTCGGTTACCGATGACTTGGTACCAAAGTTCTGTTGGTACGGTTGATAATCGGTTGGTACGGTAATTTAATTACCACCACCCAACCCTAATTTTTAATATAAGGCGTTTGACTTTTGTGCACATAGTTTATAAAGCTAAAAACTATACAAAATATTGATTTTTTTAATTAAATTTTTTTACATTACAATACTTATTAATAAGTATTATAATGTAAAAAAATTTAATTAACAATCAATATTTTATATAGTTTTTAGCTCCTTAAACTACGTGCATAAAAGTCAAACGCCTTATATTTTCGATCGGATGGAGTAATTGACAAACAGATACTTTTTATTTATACCCTATTAATTTAAGAAAGATTAAATACATTCACTATTTTAGTCAATTTTAAAATATTTTTTCTATAATTCATTTATTTTCGTTTAGAATTTTCTTTCTCTATTATATTATAGCTTAACGTACTACTAAAATTTGTTGGGACTCAGCATCGGGGGTCGTGTGCAAACGTGCACCCTTGTTGGAATTTCATCCTAAAACCAATCGGCAATAGGAGGAGTAACCCTCTAGCTTATATACTAAGACTTCTTTGTTCATATTATCAACGTGGGACTCTTTTG
Organism: Persicaria tinctoria; assembly: GCA_037127255.1. Lineage (NCBI taxonomy): Eukaryota > Viridiplantae > Streptophyta > Magnoliopsida > Caryophyllales > Polygonaceae > Persicaria > Persicaria tinctoria. The sequence goes on along the minus strand of JBANSL010000007.1, from coordinate 59,276,734 downwards.
GTGTCTCCACATTCACCATTCTCTCAACATGTCCCTGCAAGTGCAACTAGGGTCTTTTTTTTGCCTCTAGTTGACACTTGAACAACGGGTCTATCATCTCATTCTTTGTTTAGCTACCCCGGGATCGAGAGTCGAGTTGTTTGGCTTTTCTGCTCTGATACCATACTGAAATCCGTTGGGACTCGGGATCGGGGGTCATGTGCACAGGTGCGCCCTTGCGCTAATAGCCTAGCACATAACCCGAGTGGGGTTTCATCATAAAACCAATTGGCAATAAGAGGAGTAACCCGCTCGCTTATATACTAAGACTTCTTTGTCCATATTATCAATATGAGACTCTTTTGATCTCTCTACATTTAGTCATTTACCATTCTCTCAACAATAACCTAAGACCTGACATAAAATAATCAAACCAATCAATTATACCTAATGTATTTCCTTAATACTAAAAAAACAAATTAAACACTCAATCAATCCTAACTAGAGCTGGCAAAATCTGACCCGACCCGAAAACCCGACCCGACTCACCCGAACCCGAACCCGACCAAAAGCCGAAAATCTAGAGTTATTCGTAACCCGAACCCGACTCGAACCTGATCCGACTCGAAATAGACCCGAATACATATAAACCCGACCCGACCCGACTCTAAACCCGATCCGACTCTCAACCCAACTCGACTCTTAACCCGAACCGACCCAACGCGACTTGAAATGGTTATTTAACATCAACATTTGAATGCTTGAATGTTAAATGTTTTTTTATTTTAATACAAGTTTATGATTATACTTTTAACATATAAAACACCAATTATGTTTGTTAATTGTTATCATATAAATAAGAACCCAAGTAAAATCAATAGATAAGCAGATAAGTCAATGAGTCAAGTAAGTAACCTGATGAGTCAATGAGAATGAGTGTATTCAACCAAGTCAAAATTAATTACATATTCAACTAATCAACCGAGTCAAAATTATTTATTTAAGTAAATTACATATTTAAGTATTCAACTGAGTCAAAATCAACCTAATTATCCAAACGGGTCGAATATGATTCGATCGAAAACTCAAACAAACTATACCCACTTTGATTCGAAACTCAAATGAGACCGACCCGCCTCTTGTCCTGAAACCCGAACGAGCCCGACCCGCTTTGTCCCGAACCCGAATGCGCATGGCCCGATTTAACCTAAAACCTGACCAATCTAAAATTCATTATGCCCGAACCCGACCCGACCAATCTAAAATTCATTATGCCCGAACCCGACCCGACCATAAATTTTACCCGAACTAACCCGACCAGTCAGTGACCCGAACCGATAAAGCATGACCCGAACCTGACCCGAACGACCGAATTGCCAACTCTAATCCTAATCTAGGATATAATCTGTACCATAGATAGTGGGTTTAGTAAGGATTTTTTAACGGATCGTATTGGCAAAACTAGTAATTGTTATTCGCGCTTTTGCACGTTTTGTTAATAAATTATATTTGATTATATTAAAATTATTTTTGTTAAATTTTATACAAAGACTAAAATTTTCAAGCAATTATGAATTAACTTAAAGTATAAAAGACGATCTCGCAAAATAATTTAAAGTAAAATAATTGTAATTATGCAAAAAATAATAGGTTTTGTAACGACTTAAGATATATGGTTAAGAGTTAATATAAATATTTTGATGATAATAATTTATCGTTCAATAGATCTAATGGTTGAGAGGGCCTTGGGGTATTTAGTAGTGACAGAGCCAGAAACTTATTGATAGGGAGGGGGCAAGGCGGAATTTTGTACAAGTTCTACAGTCTTTTTTCGACATATTTTTTCCCTTAAATTAGTGGACTAAAACTATGATATTTTAGTTTAAACGACTTCAAAACATCGTTTTTTAGTTCAAAATAGTGACATTTTTGTTTAAAACGACAATGTTTTAGGTCAAAACAATAATATTTTTAATTCAAAATGATAATATTTTAGTTTAGAGTTAAGTTTTAAATTGTTAATTTTTTTTCTCTTTAAACCAACAAAACGATATCATTTTAATCTATCACGACGTTGTTTTTGTCTAAAAGGATACAATTTGAAACCTAAAGATTATATATATATATATATATATATATATATATATATATATATATATATATATATATATATATATATATATATATATATATATATATATATATATATATATATATATATATATATATTAGGGATTGGTTCTAGAGTGCACGTCTCTTAAAGTGTACCTTGTGCACAATCATGAGCCGTTGATGGAGAGTAATTGGAAGGTTAAAAGGCTTTTTAAAAAAAATTGCTTTAAATTATGTGGGACCCACGTGCTAATAGCACTCTCACTTCTTTTAAATATAAATAATATTTTTGGTTTTTTGGTTTTGTAAAAAATAAATGAATATGGATGATTCGTTGGTGGGACCTACCTCATTTTGTTCGTTTTAAAATTTTGACAATTTCACCGAATAATGTTTCACATGCTACCGAATAATGTTATGATATCTTTTTCCATCAAGTTCAAATCAAAATTTGTCAATTCCAGTGAATAATTTGTCATATATGCTATCTAATAATGTTTTGTTCATCAAGTTCAAACAAAATAAATCTCAAATAATGTTTCACATTCATACTAGCTGATGTGTTACGAGTAAAAAATGTCTTATATTAACGAATAATCATTAGAAACTCACCGAATAATTTGTCATATATACTTCATATTTCACCGAATAATGTTTCACATTCATAGTAGTTGATGTTTTACGAGTAAAAAAATGTCTTATATTAACGAATAATCATTAGAAATTCACCGAATAATTTGTCATATATACTTCATATTTCACCGAATAATGTTTCACATTCATAGTAGCTGATGTGTTACGAGTAAAAAAATGTCTTATATTAACGAATAATCATTAGAAATTCACCGAATAATATTTCATGGGTAACAAATAAAATTAACAATATCATATTTCTCTTAAAAAAAAAAAGAATTGTCGTGAATAATCTTTAGACATTCACCGAATAATGCTTGTATTTCCCTGAATAATTGATGAATAAAATTATTAATCTAAAAAATGAAAATAATCAAACTCCATCACCACACACCACCGCCACCACACACCACACACCACCACCAATCTCCATTGCAAATAATCATACTCCGATGGGTGCCCACCACTGCAGCATTGCTTCCTTGCTAAACTCTTACCCGATATCCCTCCCTCTTCGCCGCCATCTCCACCGCCCTCCGCCACCACCGACACCGCACTCTAGACTCGAATCCGCCACCACCGACACCGACTTGACTCGCCATGAACAGAGAATCGAATTGAAGGAGAGGGAGAATGAACAGTCGGAGTCGGAGCCAGCCTCGCCTCCATCGTCCTCCATCGCCACCAACGGCCAGATCTGCCACCATTGTACCACCGCTGCCCTCAACGCGTCGTCGTCACCCATCCCCACCACTTTGTCGTCGCCCATCCCCACCATTGTCGAAAAATCGGGATGACTTGGCTTTGCTACCGTCTTCATCTCCAACCGCTTCCACAGATTCAGATCTGGACGATGTAAATCGAACAGATTCAGATCTAGACCATGGAAATCAAAACGCCGTTGGGTCGTAGATCTGAAACTGGGAAATCTCAGGAAAGCTTACATGGGATTCGTTTCCAGATTAGGGGAGAACATGGATTAGGCGATTTATGAGCAGGGGGAGAAGGAAGTCAGTCAGATATGAACCTAACCGGCCAGATCTAAAGGACGACGACAAGGATTTGGTTGGGGACAAACAAACCCTTCAAGACGATAAAGAAGTAAGGAGGAGGGGTCAGGGAGACTCCATAGAAATCCAGAACTTAAAAGCTTTCTCTTGGGAGAACTGCGAAAAGCCCAGGTGCGCAAAAACCAGATCTAGGAGATGACCTGTGCGGATCTGAAGCGTACCACCCCGGATCTGGAGGCTAAGGGGGAGAGGATGACCTTCAACCAAGAGTCGCCCAGGAGAAGGCCGAACGGGCCCGAGATCTACAGGAGAAACCACCAAGCTGAGGGAATTTTCGTTTCAGCAATATATAAACAGTGGGATAACTTTGGTCAGCGGAGAGAATCCGACAGTACGGGAGCAATAGAAGAAAGAGGGGTCAATGGGGAGACTTTGTAGTCGCCGGAAACAGCTAGTGGTCGCCGAAAACCATGGCCATTGGTGGGAAAGAGGTCCGGTCAAGGAGAGGTGCCAAGGTGGAAAAATCCAATGGAGAAGAAGACTGCTATTTGGAATTTAGGGTTTTATTTACCCACATCACACGCGCTCACGCTCCTATTTCTTCAGTGTCAAATTAGTTTTTCACAATTTTTTTTTAAACCTACATGACACGTGTTACCATCTTCACCCTTTATTAGATTTAAATCAAAGGTCCATATTTGTGCACTAAGTACACCCTAAGAGGTGTGCACAAGTTACCTATTATATATATATATATATATATATATATATATATATATATATATATATATATATATATATATATATATATATATATATATATATAACTTGTGTTCTCTTAGGATTCAATAGCATGTAACAGGATATAAAAATGGGGCATTTACCATATAGGCCATATTTTTGCCCTATATTATGAAATTGTCCACCATCCTCTACATATTAGGGAATTGTCCACCATTAAATTTTTTTTGCTAAAACCAAAATGCATTCAAATTAGATTTCAAGTACTTTAATACTGTGAAATGGCATTGAATTGCAGGGATAAAAATGTCATCAAATATTGTAACGGTTGTATATGGGGGACAATGAAGAATTGATGAAACATGATTATTGTTCGATGGAAACACTACTTCAAAGGCTTTTGCGCTAGACGATTCAATCACTTTATCAACCTTGAGGGACAAGGTTTGCAGCAGATTCAATATTGATGATTCTGTTTTTGAATTGGAATTAAGCCATTTGCAGCCCTTCAAAACATTGAAAGCACCACTTAAGGTCGATTGTGACGCTGATTTGAAAGAATTCTTATTGTTGAGTAAATTGGATGGAGTAAATTTTGTTGTTGAGTTGTATGTCAGCAACCCCTTGCCGTTAGATATTGTTATCCATGATTTTGCAATTCAAATAGATGCTTCTGCCATAAACACACATCCTCGTATGCTTGTTGAAACAAAGGACGGAGGGAGTAGTGACACATTTGAACTTGATCAGTATTTTGATGACATGCATATAACAGAAGGTATCTTTGTTTCTGATTCAATGATTGTTGCCAGCGTCATGGAGGATGTGCCGCAAAATGATATGGATGCTAAAATATTTTCATATTATTCTAATGCTGAAAACAGTTAAACATTTTCAGATAACTCTAATGATGAATATTGGAGTGAACGCTATGCCATAATGAAAAGAAAAGGAAACACAGTTGATGAAAGGGGTGCTGACAACTTTATCATGGACAATGTTGTCACTCGTGTCACTCGAGACCCAAGGCTTATGTATGTTGGGAAAACCTTCGAATCTAGATAAGCAATAAAGGATGCTCTGTACATTATGTCGATGACAGACATATTTGGATTTAAGGTTAAGAAATCCACACTAAAATATCAAAGAGCAATATGCATAGACATCAATTGTGATTGGAAATTGCATACAAAGAGAGTGTTAGTTGCTTGTTATGAGGTGATATTGTATAAAGATATACACACATGCATATGGGATACAAGAACAAGACACTGCAGACAAGCCCCATCCAATGTTATTGTCGGCTTCATACAATCAAGTTGACTACTGTTTCAACAATTAATTTTAGCATAAAAGTTTCAGCATATTATTTTTTCTGAGCATACCATTTTCAGCAATCAATTTCATTATATTATTGTGAGCCTATCATTTTTATATAATCAAGATGTAATATTGACAGTTTAAGCAAATAGTTTAAGCATATAAGTTTCAGCATGTTGATAGTTTTAGCAATCAGTTACTTATTGTTGAAATTTTGACAGTGGATACTGTTGTATGAGGAAATAGAGTTCAAAATATAATAAAATAAATCAAACTGGATTATGCCCACGTAAATGATTACAAGACCTCCTTATAATGTAGCAGTGGAAATTAAGTGAAGATCGGTCCACGAGGAAGCGTGTCAGCGGATCCTAGGCAGTGGATAAATCTCACGGGCAGAAATCGACTTCAGGCTGCTCGACCTCGACTAGGGTTAGTCGACATGGGCCAGGCAAGTCGAAACTGAGCAAGCGACCGCTACAGATGTTGGTCAATCTCGAGTTGTTTGCTCGATGTCAAGCAAATTGGTGGAAATCGAGGAGTTTTATTCGAGATCGAGTTCCCTGCTGAAACAAAAGCTACGGCGATCTTTCTTGATCGAATGTGAGAAGTTGACGACGACCAGTTGGGTCGAAATCGAGTAGTGATAGAAAGTAAAAACGAATGCAAACTTTGAATCTAAACGATGGATGAAAGAGAACTTCCAAGATTGACGTTTGCAACAACGATTACCATTAAAGCGGACTATAAATCATAAAAGGTGGTGACTTTATTGATAAAGGAGAGGGCTTTCACCTAATCCGACAAGTAGGAATATAGATCTCGTGATAAATAACCCTAATTGTATCTATTCCTTTTCATAATTAGAATTTATAAACTTCCGAATAGAAATCATAATTACTACCCAAGTTTCACAACATGAGTTCTTCAATTTCTCAATCAAAGATGAAGCACATAGAATACAATAAGATAACGATAAAGTACCTCTTTTTGCAATTGCTAATCTACCAACATGGCTCTCGTTGGGCTCACCCCAACCCTAGAAGTAGGTGGACTACTCGCGCCTCATTGCAATCGACATCATTGATTGAAAAGAAATAACTTGCATAAACTAAATTCAAAGTCTTTTCAATCCCGGCACTCAAACTTTCGTAGAATGCCAAAACCCTACAACCTTTGAACTCCTAAACTATATGTGGAACTACTTCTCTGAAATTGAATCAATTGAAATCAGCCCCAAGGGCTATATTTATAGGCCTTAATCCTTGCTAATCAAGGAAAGCAATCTATATCTACTTTCTAAAGATAAAACTAAATAAAGATAAAGCATAAAATCTAAAAGGAAATATCTAAATATCTCTTGACATTAATGAATAATCTTCTCTCCTTGGATAAATCTTGATAGAACTTGATAGATTCGGAATTCCTTCATGCCCAAACAATCAACTCGATTTCGGATAGGCCCAATGGACTCACGGCCCAGAGATCTTTTTGGTCGATTTCGACCAATTTGGTCGATATCGAGGAAACATGTCGATTTCGTCATCACAGGGCTTTCTCGAGCAGCTTCTCCTCGGATCCTCGAACTCGGGTAGCTGGTGGTTTTGGTCGACTTCGAGCAAATATGTCGATATCGAGTAAAATGTTACTCGAGTTGCCTTCTTCTTCTCAGCTTCTTGATCTGGCTTTCCTCGACCAGGATCTGCTCACATTTTTGGTCGATATCGAGGAAGTTTCCTCGAAATCGAGTAACTCTTAGCTTTCGTCTTCTCTTCTTGGTTTCATCCCGGAATGGCTCCAAATTTTATAATATTAATCCAAAACTTATGTAGACCTCTATTTCTTGTAAATAAGCATATATTACATAAATTCAACATATTCCCAGCCCGAAATATGTAAAGTATATAGAATAAGGAGCTAAAATGTGCATAAAATCATGGCTATTTTAGTGGACATCAAATCACCCCATACTTAAGCTTGCTTGTCCCCAAGCAATAACTTGGATGGTCATTCAGGGGAAACTTGCAAGGACTCTCAACATATTGGACTCATTGTTATATTACCCAACACTCAATTGCCATCAAATCACCCCATACTTAAGCTGCCTTCTCGCGAGTCACGAGCATGGGTGCCATGAATGGCCCCGGATACTTAGTGCTTTGGACTCCTCACATGTGTGTCCCATCTCACTGAACTATTATCTCAGCAAGCAGGGTCGATCTACCTTTATCTCCTGAGGTGATCGGATTTTTTCTCACTCATTAAATTTTCCATAAGACTTGAATTTTTCTTGCCAAACTCCATATACTGATAACAACACAAATACCATATAATATCTCCATAAAATGATTTCCATTTTCAACATAATCCCCGGATAGGGTATAAGGTAAAAATGGGCAATATAAGGCATATGTGGAGTAATAATGATATATAGGCAAATGAGGCTTATAATATGGCTTTTGTGATGCAATTGGGTAATGGTATGGCTAGAAGTATAAAATGAGCATATATGGAATTTTAAAATCCTCCATCCTCTTATTGTGCATAATGTCAAAAGAAACATCAATTTACCTCACTTTTGTGGTTTTACCATAAAAAAAATTGCACGTCATTGAGACTTCCCTTTTCTAGGCAATTTCGTGCAATATCTCTAACGAATCCATCATTTGCATCGTCGAGTGTTGCCTTGGCTTCCATGACTCTCTTCTTTGAACTTTTTGCAAGCTTGGGAGATATCCTTACAACTCTCTTAAGAAATGCATATTTCGAATAATGTAGAATTTAACCATGCAAATACGAAAAGTAATATACAACTAAACTCGATACAGAGTTGTGCCATGTCCTAAATAATCCGATACAAACCATGCAATAAAAATTTTCAAATACAGTCCTGGAAGCAAAAAACAACAAAAGTCATAAATATAGACATAGTCTTTACCCCCACCCCATACTTAAAATCGACAGTGTCCTCACTGTCAAAAAAAAAAATATAACCAACGGGAGGGAAAGACTTACAAAGCTGCTCACTGGTGGGGCGGTGGACCGTAGTAGGGGAGGTGGAATCCGACCTGGTAGTCAGGAGCTCCTCCAAGGGAAGAGCTACCAGGCTGCTGCTGCTGTGAAGATCCCCCAGGGTCATGAGTACTCCACTACTGCTCGGTTGGTGATACCAACGGGCATACTTGGCCTGATCTGCTAGATCCTCAACTCGTTGTCGTGTCTCCTCATCATCAATCCTCAAATGATCCATTTCTAGATTTTTTTGTTCTAACCATAAACTGCAAAATAATGTACCCTTATAAGATAATATCTAACAAATATAACAACCCCATACTTAGTTCATAAACTATCCTATAAGAAATAATAAATAAGCATAAGGAAGCGTATATTATCAAATCATGTAGCAACTCATATAATGAAACAATAAATGCCACATATATATGAATTTAAATAAAGCCCCAAATTCAAGAAATTTCCAAATATATCATGTAATAAATCTCAAATTTCATGAATTCCCTTGACAATATATATGAGCTAAGAATAAGCATCATTTAGATAAAAAAAAATTCAGCCTAACATATTTGGCAAGTTCCCATATATAACCAACCCTTAATAATAAATATCAATCTCCTGCGCAAATTTCAAACCCTAGACATTTAAAACACAACTCAAGTTCCAATCTCTACCTAGGTTCTCAGCAAAAAATAAATATTCTGAAATTTAGAGAGAAAAGAGGGAGAAATCATACCTTTGAGTTGAAATAGGGGGAAGAAATTTGTAATTAGAGAGAATTAAGGGTTGGTGTTCTCGGATTTGGTTCAAGAAACCAACAGTGGTGCGGTTTTGAACTGTCAGGCACGCGAGAAAGGGGAGGCTGGGCTCGGTGGTGCTCGGAGGCCATGGATCTGGGCTCGAGGAGGCCGGATTCGGTGAAAGGCGGTCGTATCTGGTGGATAAGAGGTGGCGGCGGCGCTTCTGGGCAACAATGGTGAAGACAACAAGAACGCAGGGAGGAGAATCGGACTTGGCGAGGGCTGCTGGTGGTGCGTAAGGGTCCGAGGCGGGTGTGGTTCTTGGGGGCCGGCGCTGGTGCAGCGAGAGAAGGAGGGAGGGAGCGAGAGGAAGGTGATGGCGGTTAGGGATCGAGAAAGCGGAAGGAGGGAGGGAGAGGTTCCATGGAGGCTCAAATAAAGAAAAGAAAAAAAGAAAGAAAAAAAACTGAAATAAAAACTGTAAGTAATGTCTTTTTTTTTAGAAAGAAAAACGTACCTGAAGCCTTTGGTCGACGTCGAGCAAGTTGCTCGATGTCGAGGAAACTCCTACTTACCTGATGAGCGTAGTCGATGTCGAGTAAACTGCTCGACATCGAGGAAAAAGAATCCTCCTCCGGAACTCGACTAGAAGAACTCGACATATAGTAAACCACCCTTGAATTTTGCTCGATGTCGACCAAGTTTGGTCGATATCGAGTAGACCGTGAATGCCTGAATTTAACAACGAGAAGAGATTATGCACGAATTTCAAGAAAATAAATAAAATAGAATTAAAGAAAAAGGAGTAAAAAAAGCGGGTTGCCTCCCATAAGCGCTAAGTTTTAAGTCGTTAGCTCGACCTACTTCCCTATTTTAAGCTTTGAACAACGCCAGGGTGGCGCGAATCTCTTCCTCTGGGTCTTCTTTGTCATAGTATTTCTTGACCATTTGCCCATTTACCTTAAAGGTAGTTCCATCAGTGCCAAGTAACTCTACTGCTCCATGAGGGTATATGTGGTGAACCACGAAAGGTCCACTCCATCTTGTCCTGAGCTTCCCTGGGAACAGACGTAGTCTAGAATTATATAAAAGCACTTTGTCACCTATCTCATATGTCTTTGGCACCAATTTCTTATCGTTCCATCTCTTGGTGCGCTCCTTGTAGATTTCGGCATTCTCATATGCCTTCAATCTTAGCTCCTCCAACTCCTGTAAATCAATAAAGCGATTATTTTCTGCCTCGTCGAGATCCATGTTGAGCTCCTTGAGGGCCCACATTGCTTTATGCTCCAGTTCGACAGGAAAATGGCAAGACTTTCCATAAACCAAGTTGTTAGGAGTTGTTCGCAGTGGTGTTTTATAAGTCGTCCTATAAGCCCATAGCGCATCATCAATCTTAGATGACCAATCCTTCCTTGAGCGGGAGACTGTCTTTTCCAAGATGGCTTTGATTTGACGATTAGAGACCTCCACTTGACCACTAGTTTGGGGATGATATGGTGTTGCCACCCTATGTGTTACCCCATACTTAGCAAAAAGAGCCTCAAATCCTCTCTCGATGAAATGTGAGCCACCGTCTGAAATAAGAACTCTAGGAACACCAAAGCGAGGAAATATGTTAGTTTTAACAAACTTTGAAACTACCTTCTCGTCGTTGGTCCTAGTTGCAACAACCTCAACCCATTTAGAGACATAGTCGACTGCCACAAGGATGTATTTGTAAGGTCCTAAAGCAGGGAATGGTCCCATAAAGTCAATTCCCCAGACATCAAATAGCTCAACCTCCAAAATCCCTGTGAGTGGCGTCTCATTCTTCCAAGTAACGTTGCCCGCTCTTTGGCACTCATCGCATAAAGTGACATAAGCCTGCACATCCCTGAAAAGATTAGGCCAATAAAAACCACATTGAAGTACCTTAGATGCAATTTTAAAGCCTTTTGCATGTCCGCCTATAGGGAGAGTATGGCAATGGAGAATGACACTTTCTACTTCCTCCTCCGGGATACAACTTCTGAAGATATGGTCCTTTCCTTGCTTGAACAAGTAAGGGTCATCCCAATAGTATTGTTTGACGTCATGGAAGAACTTCTTCTTTGTCTGTGAGGATAGTCTTGACAGAATCTCATTTCCTACAAGATAGTTAGCGAAATCCGCATACCAGGGTACCTTTGATCCTCTTATAGCATATATATCATGTATAGGACTAGTAGGAGGGGTAAAGAAGAAATCCTCACCGGAATCTGTACGAAAAATTTCACCTGAAGACTCACCAGAAACTAGTCCATTTTGAGTAAAGTTACTCGATGTCGAGGAAGGTGCAGTGTTTGCTGGTGTTGTGCTCGACTTCTGGTGGTCTGTCGAGTTGGATTTGCTCGACGTCGAGGAAAGGTTGCTCGATGTCGAGTAACTCTGTAGCTCAAAACCATGCAAGGAAGAATACTCACTAGGTTTACTCGATGTCGAGGAAGGTTGCTCGATGTCGAGGAAGGTTGCTCGATGTCGAGGAAGACTGTGTCAGTTTGCATCAGGTGCTCGTCGGGGCGAGAGTCTTCGATTAGTGTGGTGTCCTGGGCTTCATCTAGCATGTCTTTGGGGAGCCTGGATAGGTGATCGGCGACTGAATTTTCAATGCCCTTTTTGTCCTTTAGCTCAACATCAAATTCTTGGAGTAGGAGCACCCATCGCAACAGCCTTGGTTTAGCATCCTTCTTTGTCATCAAATGTCTAAGAGAAGCATGGTCAGTATGGACAATAACTTTAGATCCAGCAAGATAAGAACGAAATTTTTCAAAAGCAAAAACCACAGCCAAAAATTCCTTCTCTGTTGTGGTGTACTTAGCCTGAACCACATCAAGAGTCTTGCTTGCATAGTAGATGGCATGAAGTTTCTTGTCCTTTCGTTGGCCTAGAACTGCTCCCACGGCATAATCGCAGGCATCACACATGATTTCAAAAGGTAGTGACTAATCCGGCAATAGAATGATTGGAGCGGAGATAAGAGCTTCCTTTAACATGTTGAAGATTTCAAGACATTCGCTAAAAACACAAACTTAACATCTTTCATGAGAAGTTAAGTTAATGGTTTGGCAATTTTAGAGAAATATTGAATAAACGTTCTATAAAAACATGCATGACCAAGGAAACTTCTTATCTATTTGATGGATGATGGTGGGGGCAATTTCTCCACTAGCTCTATCTTGGCCCTGTCTACCTCAATACCTTTCTTAGATACCTTGTGGCCTATCACGATTCCTTCCATTACCATAAAGTGGCACTTTTCCGAGTTGAGAACCAAATTTGTCTCTTCGCAACGCTTGAGTACCCTGCGCAGGTTAGAGAGACAAATATCGAAAGTAGTACCATAAACAGAGAAATCATCCATAAATACCTCCACTATGTCCTCTATCATGTCGAAGAAGATGACCATCATACACCTTTGAAAGGTGGCAGGGGCATTGCAAAGGCCGAAGGGCATCCTCATATATGCAAAAGTTCCATAGGGGCAAGTGAAGGTGGTTTTTTCTTGATCTTCAGGATGAATAGGAACCTGCCAAAAAACCAGAATATCCATCTAGGTAACAAAAGTAATCATGTCCAGCTAACCTTTCAAGTACCTGATCAATGAAGGGGAGCGGGAAATGATCCTTCCTGGTGGCGGTGTTGAGCTTTCTGTAATCTATGCACATCCGCCAGCTGGTAGTGATTCTTTTAGGAACAAGCTCTCTCTTCTCATTCTTCTCAACGGTTATTCCACCCTTCTTAGGGACAACATAAACTGGACTTACCCATTTGCTGTCGGAGATTGGATAGATGATCCCTGTGTCTAGCATGCGCATGATCTCTTTCTTGACTACCTCCTTCATGTTGGGGTTAAGCTTCCTTTGATGCTCAATTGTTTCCTTGTGATCATCTTCCAAAAGAATTCTATGCATACAAGTAATGGGTGAAATACCTTTTATGTCCTCCAGAGAATAACCAATGGCTTTCCTGTGAGTGCGGAGGACTTCTACTAGCTTGTCTACTTCCTTTGTGTTTAATGAAGCACTGATAATCACAGGAAAAGTAGAGTCAGGACCAAGAAATTCATACCTAAGAGTGTCAGGTAAAGGCTTCAGCACCGGAGAAGGGCCTTGTGGAATCAAGATGGGCTCTACTTCCTCCGTCTTCATGATCTCCCCTAGGTAATCCGTCTCAATCCTCATGAAAGAAGCATCCAAATTAGCTACAGGAGTTGGCGTCGACCAAGCATACATCGAAGACAACACTAAATCGGACATAGGGCTGTGCAGTTGAAACGGACTACTCGACATCGAGTTAGAATAATCGAAATTGAGACGAAAATCAGAATTCACCTTTGATGCAGAATTGGTCGATGTCGAGTAGTTTTGCTCGATATCGAGTAAACTTGCACTCGTCGAGTGGTCCTTCTCGACTTCGGGTGTTCCTGCAGGGACAAAAGTAGTCGATGTCGAGGATAACTACTCGATATCTAGGAGATTTAGAGCACTTAGCTTTGCTGGAGAACTGGTTGAGGTCGAAGTCGGGCAAGGTTCCTCGAAATAGAGTTGACTGGTCGATGCCGACTTGATCTGCTCGATTTCGAGTGAGTCGTTCAGCTCTGCTGATAATGCATCGTCGAAGAACTCTTCCTCGCTCGACTATGCAGCAACCAATTCCTTCTCCAGCGTGGATTCTGCCTTTATAATAGCCTCTTCTTGTGCCAAAAGTCTTCCTGCAGGCTCATCGCAAGAGATGACATTAAATTTTGAATAAATGGCTTTTATTTCCATTACCTCTTCTGTGTCAGGATTGAAAAAGTATTCAATAATCTCATCCCCAATGGTGAAGGTGAGAATTCCCTTTTTCACACAAATGTTGGCATCTGTTGTTGCTAGAAATGGTCGCCCTAGGATGATGGGGCAAGCTGGGTCCTCTGCCATTTCTACTACAAGAAAATCCGTAGGGACAAAGAATTTACCAACCTTAACAGGAACATCATCAACAATACCTATGGGGATTAACACCGTGTTGTTTCCCATGTAGAGCTTGGCATCTACAGGTTCCAGGGCGCCTATCTTTACTTTTGACCAGATGGATAGGGGCATGATGCTTACGCTTGCTCCTAAGTCACACAGTGCCTTAAAACGATATCGACCAAGTCCAACCGTGATAGCAAACTTACTTGGGTCAGGTCGCTTCTCAGGGAAATCCATCTTCTTGCATTCTTTAGCAATCTCAGTCATTGATCGCTTGTTGCTAAGAATCTCCTTTAGGAACTTGACGTAGGCAACCATCTCATGAAGTGCTTCTGTAAAAGGAATAGTAACATTTAGACTCTGAAGAAATTTAACAAAATGTTTAAACTTACCATCAGTTGGATCTTTCAGGTTCTTAGAAGGGAACGAGAGCGTCTTCATAGTTTTCTGAGCCAGAATAGCTTCCGGAGGTGATGAAGACTCCTCGACATTGGCATGTTTCTCCTCGACATTGACAAGATTTTCCTCGATATCGACCACTGTAGTCGACTTCGAGTTGGAGTGTTGTGCAGACGAGTCTTTGCCAGGCTGCTTCTCGACGTCGAGTTGACTTTGGTCGACATCGACCAAATTTTGGTCAACATCGAGTTGCTGTTGCTCGTTGTCAAGGACGGTTTTTCTCTTTTCTTCTCCGTTCTCTGGCTCCTGTAATTTGTGACCGCTCCGTAACTTTACAGCAGCGACATGTCCGTGCTGCCCCTTGGGATTTGGTTCTGTATGCCCTGGGAGCTGCCCGGTTGGTCGTGGAATCTGTGCCGCGGATTGACCCATCTGGGTCTCTATGTTTCTCTTCCAAATATCCAGCTCTCCAAATCTTGTATTGATATTCTGGAGCTGATTATTGATGGCGCTTGTAGACTGCTGCTGTTGTGCTTGATTTTTCCTCATCTCGTCGACGATCATCTGTAGATCATCTTTCCGCTGGTCCTTTTCTGGATGTCCCGGAGCTCTGTATGGAAGGGGGTTCCTAGGGGCACCTTGTTTCCGTTGTGGTTGATAGAACCTTTGGTCCCCCATATATCGATTGGGACCCCCTGCGTAAGCTACTTCCTCGTGAGTTTCTGCCATCCTGACTTGCTCCGTGTGTGGGCACTCAGTTGTGGTGTGCCGTTGTGAACCAAATTCGATGCAGGGCTGGTTGACAGAGAGATACTTGATCTCTGTAGTATTGCTCCTTGACATCTTGGTCAATTTCCTTAGAAGGCTCATAGAGGGGCATGGATGGGGCTGGCCTGGCGTAGGCATGCTCGTCATAGTTTGTCGGAGCCCCATATTTATTATCGTAGTTAGTAAGCTTGTCGATGGTAGCCCATGTGTCAGCTGGTGGCATCGTCAGATACTCATAATGAGTATACTGGTTGATCCTATCTTTAGCGGCCAGGTCAAGAGAATTGAAGAAGATCTCCTGAACGACATAGGGAGGTTGTCCATGTGTAGGGCAGGATCGCAGTAGATCCTTATATCGTTCCCATGCTTTTTCTAGTGGCTCCCCAGGCTTCTGTTTGAAAGCTGTAATCTTTTGGCGGAGGAGCGCTGTCTTGGCAGGAGGAAAGAATTTGTTAAGAAATTCCCGCCTCACTTCAGCCCATGTTGTGAGGGATCGTGGCGGGAGACCTTCAAGCCACTTCAATGCTGGACCGGCCAGAGACCAACGAAAAGCCTTCATCATGACATATTCCAATGTGATACCTTCATCAAGAGTATGGCACAAATCAGAAAAATTGGTAATATGTTCAAGAGGACATTCATTAAACCTTCCGTAAAAGGCATTATTTTTAATTTCAATTAGGAAAGCAGTGCGACTTTCAAAATTGTTGGGAGGAAAGCATCTCTAAATATTGTGATAGTTTTTCAAAACCAATGCATTAATATGTTTATGTTGATGAGAATTAAATGATGGAGGCACCTTTTAAGCCACTTTTATCCTCTCTTTACCTACCCTGCATTATCCCTGCTTGAAGCTAGAACATTAGCCTGAGACTTTTATGGTAAACTCCACAAAATTATCCTTAGCCAAATTGAGCCTGACCCCCATTTGGGAATTAAGACTTAGAGTTGGTTGGAATAATGATTTGTGGAAAGAATAAGCTTATGCTGCATTTCAAGGAGAATCGTGGAAATTATTGAGATATGGGTTGGTTATACATTTTTATCTTGCTAGGCATATTATGTAAAAGGATTTTTGGCTCATATTTTCGTTTAAAAAAAAAATCCAAAAAAAAAAAGAAGTATATGTATTTATGAATAAAGTGCATGAGCCAAATTTACCTTATTTCTTTCATTATTTTGCAAGTTACATATTTTGGAGAGATTTAGAAAGTTTGAAAGGTTATATACTCCATGAGACAAATTGGAGAGTTTGGTTTATACATATGATTGAGGAGTTATGGTTTGGTTGTGTTGGAAGATTTAGGAGTCTTGATTCCCGAATTTTATTTAGCACCACATGGCCAAATAATTCCATACCTTATTATTTCTTACCAAGCCCCATTACAACCCCGCCGAATGGAATCTTCTTTGAAGACTTCTATTGAGCGAAGTCCTCCTGATAATTCTTGTTGCATTTTTATAACTGGTTGCGAAGTGGATTCATATTTAAATTACAATGTTTATGAGATTGTGTATGGAATTGAGTTGTGTAAAGGCCCGGATTTTTAAATAATAAATTTCAACAAATAATATAAAATGAAATTAAGTCAAAAAAAAAAAAAAAAACGGATATTTTAAGGAAAACTCGTCTTTAAATTACTATATCGAAATTGAAACTCTTAAAGCGAATTCCGGCCTAAATTTTAACCCCAAAGGACCATTTTATCGTTTTCCCTCTGGATTTGAAATAAACTTTGGGATGTCGATATCTTCATAATTTTGAAGCGTTATTTTAGTAGGGTCGGATTTTGGTTCGAGCGAACGGATTTCGAGATGTAATTCCGGGTATTCAAACTTTACCTTCGTGACCACAAGACTTGGTCTCCCTGCTTGACCAATTCCAACTCATCTATTCATTTTTGGGTAAATTCTATCCTATCCTTTACCTCCTTGATCTGTTCATTTTGTTGTAAAGCAAACATAATCTTATCTTCTTCCTCTCCTCTCCCTTCCTTGTCGTGAACTTCCCCAAACCCCAACACATTACGCCGGCCACCACCACACACACACCTCCTTGTTCTCTTGGCCGTGAGCCACCATCGCCAACCATCTCCTCCTCCTCCTCCCGCCTGAGCAGCGCCACCCCTCATCCTCGTTCCTCCTTGTCGTCGCCGGAGAAGCCGAGTGCAGGCTCCCCTGTCTCGCCAGGAAGCCGCTGCAGCACCCCGTCTCCTCCTCTCTCCGTCGAGCAGCAGCAGCTGCCTTCCCCGGCGTCCCGGGCGAAACCGAGCAGCCCATCCCCGATTCTCCTCCATCTTCTGCGAGTAGCACCCAGCGGCATCCCCACACCTCTCTCGACGCCAGGAGCAGCCGACGCCGCCGCCTCCCTCCCACCTCTGTTCTCCCGATTCCGAGCGGTAAGGCTCCGTTTCTTCTTCTGTTACCTCGAAAGCCTGTAAGTTTGCACCTTTAATCCATTGCATTCGCCCTAGGCCGAGCAGAGTGCATTCCGAGACTCCGACGACGCCACATCGAACCCCCGACGAAGCGAATCGAACATTCCGGTGAGAACTCAGCCTCGGTAATTTCTTCCTCTCCTCCCTTCTCTCTTTCCGCGTTTGTAATTGTCGGTGTGGGTGGTCGGAATTGGATGTCGGTCGGGATTGAGCGAGTCTTGGTCGGGAACGAGTCGCCGGCGAGGGCCCTGGACTCTTCTTTCCTCCGTTTCCGTTCTTTACACAGAGCTCTGTTGAGCCTTGAAGGAGACGACCTTTTCTTTCCTTCTTTCATTTGGCTGGGCTGGGCCTAATTCTTCCGGATCCGGGTTATACCAATTGCAATCCGGATCCTTCCTCCCTTTCTTTCCTTTCCTTTCCAGAAGTAAAATGGGGCGGGTCTTCCACTCCACATGGGATTCTGGGCTCGGGTTTGGGCTTTCCTTCCGGGTTGGGTTTCTTTTTTGGGCTGAGAGGTTTATAAATGGTGGATTTTAATAGTTTATGTTAGGTTATCGATATTGTGATTGTTTTATAAATGTAAATGTGTTAGGTGTGTTTTATCATTATTAATACATAATTCGTTATTGTTGGAAATATAATAATTCTGAAATTAATATATATATATATATATATATATATATATATATATATATATATATATATATATTGGGTTATTTTTATAAATATTATTATTTGGGAAAAGGTTGTTATATGATGTTAAAATGTAATTTTGGTGATTCTTATATTTTAAATATTAATTGGAGTATGTTGTTGAATGTTGTTCCTAAATGGGGTTTTTAAAGATAGAATTATTTTAGAAATGTTTATCATTGTCCTAAATCACTTGAAACATTTAAGGTCAAGGTTTTGAAATAAAAGGGCCGGAATTATTTCTATAGTATGATTTTGAGAAAGTGGTTTTAAGGTTTAAATGTTTAATGTCGGGATTTTTGTTGTGATTTGATGATGTTGGTTTTGAGAAGAAAATCGGAAGAATGACTTTGGTAGATTTGATCATATCGGAAAGGTTTTGGAAAACGGTTTTACTATTGGTTGGCTTTAAGGATGTTGAGAACTTGGGTTTCGTATGTATGAATATCGGTTTGGTAGCTTATGGAATTGACTTGATGATAGGTGTGTATTGCTTTTGGACTTGCATTGGGCCCTTGCTTGTATTATCTTGTTGTTCTGCATCTTCAGGTAAGTCTCTTCGGAGCTTACTCAGATTGAATAGAGCTATTCCCTGCTTTAGGTGCATGATATACTAGGTGCTTGCATTCATGATCATCATGCCATGTAGTACCATTCTAGGTTGCATCGATCGTTGAGCATTCTATTTCTTTGTGCGTATGTAAACAAAACGGCCGTTATCTGTGATAGTCCTAGAAGTCTTTGCTAGGGTAATAGGGTAGCCCAGCCTCATCGGGTACCCTGAGTCAATCGAGTACTTCCTTATATTATGATATGCCTGCGGGATTTATTGTGGAGCGGGTTAGGCATGCGTGCCGCCCAATTATGAATGAATGCATTCACGAGCTGGCCAGTCTCCGCCTGTCGGAAGGGGTGGAGGTAGGAGAGGGATATGCCACTTGGCATTGTCTTGGGCCCTTTACAGTATTTCCGCACATTATTATGAGCTAGGAGCATGCTAGTGTGTTTGAATTTCGTACTGCATTAGAGCATCTTTATTAGGTATAGCGTATATGTGTGCTTATGGTTGGGATGCAGAGTTAAGTGGGCATCGATCTGATCCCGCCCCAAATCAATTTTTTTAGGAATTATTTATGTTCATCCTATCGGTGTTGTTTGCTTATTGCGCGGGTCATTTTGTCGGCGGAGAGTGAGCGCTGGAGTTATAGACTTCACGAGACTCTGATTATATTGTTTTGGATTTATACTTTTGACTCCGTTTTGACCCGGCCCCGCCGTGGCACTTGTATCTGTACTTTACTTCCTCTTTACTTCCGTTTGAAATGGTTTCCGCGACATAGTCTTAGGACAGGTTAAGGGTACCCAACGGCCCTTCGAGGTTTTAGGGTTTGAAATCCCTCTTTCTACTAACCTTAAAAGAGTTTGAAACCTCGACCCGTACCTGGATTGCAAGATCCGAACAAGGGTTTTCATCCCTTGAAACGTAACCCGGAAATCATAATTCTGGGCCGTTACAAAGATGGTATCAGAGCTGAGGTTGTGCAATTCGGGTACACAAGGGTCGAGTGTATGTTTGGGAAAACCCCCCATGAATTTCAAAGGATTTGATAGTGTTTTAAAAGGGCAAAATGAACTTAAGATGCCTAACCTAAATTGGACTAAGTAATGAACTCGACTTGTAATAAAAGATGAAAATCGACCAGATGGGGTTCGAGTGGGTAGAAAGACGTTAGACCATCCCTATTGGATGTAGTTGGAAATGGGTAGGCAAAATATCAGCTTGTTCTTTACAGATGGGTTGGGAGACTCCAAAGAGATCATTATGAGTGTTATTAACTGATTCTGTGTTGAATGCTCGCTATGCTAGAGATCTGATTTGGATGCCTTAACTATGATATGTGTATTGACTGATCGGTGCAAACGGGATAGTGGGAGTACCCTTGTTTCTGTCTGGTCAAACCCAGCTTGTGTGGAATAACCCCTTCCATTATGTTAACCCCTTGACGGTTCCATCTAGCCTTTTCCTGGATGTCAATATCTCCCACGGGGAATTGGGTTGGTAAACACATTGTGTCGGGAATAATGGTGGGATATTAAGTTTGTCTGAGTGAGTGTTGGAAGTTCTTGATGTCACTTTGAGTTAGAAATAAGGTGTTTATGGGGCTGTCTTTCCTTATTCTTATGATGATCAACTAGTGTCTTCTTGCCACAAAGAGTTGAACTAGAGTCCCATGGGAAAGAGGGGTGATGAGTCGGTTGGGAAAAGTCAATGATTGCCCTTAGGAATCTCTGTCGGGTTGTCATAATTGCTCTTTCCATGATTGTGTGATATTGTGTGTGCTACTTCTTGACTTACGGATCGATCCTTAGTGTGAACATGTGCTTACGTGCTTTGATATTCATGGTGACAATTATATGGGTTCGAGCTACAATTGTTATATCCATATCATCCCGACATGATCTATTTAGTATATTACATTATCATACCAGGGCACGAATATATATGTCATATGCTAGGAAGTTGTGTAATTTATGGTTTCCCTGTGAATAGGTTAATGGTAGTGTGATCGTTAAATTTTGTTATCCTGACGAAGCAAGTTCCGTACTTGATATTTGTTACAACTTGATGTCAACGTGCCTTATATGATACGTAGTTCCCAATACATGTAATGATGATGATCTTTAATGAAAAATTCGTGGTTGTATGTCATCATTTATCCATGTTGGTCACATTGTTTAGGTCTCTTATTGCATCTCGCTTCTTATCATGATTATGTGTCGTCTTTGCATTTCTAATTGAACTGTTATAATGATTGTACTACTGATTGATTAGGAGCATGAATGACATGATATGAGCCCATGTGATTATTGCTCCCTCCCGGATTAGGTCCATGGTAGTGTGATGAACTGTCTTTGTATGAATGTCATAGGATGATCTCCTCAGTATGAATGGTTGATGTACCCATGGCTTGTTGGCTAAACTAGTAGTTTTGATTGTGATCCTGCTAATTGAAGCGATATTTGGGTAAATGCATTGCTAGATTCCTCTCATGCTTCTACATCGATGGACCATGTTAACGTGATTTCTTACACATCGTTGTGTTAGTCAATCAAGTGCATGTATGTATCAAATGTCATTTTATGCCATTAGCATCATGTAGGATCCTTGGTTATGATGTGTGCGGATTTATACCATGTCTACATTACTGCTGATTCTCTCTCGAGATAGGTCCCTGATAGTGTGACTCTCTCCTCTTGCTACTCTCTTAAAAGATTGTGTTCATCCTGGTTAGATTAATGTTGAATTCGATAATTGACTTGCTTTCCGTGATGGTGAGTCCTATATGCTTACCTATTGTCGCTCGGTAGTGTTCCCCTATTAATCTAGGATATCCTCTTGTACTGCCTGAATGTATGATTTGGTACCTCGCGTGATCACACACCACACTATGTCATGATTTCGCATACACATGATGCATGAATGTTAGAACGGATTTAGTCGAGTTATCTCGATTGTGTTCATATTCGATATGTGCTAGTAGTGTCTTGTAGGGCTTATGATTTCTAGAATGACTCGCTAAATGATCACGAGTTGTACTTGTTCTATGATGTGATGACTATTGTACCATATATGTGCTCTTTGCTGGTTCGTTCTTGGCATGATTATAATCCATCGCCCATGATGTCCTTCTTGTTACTTTTGATGATGCCTCATGTTTCGTGAATATTATGTGGAACTCCTCTTAATGACTCTTGACTATGCCCATGCCTTATCATGTATCGTTAGCATCATGTAGGACCTATGCCTTCTAAATGTATCCCGTCATATGATTACGTGTCATGCTTGACTATTATATGATCATTGTGTCAGATGAGATAGTTACTATGTTGCTCTTATATGTCCTTGTATGATGCTTGTTAAATCCCGCATATCTTGCTTTAGTTGCTAGGCATATTTGCTTCCCTGGAATAAAAGGCTATTAGCTTATCTCACATGCATCCGTGTAGAATTCGATTATGTCTTTTGAATGTACGTGTATGTCGCTGATCTTCAAGATAGGTACATGTTAGTGTGGGTTGATATAGTTGATTGATTGAGACGAACTCTTGCTACTTGTCACAGATTGTAACCTCATAGATTTTCATAGGGGCAATCGTTGTCATTCTCATGTCAAAGTCTAGTCCCTAGTCTTGTCATCCTTAGCTTTATTCGTGGTTGTTTCCGAAAGGAACATCGGGTTGTTCACTCTTGTCACTCCCCTATCTCCGCTAACTTGGACTCACCCGCGATAGCGACCGCATGGGAAAGAGAAAGGAAGTTGGATAGCAATAGAGCCGTGTGGCGGAAGCGTGGGCCCATAACCCACGGGCCTCAGGATCGATGATGTCGGCGGGGCAAGCAGGTATCGAGGAATGCGGTTACTGAGTGCGATATGACTTGCAAGCGAGAGGGCTCTCCGTTCGAATTGCTAACCCTTTGAATTTGGTGACGACGATATTGCGCTGACCTAGCGATGAGGTTTACGTGTTGATGTGTTGACTTGATGATGACTATTGCCTGATTGTCTGTCGTCTATGATGATATGATTTGATGGCTTATAGATCTCATGTACCATGATGCCTTGAAGTGTTGCTACACTAAGTTGCTAAGCATGATTTGAATTCCTTGCCTGTACAATGTGAACTACATATGCTAAGAGATTTGAGTTGTATCTGATGAGGCTATAGTGCAACATGTTAGCTTGACTTCAGTATGTTCATATATGATGTTTGCAATGATTATTGAGCATGATGATAAATTTGGACTTGTTGAACCCGTGATGTTATGTTTATAAATGCTAGTTGACATGATGAAGACCTTGTGGTTGATGATTTTAAGTATTGCTTCTTCCTTAAATCTGTGGGTGAGGTCGTTGGTAGCGCGGTAGAAGAGTGGTGAAAGAGCTTGAGTGGTTAGAATGATCGGGGATGTTATGAGATAAGTCGCAAGAGAGAGATGTTGGTTAGGTAAGACTGAGTGAGCTTTAGGAATCTTGCAAGGCATGATGCTGGTGATATCTTGGGAAGTGTGGGAAGTGTAAGAAATGACCTTAAGAGAAGTGAGGATATAGTATGAGAGGGTACTCGGGTGTGGAGTTAGAGATAGGAGTTGGGTTCTTAGAGGTGGATAGTGTGGTATTGATTGGCGGAAGGAGGGATAAGATTTGAGCATCGAGATGAATCGGGATTCCTTTGGAGAATTTTTGTTTGAGTTGACGTTGGCAAGTCTAGAAGAGGATTAGTCTTGGCTTGAGAGTAGAGATGGGCGAGTGGGGATTATATTTTAATTTGACTGGTATGACGTGAGAATTTTCTTGATTATGTGATTTAATTATAATTGCTGGCATGATGTTAGATAATAACCATGATGCATCTGATATGGAATGATATTACATGTTGTTATGCAATACTGAAATTTAGTTGGTAGTGATAAATGTTATCATGAGATATTGCTGCTCTACTATGTTGTTTTAGAAGCATGATAAGATGTGTTGTGATATGATACATGAGATAATGTGGTGTTATTATATGGTTGGCAAGCATGATTACTGATATATTAAATGATGAATATGACTTAGAGCATGAATATGACTTGTATATATATGAGATAATAGTGCATGTTTGCCTAAAGACTAAATGATCGTTATATGGTGTCGTGACGAATTGAGATGATATCTGGGGAGCATGTTGACATTTTGATGTTGATATACTACTTGATCATCCCTTTGTGAATCTTAATAGCATGACCTTGTTTGTATGGATGTGGTTATAATTAGTTTTGTTTCATTGACTTATGATGAAATTCCGTTGTGGCTAACCTTACAAATACAATGTTTGATGTGATAAATTTGTTATGATGATGCTGGATAGAAATTGGATAGGATGACTATGTGAATTTATGCGTTAAATGAGATCCCTTGTTGTGACTGACCCTACTATGATTGCGGTGTTGATATGCGATAGTGAGATACCTTTTATGATTTATGGTGTGATGTCGAGACGTTGTTATGATCTTGATATGTTGTTGAGATGCACCTTATAACCTTTAGTGTGATTTCGAGATGCTTGATGTGATCTTGTGACACTGTGTGGGTACATGGTTGAGACCTGTCGTATGATGTGTTGGTTGGAGATTGGTTGGTTTAAACTGTTATGCATTTGTTATGACGTATGAATCTTGCTTGAATGGAGATTGATGGATTGATTTGATTCTGGAAACTAGGAAGAGAATATGGGATTAGCCCTTAGAGGTGGATGATTCCACCTCCTGATTTCTGAATTTGATTGTCATGTGGGAAACTGTTTTGGTTTTGGAGGATTTTGACGAAATTTTGGTTGAAAGGATTTGACTTGTTTTGGTGTAAAGTTGCTTGGTAAAAAGTCGTATTTGAAGATTGTGAGCGGTTTGAATAGAATCAGTTTGGATTGTAAAAGAATGAACGATATCGAGAAATTTGAGGCTAATCTTTATTTTCAATTGCGGAATCTCTTTAGAAACTTTTCAAACCCGGGCGACTCTATGATACTTCACGAAGTGGATACAAGCATTTTATGAGGGCGCTTGTAGGGTGCTTGCTAAGACCTAGTGATGATATTGTAGAGAGTTGTGGTACTTCCGAGAAGTCGAAACGAGTATGTGATAGGGGCGCTTATCGCATACTTGTCAAGGCCAATTGGAGGTGTCACGACTGTGACTAGAATGTTGTGAGAATCCCGGAAGACGCAACCGAGATAATTACAAGGTTCTTGGACATGGTCCTAGGACTCATCAATTTCAAACTCCATCCCCTACTTTATTTTGGTTTTAGTCTCGGGGACGAGACTTGTTTTTAGAGGTGGATGATGTAAAGGCCCGGATTTTTAAATAATAAATTTCAACAAATAATATAAAATGAAATTAAGTCAAAAAAAAAAAACAGATATTTTAAGGAAAACTCGTCTTTAAATTACTATATCGAAATTGAAACTCTTAAAGCGAATTCCGGCCTAAATTTTAACCGCAAAGGACCATTTTATCGTTTTCCCTCTGGATTTGAAATAAACTTTGGGATGTCGATATCTTCATAATTTTGAAGCGTTATTTTAGTAGGGTCGGATTTTGGTTCGAGCGAACGGATTTCGAGATGTAATTCCGGGTATTCAAACTTTACCTTCGTGACCACAAGACTTGGTCTCCTGCTTGACCAATTCCAACTCATCTATTCATTTTTGGGTAAATTCTATCCTATCCTTTACTCCCTCTTTTCTTTTCTGGATTCCCATCCTTGCTAAAAGAACAACCCAATTTGCAGGCACTCGCCTCCTTGATCTGTTCATTTTGTTGTAAAGCAAACATAATCTTATCTTCTTCCTCTCCTCTCCCTTCCTTGTCGTGAACTTCCCCAAACCCCAACACATTACGCCGGCCACCACCACACACACACCTCCTTGTTCTCTTGGCCGTGAGCCACCATCGCCAACCATCTCCTCCTCCTCCTCCCGCCTGAGCAGCGCCACCCCTCATCCTCGTTCCTCCTTGTCGTCGACGGAGAAGCCGAGTGCAGGCTCCCCTGTCTCGCCAGGAAGCCGCTGCAGCACCCCGTCTCCTCCTCTCTCCGTCGAGCAGCAGCAGCTGCCTTCCCCGGCGTCCCGGGCGAAACCGAGCAGCCCATCCCCGATTCTCCTCCATCTTCTGCGAGTAGCACCCAGCGGCATCCCCACACCTCTCTCGACGCCAGGAACAACCGACGCCGACGCCGCCGCCTCCCTCCCACCTCTGTTCTCCCGATTCCGAGCGGTAAGGCTCCGTTTCTTCTTCTGTTACCTCGAAAGCCTGTAAGTTTGCACCTTTAATCCATTGCATTTGCCCTAGGCCGAGCAGAGTGCAGTCCGAGACTCCGACGACGCCACATCGAACCCCCGACGAAGCGAATCGAACATTCCGGCGAGAGCTCAGCCTCGGTAATTTCTTCCTCTCCTCCCTTCTCTCTTTCCGCGTTTGTAATTGTCGGTGTGGGTGGTCGGAATTGGATGTCGGTCGGGATTGAGCGAGTCTTGGTCGGGAACGAGTCGCCGGCGAGGGCCCTGGACTCTTCTTTCCTCCGTTTCCGTTCGTTACACAGAGCTCTGTTGAGCCTTGAAGGAGACGACCTTTTCTTTCCTTCTTTCATTTGGCTGGGCTGGGCCTAATTCTTCCGGATCCGGGTTATACCAATTGCAATCCGGATCCTTCCTCCCTTTCTTTCCTTTCCTTTCCAGAAGTAAAATGGGGCGGGTCTTCCACTCCACATGGGATTCTGGGCTCGGGTTTGGGCTTTCCTTCCGGGTTGGGTTTCTTTGTTGGGCTGAGAGGTTTATAAATGGTGGATTTTAATAGTTTATGTTAGGTTATCGATATTGTGATTGTTTTATAAATGTAAATGTGTTAGGTGTGTTTTATCATTATTAATACATAATTCGTTATTGTTGGAAATATAATAATTCTGAAATTAATATATATATATATATATATATATATATATATATATATATATATATATTGGGTTATTTTTATAAATATTATTATTTGGGAAAAGGTTGTTATATGATGTTAAAATGTAATTTTGGTGATTCTTATATTTTAAATATTAATTGGAGTATGTTGTTGAATGTTGTTCCTAAATGGGGTTTTTAAAGATAGAATTATTTTAGAAATGTTTATCATTGTCCTAAATCACTTGAAACATTTAAGGTCAAGGTTTTGAAATAAAAGGGCCGGAATTATTTCTATAGTATGATTTTGAGAAAGTGGTTTTAAGGTTTAAATGTTTAATGTCGGGATTTTTGTTGTGATTTGATGATGTTGGTTTTGAGAAGAAAATCGGAAGAATGACTTTGGTAGATTTGATCATATCGGAAAGGTTTTGGAAAACGGTTTTACTATTGGTTGGCTTTAAGGATGTTGAGAACTTGGGTTTCGTATGTATGAATATCGGTTTGGTAGCTTATGGAATTGACTTGATGATAGGTGTGTATTGCTTTTGGACTTGCATTGGGCCCTTGCTTGTATTATCTTGTTGTTCTGCATCTTCAGGTAAGTCTCTTCGGAGCTTACTCAGATTGAATAGAGCTATTCCCTGCTTTAGGTGCATGATATACTAGGTGCTTGCATTCATGATCATCATGCCATGTAGTACCATTCTAGGTTGCATCGATCGTTGAGCATTCTATTTCTTTGTGCGTATGTAAACAAAACGGCCGTTATCTGTGATAGTCCTAGAAGTCTTTGCTAGGGTCATAGGGTAGCCCAGCCTCATCGGGTACCCTGAGTCAATCGAGTACTTCCTTATATTATGATATGCCTGCGGGCTTTATTGTGGAGCGGGTTAGGCATGCGTGCCGCCCAATTATGAATGAATTCATTCACGAGTTGGCCAGTCTTCGCCTGTCGGAAGGGGTGGAGGTAGGAGAGGGATATGCCACTTGGCATTGTCTTGGGCCCTTTACAGAATTTCCGCACATTATTATGAGCTAGGAGCATGCTAGTGTGTTTGAATTTCGTACTGCATTAGAGCATCTTTATTAGGTATAGCGTATATGTGTGCTTATGGTTGGGATGCAGAGTTAAGTGGGCATCGATCTGATCCCGCCCCAAATCAATTTTTTTAGGAATTATTTATGTTCATCCTATCGGTGTTGTTTGCTTATTGCGCGGGTCATTTTGTCGGCGGAGAGTGAGCGCTGGAGTTATAGACTTCACCATACTCTGATTATATTGTTTTGGATTTATACTTTTGACTCCGTTTTGACCCGGCCCCGCCGTGGCACTTGTATCTGTACTTTACTTCCGCTTTACTTCCGTTTGAAATGGTTTCCGCGACATAGTCTTAGGACAGGTTAAGGGTACCCAACGGCCCTTCGAGGTTTTAGGGTTTGAAATCCCTCTTTCTACTAACCTTAAAAGAGTTTGAAACCTCGACCCGTACCTGGATTGCAAGATCCGAGAAAGGGTTTTCATCCCTTGAAACGTAACCCGGAAATCATAATTCTGGGCCATTACAAGTTGAGAGTTGATATACATAGCCTAAACACATTGAGAGCTGAGTGCAAACACATTATTCCTGTGAGGTTGGATTTATATTGCCTATGCCTATGGATCACTCATATATGTGTGATGACGTTAAATTCACTTGTCTTACATTGCTACTATTTAAGATGTTGCTTTTGACAAAGGCGAAGACTTGAAGGATGTGTTGTAGGCCTTGGTTATTGTTCGGTTATTGCTTGAGGACAAGTAAGTCTAAGTGTGGGGTGATTTGATGTCTCCAAAGTAGCCATGTTTTGATGCATATTTTAGTTCCTTATTCTTTACATTTTGCATATTTCGGGTTGGGAATATGTCGAATTTATGTAGTATATGCTTATTTGTTAGAAATGGAGATCTACATAAGTTTCTGTTTAATATTGCAGAATATGGAAACATTTTGGGAGAAAACCAAGAAACAAAGACGGAAGCAGCAAGCCTTACTCTATCTCGACTAAAGTCCTCATCTATGTCGACAAGTCAAGTCCGGATATACTGGAGTCGAGTAGAGACCTGACCAGAAAACACGGAGCAGAGCAAGTCTACTCGATCTCGACTAAGGTCTCATCGAGATCGACAAGGGCCAGACGACATTCCCCGAGCCATGTCGAGGAGATACTGCTCGACAACATCAGGCCAAAATCTACTCGAGATCGACAAGCCCCTTGTCGAGATCGACTAAGCCAAGGAGCCAGTGTCCGAGCATGTCGACAAGGGCTACCCGACATACCCAGCTGGCCAAGTCGATGACCCATTGTCGTCGAGATCGAGGAGCGTCTTCGAGGTCGACAAGGCTGAGAGCCCACATCCGACTCGACAACCTCGGAAGACCCAGTCGAGAACACACCACTCGTCGAGATCGACAAGCCCCTTGTCGAGATCGACTAGCGCCAGAGCCATGTCCGAGTCTGTCGAGCACCAGCTAGCCGAGACGACGAAGTCGGCCCAGTCGACGACTTTCCTACTCGAGATCGAGTATGCCGTACTCGAGATCGACGAAGATTTTCCAAAGCCACGTGACGCATTGATGCAGTCCTACTCGGAGTAGAGTCCTTGGAGCCAAAGATTACCAAAGTCTATCCGATTTATCCACATCTATCATGAAGAAGAGAGTTTTATCCACTTGAGACAATTTAGATATATTTCCCTATTTTTAGATTTAATTTCATTATAGCTTTTATTTATCTTTAAAGTCTTAGATATAGTTTTAGATATAGATATAGATATTCTATCCTTGAGTAGCAAGGAATAGAAGGCTATAAATAAAGCCCATGGGGCTCAATTTTATTCATTCAATTTCAGAGACAAGTAGTTCCACATAGAGATTTAGGAGTTTGAAGGTTTTAAGGTTTTGGCAGTTTACGAAAGTTGATTGTCGGAATTGTAAAGGCTTTGAATTTAGTTAATGCAAGTTATCTCTTTTAAATCAATGATGTCTGTGATTGCGATGAGGCGCGAGTAGTCCACCTACTTCTGGGGTTGGGGTGAGCCCAACGAGAGCCATGTCGGCGGATTAGCGATTGCAAAAGGAGGTATTTTGTCGATATCTTAGTCTATTCCCTATGTTCTTCATCTTTGATTGAGAAATTGAAGAACTCATGTTGTGAAACTTGGGTACTAATTAGGATTTCTACTCGAAAGATTATAAATGCTAATTATGAAAAGGAATAGATGCAATTAGGATTATTTGTCGCGAGATTTATGTTCCTACTTGTCGGATTAGGTGAAAGCTTTTTCCTTTATCGATAAAGTTACCGCCTTTTGTGATTTATATTCCGCTTGCATGGTAATCGTTGTCGCAAACCCTAATCTTGGAAGTTCTCCAAATTCATAAAGTTACAGAAACCGAAACTGCTTTGTTTTTACTTTTTCCTGCCCTCGTCGATCTCGACCAGCCTCTGGTCGATCTCGACTACTAATTTCCGATCCCAGATCGTCGTAGCTCAATTGCGCAGGAACTCGACGAGCCCAACCCGAAGTCGACGAGGACCGTACTCGATCTCGAGTAGCCCCTTGTCGAGATCGAGTAGACTTTGCCGAGAGCTTCTGCGCTGTTCGACTAGCCTGATCTCCTGTCGACTAACCCTAGTCGAGATCTAGCACCTGTTGTCGACTTCTGTCCGTGAGATTCCACTGCTGCCTAGGATCCGCTGACCAGCTTCCTCGAGGATTCGAACCTGACTTTCTCTTACTACATTGGAGGGAGTCTTGAACATTATTTGCTGGGATTCGATCGGTTTGCTTTACTTTGTTTACTTATTATTTTGCACTCTCGATTTCCTCTTACAACAAATTAGCGCCGTTGTCGGGGAAGCTATCATTCGCGCCTTAGGTAGTTAAATCTCACGTCTGCTTTGAGTTACTTTACAGGTGTATGCGCCGTTCTGGTCAACCACCTGAGTTTGACGGCTTAGACGAACCAGAGCGCCTACTACACATTAGAGCTAAACTACAAAGAGCCATGGCGGCCGCTGAAACACAAGAACAGCTAATTGCCAGGCTTACAAGGGAACTAGCCGCAAAGGATACCACTATCGCCAATGAAAGGGCAGCGAGGGAACAAGAAGCTGAGCGCGCAAGGCTAGCAGAAGCTGAGCTTGCCCAATATCCAACCACTGCTGAGGACTATATGCATCCAACTCTCGTCGTGCCTGAATCGGCGATTCTAATCCCTGAAAACTCTTTTGAAATTCGCACTCAATTTCTTATAGAGCTTAAAAACAATGTTTTTCATGGAAAATTTAATGAGTGTCCTCTTGAACATATTACCAATTTTCATGACATGTGCCGTACTCTTACTGAAGGTACAACTCTGGAATATGTCAAGATGAAAGCTTTCCGCTGGTCTCTCGCTGGACCTGCACTGAAGTGGCTAGAAGGAATGAAACCAAGATCCCTTACGACATGGGCACAAGTAGAGCAGAAGTTTCTCAACAAATTCTTCCCTCCTGCCAAGACAGCATTCCTCCGCCAAAAGATCACAGCTTTCAAGCAAAAGTCTGGAGAACCGCTAGCAAAAGCATAGGAACGTTACAAAGAGTTGCTGCGATCTTGCCCTACTCATGGACATCCTCCCTATGTCATTCAGGAGATCTTCTTCAACTCTCTTGACCAGATCACCAAAGACAGGATCAATCAGTACACTCGTTATGAGTACCTGACGATGCCACCAATTGACACATGGAGTGTGCTAGACAAGCTCACAAATTATGACAACAAGTATGGGGCTCTTACAAACTATGATGAGAACACCTATGCCAGACCAGCCCCATCTATGCCTCTCTATGAGCCATCT